>PYHW01010840.1:4954146-5000221 GCA_013186435.1 Turdus rufiventris
AAGGAATGACTTGTATTGTAGTGATACATGTTTAAACTGTGATATTTCTCCTTGAATCTAATCATTAGAGTCGCAGTATGTCAGCAATACCCAGCTGTCCAAATCAGGCCATCTCAGATGGTTCTATTCTTTTCTATCCATAATGGAAACAAAGAGTAAACAAGATCTGTGCTGTGATATTTCAAGTGCTGCTGAATTTTTTGTTGTTTTTCTTTAGCTCTTTCTTGCATAGACACAGGTGTTCTTAATATCTGCATTCTCAACTGAATCTCAGATTTAAAATAATACAGTAAACTCAACTGATTTTTTTGTACTCATTATGAAAGGCTACCCCACTATGATCTATTTTTAAACACTTGTCCTTGTTCACTAAATGTGTTCCTAGAACAAGAAACAGTAAATAAGAGGACCTACTTTCTGTAAGTTGCTTGCTTATGTATCTTTAGTGGAGCTCTTATTTGTTTTAACTTTAAAACTGATGTTACAACTACTTGCCCTTTGATGTGAGCAATATTTTTTAATTCTCCTGACAGTTTTGGCAGACATTTTTCTTACTCTCTGCTTTGTAAGACTGTGTGACCAGAACTAGACATGATATTCAGGTCAGACAGAATCAGGTCATTATGTTTCTAGAGCAATCGTTATGCTCTTCCTCTACATTTTATAACCTTACTTTTATAGACACATATTGGTTGCAGTTGTTACAATAGGTTTACTTTAACCTCAGTTAACAGAGATTTCATCTAATAAGGAAAGGCCAGCCACGGGAATACAAATAAAGAAATTCCCCCAAAATTATAGGAAAATAAACAAGAGTCAAGGACATTGTCAGTATTGCTTCAGTGATTAGCTATCTGCAATTTACCATCTTCTCTGTGTTTACTGAATGTCAGAGATTTACAAGTTCAATATGCATCAACACCAACTGCCAGTTGAACCACAAAGAAGCCCAGGCATCCTGTTATAATAGAACCATTCAGGAACAAACTAATAGATACCAGTGTTAGACAAGGTCAGAGGACTGTGTGAAGCTAGGAATTATTTTCCTTCCTCTGATGCACCTTACTACAGGGTACGACCCACTCAGATTACTGTGTCAATTTTATGATGCCACATTTTAAAAAATGAGTTTATAAACAGCCAGAAGGCAAAAAATGCAGCCCAAAAATACACTTCGGGGAAGCAAAATAACCAACTTTATAACAGGGTAGAGATTTAATGAATGCACGGAATGCAACCCTTGGGGCACAGAATAGGAACAAACTGTGGCAACAGGAAAAGCAGGAAGGTTACTGCTACCAGTAAACTCCACCAGTGCTGTTATCCTTACAAGGGAGGATACATGAAAGCAGAACTCAAAGGAGCAAGAAATGTCAAGTCAACCTTCGCAAATATGTAAGACCCGCAGCTTTGATCTAATGCTGAAATGCATGGGTGGATTAAATCACCCATCATCGTAGATTTGGCTACAAGATTATGGGGCTGTAATTCCAACACCACCACCCCCCAACACACCTTGAAGTTACCACAGCTGTGTAGGTGGCACAGATGTGTTTAGGCTCAGAGTGAGTAGACTAAATTTTGACGGGATGATATAGTCAAAACAAATCTCAGTATTATTTCTAGCATTGAAATTTGTTATTGAAAATAGTGCGCATGCAAAAGATCTATTTCTTAAAATAGCCCAATGACATAATTAGACTCACTTCCTCTGTGTTAGATGACTAAACAACACATTGTATGTCTGCACAGCCAAGACAGAAGTTGCAAGGCTATGTGATAGGGGGATTACTGTATCATTAGGGACTTGCCATGAGAATGACCAAAAGGGACTCTTTCTTCTCAAATGTTAGGGCTGAAGTAGAGCTAGGCTTTAGGGGCCATGCAACTCGAGGTGAACTGCTTTCTGTTTTGGCACAGACACGCTCTTCCTTGTGGACCAGGGAATAGAAGTCTTGGTAACTCCAGTTTGGGATGAGTCAATTCCTCCCCCAGAGAGTTTACCCTCCAGGAGATGTAACGCACAGTGAGCTGGCAGGTATAACCACAGTAGCCCCTGGGCAGAGCTCCAGCCTGCAGGAGTCAGAGACAATCCACTGCGTATTTCTTTTCCCCAAATTTGGGTGACACACTTCTGGTTGGAGAAGGCACGAGCAAAGACAAGGACCACCAAGAGGGCCTGCAGGGAGCAGGGATGGGAAGAGGAGAGATGGGCGGGGAGAGGAGAAGGATGGGTGACTATCTCAGGCTGCCTGGCACTGTGGGGCAGCTCCATGCTGTAATGCAACCCATCCACACAGGAAATGTGGAGCGTGTCCTTTGCTGCTCAGTTTCCTTCCCATGGCAATATAGTTTGTGCTTCATTTGATTCCTAGAAGAAACTGAAACTGAGAGCTGGGAATGCTCCCAGACCACTCTGCTTAGATGTAGGGAAGATGCTTAAGTGCCCTGGCTTTCTTAAAAGTCTCATTGAATGGCATGACATCGTACCCTCAAATTTTCATACTTACAGCACTTTGTTACTGAGTTTTTAGATTATGGTCTATTCTGGACCTTTTGCTAAGAAAGCAGCAGACTCCTAGGCAGATGTGGAGAAATAAAAGCTTTCCAAGCCTGCCTGTTTATTCTCTCAGAACTGTTTTCAGACTGAGCTCTTCCTGTTTGAAGCTTCAGAGAATGAAGGATGAGTTATTTTTGTATAAACAGTAAATATTTTCCACAAGCTAGCTGGTTTATCAGATCCTGCATTCTCAAAAGGAGGGATTTACTAGGACTTGGTGTTCAGTTCTAAATCTTTCTGCAAAAGACTTCTGTTACTACTCAACACAAGTAATGCCAAGGAAAGCCATGTAACCCCACGTGTGAGATTAACTAAGAAACTTTGGATGTTGTGTTGTCTTCACTCCTTCCCTTTGCAATGAAAAGAGAGCAAAGAGCAAACACACCAGCTGGTGGTAGTGATCATGCCAGAGATGTGCCTTCACAGGCAGAGTCATTGTGGTCATTCCCACAGCTTATAACAAAAAAAATTTAAAAATTGTTACACTTCTGGGGTATCTGAGACTACATTTCAAAGTCAATTAAATAGCTAAAACATACTCAAATTCAAACAATTTTTCTGTGCAGCCCTGAGACAAAGCGTCTGCTCCATATTCTTGGCAGTATTTTCATTATTTTTCATCATCACAAGCAACTGTTGGGTTTTTCTCTTGGGAATATCCCAGATTTATTGTGTGGGTGCAGTACTTGTCTAGCATGATCCCATTGACTAGTCTGCTTCCTCACTTTGAATCATTAGATATTTCCATCAAGCAGATTGCATGGATTTAATTTTGTTTCAGTTCTCAGGTGCCACAAACCCTTTCTCATTTGCTGTGTCAGCCATTCTTGCTTCAGCTGGCATGGAGCAAAGATTGAAGCCCTGAAGGGCCTTTCTGCACTCAGCAAAAGAGCAAACGGGCCAGGCTGTGCTATGTCATGCAGCAGGAAATAATGCTTGCTAGGACTTGAATGGAGATTAATATAGCTTGGATTAGTGTTGAAAGAGCAGCTTTAGAGCCACCCTGATATGTGGTTTCTGTAGCAGTATCTGCATTTGCATGTCATGGAAGCAAGCAGGATTTCCAGCCTGATTGGATCCCCTGGGCTCAGCTGCCACATAAATGACACAAATCAGGCATCTCATTTCTCCCATCTTGCCTACCCCTCAACGCCTTAAAATTCTTCATGTTGTTTGGTTTCAAAAGCTTCAAAAGGAATTCGAGTATCATCCAGCAGAAAACACCTGCAGGTAAGGAGATTACTACAAGTGTCCCGAGGCTTCATCAAGCACATCTCAGTTACACTCTTGTCCCCCAGAGAAGAGAACAGTGAAGGTGATGACACAGGATGGCAGATGATGGAACGTAAAGAACTCACTTCATTGAAAAAATGATTGCAAAACACTTCATCAGTGAAGGAAGATACAGGACAACCTTCAGGGAAGTAAGAGAAAGTAAAAACCCAGAAAAGAACATGCACTTGCATAAAGACTGTTTTCAGCAGGCCTGGTGAAATGCTTCCATAGTTTTCCTGGAAAAAAGAAGAAAATAAGCTAGGTAAAGAAGGAAAACATTTTGTTGAGCAGAACTGCAGGATAAATTGTAAAACTCCTTTTTTCATACATGGCTGTGAGATAAAAATAGCAGAAGCAGCACACTGGAGTTATTACTTCTTTATTAATAGTGAATACTTCTTCTGTCTTTGTAAACACTTCTGAGTTAAAGTAATATTTTTGGATTCATTTGGCAAGGGTTGACTTAAAGTCAAATAACTGACACATCATGAGCGTTATTTCAATCTGAGGTTAAGGAGAAGTATCCTTCAAGTAGAACTAATTGATTACGAAAGAAAAATAAAATCTTGTTTTGGAAAGATATAAATTATTTTGTTTAAACAATGAGTTTGGGTTTAGTAATTATTTATTGATCTGAAGGCAAAACCCAGTGGCTTCACAATTAGTTTCCAGAACTCTGGCAGCCTTGGTGCCATGGTCACTTCCCTGGGCAACCTGTTCCAGTGACCAACAGCTGTCTCTGTAAAAAACCTTTTCCTGATGTCCAATCTGAATTTGCCCTGATGCAGGTTCTTTCCACTTCCTCATGTCCTATGGCTGGTCATGCTGGCACCATGAGTTATGTAAAYGAAACAATTTTCACCTTTATCACAGAGACAAACAGAACCAGAAACCAAGCAAAAATAATGTTCTGGCTAAATGCATAAAGAAAGTAGAAAGATTTGGCTGTTAATGAAGGTAGATTAATGCTCTAAATTAGGACAACACATTTCATTCCTATTCATAAACTAAACCTGACTTACATTACCTAAGGGACTTTGGTTATTTCCCAGTCTTGTTCTCCTTCTGACTAATCCTAGGGCATCCCTGAAGTTGTACAAATTGTTTAATCACCTCACTGTTCAGCAGTGGCTCACTTCTTCAGGTATCTCCTTTTGTGCAGATTGAAGACTGAGCCACAGCAGAGGTAAAGGGCTGAAGGCATCATGACTATTGAATATGGTGTTAAGAGGAGGCATCTTTCTTATGTCTGAGCTGGACACATATTCCCAGTAAGCACATGCCAGCCTTTGGGAGGCCAGATCTGATCCTGCAATGCTGTGCTGTGGTGTTGTTGGGGTCGTCTTCTCTTTTTATGGACACCAGCATCTTACCACACAGTCTAACTTTTACCAGAGTAACAGCCTCTAAATGAAATGCTGAGCCAGATGTAAAATTGTCTTCTGCTTCCCATTTAGTCAATGAAGAAAGGTAGACAGAAAATGATTCACATCACTAATACCTAAGCTTCAGTCTGAAGGCATCTGTTTTTCATAATTGACTGCAGTTAGGAAACTGGATGACTGTGCTCCTAACCTAGACAAATCTATGAAGCTACTACATTTATGAAATATTTGTCTTAGATTTAGCCAGGTTTCTGACTTTACATATAATTCACCTTCTTTTTAATTTTTTTAAAAATCAAATTACTAGCATTCTGATATGTTTAAGTCCTTTTCAAAGTTTTTTGTCTTTGGGGCATCCAGTTTATTTTCACCTTTGCACTCTCAGAAAATTCAGATCCACTCTCATTAAAGTACATTTTACTCCAGCTAACTTCTGATCAGTTCATTGATTTTCCCCCAAAAAAGTCAAGATGCTATGACTCAGTCAGTCAATGATATTTCCCATTTAGTTGTCACTTAGCAAAATTGGAGCCAAAATAAAAATACTTCATAATGAGGGCACTGATTACTGGTAATGACCATGTTGGCTGTAATACCAAGGTCCATCTGAGCCTTGCAGTTGTTTTTGTTAGGAAGATGGGGTGAGCCTTTCTGGTGAAACATAAATGTAAACCTATCCTCTTTGGTCTTATGCTTTAGTTAGAGCAAAGAAACAGTATCTTTGTATAAAGTTCTTTTAATGTATTTTAAGTGTGTACTTTAGGGTGAGATGAATCATATTCTCTGTATGCTAATCTTTCAAAAGGAGACATCCAACACTAAGGGAAATCAATTTTATTCCTGAAGATGACTTTCATAGCTTTTATTCTTCTAAGACAATTCCAATATGATCAGAATCTACACAGGGATCTCAGTCAGATACTCAACTGCACATAATTTTGATCCCGATATATTTCTTTTCTTTTGAAATGACTTGTTTGTTTTTATTCTGTCACATCCTAATGCTTAAGGCTAACTGATCATCCCTTTCTTGTTTCTCACAT
Organism: Turdus rufiventris; assembly: GCA_013186435.1. NCBI lineage: Eukaryota > Metazoa > Chordata > Aves > Passeriformes > Turdidae > Turdus > Turdus rufiventris. The sequence continues at coordinate 4,960,410 of PYHW01010840.1, forward strand.
CAGCACACAATGTGCACATATCAATAATTATGTTCCATTCACACTTTTGTTCTGTCATGTTATTGTTAACTTTGGCCTTGGATTCTTGTTCTGAGATACTATCTACTATACTTGGAAGTCTTCGACATTTTAATGTCTGGGTCTCTGTTTACAGTCAAAAATTAAAGGTGATTTGAGCTAAAAAAATCTAGAGTTAAATTCAGGGCTTTATGCAAGAGAAAAAAAATAATGAGGATTGTGTAGAATACATAAAATAAAGTAGCAAAAAGGAAGAAAAGTGTTGTATTTGCTTGCAAACAATTGCTTTGAATAAGTGAATCTTCATTGTACAAATATTTTCAAATTACACCTGAAGACATAAAAAGCAGATGATGCAGAAAGATTCAGGAAGCCTCTGTGGTCAATAATGCTTTTGGACAAATAGTGTATAAGTGTGGGAAAAGACAGAAATAAGGAAATTTTAGCTGTTACTGATAACAGGGAAATGGAAGCAAGGCAAATCTCTGTTGAGGGATTACTGGATTCCAACTCTTTCAGTTTTGTCTTTTCTCACAGAGCTTTTGCTATTACAAAGCAAATAAACCAGCCCAGGCTGATCAACATTGTTCAAGTGACAAATCCAGATTAACCCACCGGTTAAGCATTTTAAAGTGAGACCTCAGTGGACTCCAGCTGAGCATGTAGGTGCTGTTCTGGCAGTACCTGAGGGGAGATGAGGGCAGTGGCTTCTCTGCCAAGTGCAGTGAGACCCTGCATGTGGTGGTAGCTGCTCCATGGGCAGGCTCTGCTCCAGGGATGGGGACTGAAGAGCTTGGGCTCTGGCACAGCACTGGGAAAAGGAAGGAAGGAAGGAGCCTTTTCCTGACTTCAGTTAGTTACCAACTTTGGCAGTTTGTGGGGCAAATATTACCTGTGGAGGTCCGAAGAGACCGAACCAGGGTTACTCAGCTGGCAGGGACAGGGTGACAGGAGACTGACTGGGGCTCGGTGCTCAGCCCACCCCCAGTGCCAGGTGCTACACTGCAGGCAGAGCCTCTGGGCATAGCCAGCACCCTGGCTAGCAGCTCCAGTGAAAGGGGTCGCTCTGGAGCAGGGAGGGCATGAAAGCTCAGCCACAGGAGGACACAAGGCACACTGGACTTTCCAGGACCAGTGAGTGACACTGTTTACATGAGTAGGTGTCCCCAGGAGGCTTCCAGTAGGTGCAGAGCATTTGTCTACATGACTCACGTTCGGTGCTGCCTCTCCTGAATTGATACCATGACACTATTTATGAATGTGCATGTGCCCCAGACTCAAGGAAATGTACAGTGAATATTTTCTCTCAAGGAAATTCCCTGAACTATTTGCCTTAGCTACTTCTTGGGAAGGATCAGTGCCCAGGCCTTCGTTAAAGCATGTGTGATTTTCAGAATATTCCCCTGTCCCTCTGGTGTTTCCTCATTCCCACAGGCCTATATCTCCTGGGCATTTGTTCAGTCCCCACCAGATCAGTTCTGCAGGGTGTGGAAGTGGGTGCGTGACCACTTCAGCAAAATCAAATTCTTCCCAATAGTTTTCACTCCAGAACAGAGCCTCAAGTAGATACTCCTAATTGACTCACTGTGTGAAGGTGTAAACACCTGAGTCATGCATCAATTTAATGCTCTTACAGAAGAATCAGCTTCAAGAAAATTGATATGGATTGCTGAGACAAAATGATATTTCAACAATTCTGTTTAGGTTTAATGCTCCTTTCCTGAAACTCCTGCTGGGAGGCACTGAGATATATTGGTGCATTCTATTTAATTTCACAACTAAAGTATGGTATCAATGACAACACTGAAGAATTTTTCCTAAAAAACTCTCCAGAAAAATTAAATAGATGTGTTTATTTTACTGCTATGTGGACAAGATGCTATAAGACTATGAAAATCCTATTGCACTTTGCATATTATTCTTTATGGTATACAAACATGATTTTTTTCCTTTTTTTCATGCTCCTTCTTGTACCAACACTGTAATTTATAATTGATCAGGTACATATAGGAATCTATGAATTGCTTGTGAACAGAACACACTCTTGTCTGTGTTTCCAGTTCCCTGTGCTGATGACCTGGTGGTTAACATGACAACCAGCTGGTTTTGGCACTATCTATTTTACTAAAAGGAAAAATAAAGAATTGCTTGTACAGCTGCACAAAAATGTGGAAGGACTTATGTCACTGTTACAAAACTCCTTTTATGGTCAGTGGACAAACAGAGGAAACTCTCTAAGGGTTGTTTCACTCCATCTTAAAGGAGTTATTTCTGGCAGTTTCAGTGAATTATGTTCCCCAGATACCTCTTAAGAATAATGGGAGCTGCCAACAAAGTCTATCCCCATCTTTACACAGATAAAAATACAACAATCTCAAGCTTAGTGTGCTGGGATCTTAGTACTAAAGAAGGACGTGACTGCAGCAAAATCCTCCAGTCCTCTACAGCAGTTTGTCTGTAGGTACTAAGACGTCCCTTCATCTTCTTCCTCTTTCAGGCTCTGCTAGTTCAGTGGAAGAATGTCCTTCCCTTTTCCTGTAAACTATTTCCCCTCCAACGTCAACTAATTTTTCCAAGAAATGTTTAGGGTAGACAGGACAAGTAAGGTGTGTAAGCAGCTACTGAAGTTGCCCATCTCTCCTGGTCTCCATCTGCCTTTAGGCACAAAGACAGGTTGTGCTTAAGTTTCCTTATCAGCTGTGACAGATGAAATCACAAGTGCAGCTTGGGTGTTGGTCTTTCCCTGCACTGATGGAGGTGATTATTGCAGTTTGGAGGTTAACTTTTCATCAAAGATAACTGCTTTCATTTTCTTTGCTTTAGAACTATGCTTCAATCTTTCCCGTGTGCCTGAGAGAGATTACGCACCTGTAGTATAATACTTTGGTAGTAAGGATGTTGTCCTGATCCAAGCATAGGAAAAACAAACTGTGAGAGAGAAACATCAGAGTTCTGAACTTTATTCTTTCACCATAATAACCCGTCTAGAAGCCTCTTTTTTTGTTGGCTGTGTTGCTCTGTATACGAGGTAGGTTCATAAGTAAAGAGCATGGATCGATGTGTACATCAGCTGTGGCACCAGTGTAAGGTTAGAAACTACGTATTTCTGTTTCTGAGCACTCAGCTGAACATCACTGCTCCTTTACGTGCTGTGTTCCAAGGAAAGAATTTTTTTCTGTTAAATTCAAAATATATGTTACAAGCAATATATATTTGATTTGATCTCATGACTTAATTTAATAATATTTAAAATGTGCAAAACCAGAAATCAAAATCTGCCAAGTTCAGGAAAAAAATGGCATTTAATATTTTCAGTGCTCTTACTACTCAACACCTTCTGAATTTAATGTGTTTAATTTTATTTTTTTTTAACAAGCCCTTTCCCTTTATTTGTCAGCTTTGAGCAGGAAATGGTTTCTGAATATTTGAAGTAATAAGTGGTGCAGAAGTTTGGGAAAGCTAAAACATGTGGGAAATTTTGAGTGGTTGGTTTTGGTGTTGGAAGAAAGAAAAACAAGGAGTTGCCAAGCATATAATATTTGAGAAATAATGAAAAATTCTCTATTAACAATTTAAGAGACTTGCATGACTACTTTTGACACATATTCATGATTAACTCATATTCCATATTATGGAATTTCTCAAGTGGGCTGCTATTTATTTCATTTTCTGCCCAACTATGATTTTTATTCAAATTGAACTATTTTTTGAGCCCTTATTGCAACATGAAATTTTTTTTACTCTTTCATCAGTGAAATCTCTATTAACACAAAAGAAAATTCAGACCAGATTCTTTCTCACTTTATATAAAATCTTTCATGTCAATCATACTTTTCTTAATTTTATCCTAGAGTGACAAGTGGATATGTTCCCAAATAATCATCAAAGGAGACAAGAAGTCCTTTCTTCACAGTACTTGGGAACAAACTATACACAATAACTCTTTTCAGAATAAATAAAACATGAAAATAATTGCTAGATGTTTTATTAGAAATTGGTTTCAGATGTATTGGGATGAACAGGTTTTTTCCTCACCTTTACATTTTCCTGCAATATAAGGGAAGATAAACCGACAGGTTTATTGAAGAATGCTGGCAGGTCAAAAGAGTCTTCAGATTAAAAAGAAATCATGGTTCTAAATGTTCCTGCTTTCCTTTCACTGGATGTCTTCAACTAACTTTAATAATACCTGAACAACAAAACCTATTATTCCCTTTATTCCTTTCCCATCTGCTGTGAATAGAATGACAATGCCTCTGTCTATGTTGTTGCCTTTTTAATTGCTTCAAAAATGTTGTCTTCTCAAATAGAATAAGGAGAGATTATATGGCACATGTTAGAGAAATTAACTAATGGTCCATTTTACACAGCATCCCAGTTCTGACAAAATAAAATTTGTATACTGCAAAGACAAATTCCCTATAGTGTAAGTCCTTTGAGAATTATAGTGTTTGAAAAGATAATCCTGTGTCACCTAGGACAATTCTAACTACATTTTGCAGTGCAAATCCAAAGATGGGTAACCACTTCAAGAAATATAAATTATGAAAAAAAAATTTGTAATGTATATTAAAAAACCCACAGCCTATTCCCCATGGCCTTTTGACATTTGTACTATTAATTAAACTGAGTCTCCTAATTCTTTTGTAATGTTGAAGGTATCTATCTGTTAAATTACATAGATAAAAGAATCTTATTAGATAGCACAATGTTCATGCCAGTAAAAATAATTTTTTGGAGGTTTGAAAGAGATGTAGATGACTTTAGAATCAAATTCAATATGAGATTATTTTTTATAGTTTAGTGACAGGTGCATTATGGAATCTATATAGGGAAAGATAATTACCATACATGGGACAGAGGAAATTGCTACTAAGATATCAAAATTTCTCAGTGGAAATAAATAATATTGTAGTTACTGCTAGAAAAGGAGAGAAAGACAAGTTTTGACCTGTGGACAGTAGGTAGTGACTGGGAGGAAGCTCCTGATGAGCCCAAAACATGTGTATGTTGATGCTGAGGGCTGTGGCGTTGAGCAGTGTCATGTGATTTGGTGTCCAACGCATCTGTGAAAGACATTGTATAAGTCTCCCTTAGTTTACCCCAGCTAGCTACTGAGAGAGTAGATAGAACACAGGATGAAATGCCTTCCACTGCAAGAATTCACATATTATTGGAAGTCATAATGAGTTTATGATGAAGTGTTTACAGTAAGGGCAGAGGGTGGGTACTGACAAGCCCTGTGTGTATTGTAAATGCATGTTCTAGGGAAAAATCAGTCATTTTGGATTACACAGCTGCCTATTACTCCATTCCTCAAACTCCGTGACAACCCACAGCACTTCCTTCTGTTCACATACACCTGAAGGACTTCTCTTCAATCTGGAAACAGTTTAGCATGTCTTTAGCATGGGAAGTAATATCCTAAGGCATTTTGGAGAGAAAAGACTATGATCAAGTCTTACAAAACTGTGGTGAAGCAACATCCTGATGAGCCCGTCTTGTGTTCTTTCATTAGCTGGAGGCCACTGGATAATCACTTCCAACAAAGTCATGTGAGTCCAATTCCTTGAGAACACTGTGGGCATGAAAAAGTAATTTAATTTAATATCTGAAACCTAATCCCTGTCCATGTTCATGACTGCACATGCAAGATTGGCTCATGTGCCAGCTTCAGCATTTTTTTAACCAAGAGTTTAAACTAAATAAATATTTTTCATCTTTTAGACGTACGATAAATATTCAATTCTTTTGGCTCCTTATGTTTGGCAATTGCCCTCTGCTCTGTGGCTTCATGTCCTATAACATCACTAAAACATTTAATTTTCAATTTTATTACAAAGCTGATAAATTACACATTTGATTGCTATGGTAGTATCCACAGCTTTCCCTCTTCACCACATTGTTCAAAGACATCCTTCTGCTGAATGAAACCTTTGTGGGTGCAGGTTTGCTCGAAGCAGACAGGGTTCTAAGATGGGCATCACCACTTTATTTTCTTCATCAAAATAAAGAAAGGATTGATTGCACAAATGATGTTGGTCCCCAGATAAAGAAGATAAGTAATGAAGGTGAAGTTTGGATAAAGAAGATAACTAATGAAGGTAAAATGTATATTTAGTACTCATGGTCTTCTGGCAGCTATTTAAGGAACAATGTAGACCTCTACAAAAAATGACTGCCAGTAGTTGATTACATAATTTTCAAATTATGACCATGGCATAGTAGAGCAGGATGGCAGACTGTTTCCTAGAGTACTTCCTCATTATCCTTGCTGAGATCTTTTTTCAGACAGAGGACTCAGGCTTCTCAAGGTGATGTCTTTTGTTTCATGTATGGATAGTGCATTGGCTAAATATCTCAGGGCTTCCAAGTCAAATTATAAAAGGGGTCAGTTTTTTCCAGTCCACATCAAAAGGAATTCCAGAAAAGTTAGGAGATTCTTTACATGGCAAAGTTCCCTATCTCTTCCTAATATTTAGTCCAAAGATTGCAGTCAAGTTCATATAACATTAGCATGCAAGATACTAACCATATGGCTAATCGATGCAAAAAAGTCAATCGTTTAAGCAGTTTTAAAGAGATGGGATGGCCAACCACATAGAAATCATCTTTTGTGGACTTGTCTTCTGCTCTACAAAACCAAAAATCTACAGTGAATCTTCCCGAGTCTAAAAAAATCATCACCTTAACAACCAGAGATCTGGCAACTTATTCATATCCTTTATAAGAGAATAAGAATTGCACAGGTGCTTGATCATTAAAGACTGTATATGGGAGGAGTGAGAAGTGCCACATTTTATTGGCCATTCCCCTTCAGAAGGAAAGGTGGGATCCTGCCCACCTTGCAGTTACTTCAATGGTTTGGTGTGTTGGGACAGTCTGAATCTCATAGGGGCCAGAATGGCAAAGAAGAAACAGTGAATTGATTGTGTATCACAACCACAGTGCTTCCTGTCACTCCCATTGCTCAGGCCATGTCCAAATTCAGAGTATGAGCCCAATATATTACCACACATGAAATAAGGGTGCCGTTATTTCCTACTTTCATATTCCAGTTTAGTTCCTGCACACCTCAGAGCTCTTGGGCATTGGATTCTGCCACACCTCTTGTTCACTGGTGTATATATATCACGGTATAACACCAATGGACTGCAGTCACTCTGTGACTCTGCCTTCTAAGCTATTAAGTCAGATCTTGCTGAGAGGAAATGACACGCAGATTAGGGAACTTGTTTATATACAGAATACAAGTACGGAAGTGATTTCAGCTTTGCTATTGCTGATAATATTCAAGGATACAGATATCAAAAATCTCTAAATTACTGTTTAATTGAGATCAGCTATTGAGTCTACCTCTACACACTGTCTCCCAGTTTTCAATGGAACCTGCACAAAATGCTTAGATGAAGTAGAAGAGTGATGGATATTACTACTATTAGAAGCTGTATATTAGGAAAGCAGGATGAAGAGATTCCACTGATAAATGCAAGTATGTGGATATACAGGCAAAATCATGGACAAGTCAATACTTGTTTCAGGCTCAGTTTCAATATTCTCAAGACACTGTCTTGTAGAAAGAGATTGAAAGTTTCATTTTCAATAAATATTCTCTGTTTTTTCTGAATCTTTTAATAGCAGACCTACCATTTTCCATGTCACAAATTTTCTTGCCTACGTCCCCCAACCATTTACATGCTGTGATCCAGTTGTCATTTATTAAAGATTAGCTCATATAATGGTGCAAAAGGCTTGTGTCTTTTTCTGTTCGGTTATTGTTCCCCAAGTCTCAGAATCTCTTTGTATGTATTTGTTTTCCAATTTCGTTCAAGTGAAAGAAACCAGCAGCTTCTTCCATGTCCAGGCATGTCCAAGACCTTCATAAAACATTCTGCTTCTTTGGCACAAGTAGCTTAAAGAGGGAGATTATAGAAACAGCGTGAGTGATGGGGAGGTGGAAAAGAAGACATCGCTACAGATCCTTCTGTAAGTTTAGAAGGTGAAATCATAGTCATAGTGCATGTGTGTGTGTGTGTGTGTGGTTAATTTAACCTTCCTGTGACTTTATTTGTTGTTGTTTATAGAGTTAATGACAATTGTTTACATGACTATGCTAAGTGTCCTTCCACTTCTTTCCGTAAGCGTAAGTCAAAAGTGCCAAGCAGAACTGGAATGACATTTCTGGATGGAATCTCAATAGTGGGGAAAAAAAAAAATTAAAAAAAAGAAATGGCAAAATTCCCAGGTAGAATTTTGACAAATCCACTAAAAACCCTGGCACTTGGACTAGACCCCACAGTATAACACAAATTACACTGTCAGAGGACAAACAGTTCTGTGGTGGAGGAATAGTAGCCTTGATGTTGGCAGGCTTTTGGTGAAATGCTCTGTCCTACTGCAGGGGTCTTCCTGGGAAAGCACCCACTCTTGTCCCTGAGTGCGTGGTTAACAGCTGGCGATATGGGAAGAATGAGTCTGAGTGCTGATGAGCTGAGGGAAGAAATGAGCAGTGTTCCTGGACCCATTCTGGCTGCTTCACTGCTGCGTCAGCTGGCAAGTCACCCCTGACATCTACACGTCCTCCAACCTAGCTGAAGGACAGCAGTGACTTCAGGGCACAGGGGTATCAGCTTCCCAGGACTGGGACGGGAATAGCAGCATCTCTCTGCCTATGGGACCAAGGCATGAAACGGGCATCTGACCTGAAGCAGGGCTCATCAACTAGCTGAGCTATAGGTAAGGCAAGAGTGCCATGTGAGGTCTCAGCTCAGCTCACTGCATCCAAATTCAAGCTGCATCTTTGCCAGGAAATCTTCACTGTGTCCCCTGGCAACGCAATTTTCAAACACTTTAAACTTCTGATTAAAACCACAACACAGCTCCTCTTTTTTATGCTGCAATACTTAAACCCAGGACTGAACACCCATGTTAGTTTGAACACTAAGACTGCTGTCTTAGGGTTCAATATAAGAAGGCAAGGTCTTGGATCCATGTGTAAATATCACACTTGCCCACACATCTCAGAGCCACGCAGACTGCTCAGCAGTGAATTTGCAGCACTCATGCTGCCAAAGACAAGGCAAGATACATCTCTTCCTCGCAGCATTCACAAGCCACTCCATAAATGTCAGCAACAGGATCTGGAAGAGGAGACCAGCAGCTGGAGATGTAACATGCCTATTGGCAGCCATGCAAAAGTCACTGAGAATAAAGGCCCACTGAAATGTTTGCCAGCTGGGTGTGCTGCATCTCATGCTCCCACTGCTTCATCCCTGGACACAGAAAAAAAGGTGTTTACAAAACATTCAGCTGAAAGCAGAGGGTATGTGCCTTGTGCAAGCTGCTGCTGCCAGGTGCAGAGATACAAACACAGTATTTGAAATGTCCCTGCTTTGTCTTTGGATTTCTATGTGGAAATGCAAACATCATACCCTACAAATGCAGTTTGGGATGCTCTTCCATGACCTGCAGAGACAAACCCTGCCATTGCCAAAGGAGAGGTCCTAGCTTTCCAGCACTCCTTGCTGCCTTCCTGCATCCCTGTTCCCTGTCATGCTATCCCACCCCTCCTCCATGGAGGCTCTTCTCACCCCTTAGGGTGCCAGTGCATTTGCTAATTTCAGCAGCAAACTATTTTTAGTGGGGTTAGGGTTTTTCTTCTGGGCTGTTTCCTGTAGCTTCAACCCTCTGAATTGGTTTATTGAGGACACCCTTGGTATCAGAAGGCACAGGAAAACAGCAAGAGTACTGGCCAGGCTGGAAGGAGCAGGAGGACCCACTACAGCAGCAGTGGGCTACTGGCAAATCCACCCTCACCGTGCTGCAGCCTTAGACATAAACATTTGTACCACTTCACTTAGTGGTTCAGAGACCTGGGCTCTGACCTGGGTCACACACACAGTGTGACCTGACTCCTGCCACGCTGTTCAATTCCAGTTTCCTTTGGAAGGAGGCCATGCCTTTCCCCAGGCCACCTTGCAGACTGCAGAGCTCAGCTGCTGTGGTGCTGGGATTGTTTTTATGAAGTCCTCAATGTGTTTTTTGTCACTGGAGAAGTAGTTCCTTTTTTCTTATTTTTCTTATGTTCAAAAAGAAGTGGATTATTTTTAGCTCATGTTTCTCCTTTTGAACTTTCATGTGGGTACCACTGTGTCAACACAGAAGTCTGCTTCCAAAGATGGATGTCTCAGAAATGACTGCCAATAGAGATCTGAGTGACAATGGTTCTGCAATCCCTGCATAAGGTGAAGTGCACCATGTTCAAAAAAGGACATAGGAACTGAAAGTAGGACTTCTAGTGAATTGGGAGAATTGGAATCTATGGCACAACTCTTCATCACCTTCCATCTGATGTTAGAGAAGTTTATTAAAAGGTTCTGCTGAAGACCCTTTATCCCAAAGGCATCTGTAGTTCTGTAGGGCAGTTTCTACCATTTCTTTTTTAGTGTGAAACTACCCTTGGCTAATAGGCCATGCAGACCAGGGTATATGATCTGGGGTGCTCTGTTTTTACTTTGTGGTGTGAGGGAGAAAGGGTATGAGGCCATAGATCCATGTTTACGTGGGCTAGGTATCACCACAAATAATGGTTCTGTAATAATACTGGGTTGTCAGGTTCAAGAAAAGAGAAATGAGTTTTTTGTATAATTGGCTATGTCACTGAAATTATCAGGTACAAGGAAGGGTTTTTTTTCCTGGCATGACAAGGTCCTGCATGCAAGCCACATTGAGAACACTGAAGGCAGTTTCTAGAGGTCCCTCCTCAAGTATACTATGAGGAATTACAGAGTGTTGACCCTCACAAAGAGCTAGGTCTCTGAAACGTGGGGCAGCTTTTGTCCAGTCCACTTTAGGAATGAAAAAAACCAGCATACTGTCCAATAATATGATTGTGAAATCAGGGGATTTTGGGCAAGGTAAACTGTCACGTGTTTGCTTGCTTCTAAACCCAAATTTGTTTTCTGTGTTCCTGTGGAAAATCAGAGGATGTTATGAGCTGAGTCATGCCATTATTGACTTTAGCAAGCACAGCACTGATATAAATAGTGAAACACTGGTGAGTCTGAGAGGAACAGGCAATTGAGAGGTCTTCTAGCAAGGGCTGGTAGGACAGAGAGACAAAGATGAAGACAAAGATCCTTCTTTTCCTTGAGTTATTATATGTTTTACACTCCTCTGCTTATCCAGTGGCTCCAGAAAAGGAAAAAGAAGACATACAATTTGCTAAGGTAAGGACTATGGACAGAACTGGTGAAATAATTTATTGAGAAAATGAACATAGTGATGTATTATAGAATAGAATATTTAATTACCAGATCTCTGCATTTGAAAAGGAAGTTTTATGTTCTAAACTTTTCCTTTTTCTTCCCTTTCAGAAATACCTTGAAAACTTCTATGATTTTAAGGAAGAGAAAGATTCTGTGTTTAAAGCAAAGGACCTCAACCACATGGCTGACAAAATACGAGAGATGCAGTCATTCTTTGGGCTAGAGGTGACTGGGGAGCTGAATCAGAAGACACTGGACATGATGAAGCAGCCCAGATGTGGAGTACCAGACATCCGTTCATACAGTGTCTTCCCACACAGCCCCACGTGGAACAAAGAAGATGTGACCTACCGGTAACATACATTAAATCTGTTTTTCTCCACACCACTGGGAAGTTAGGCAGTGAATTCTGGGCAGAAGTAATGTCAACAGGTTCTTTATTACTTGTTTCTGTAAGCTCCATTCAGGATGAAAGGGACAGGAATGTGGGAACTATTCAGGCTTCCGAATAGTGATGAGAATACTGAAATAAGAGTTTACATTGGTTAGCTAATAGCCTACTAAATAATATACCCAGTGGATAGAAGGAATACAACTGAATAGATACATCAGGGTTTCCGAAAGGCATGAAAGAAAACTGTGAAATCTTAATATGTTATGTAAGCAAATATTTTGGAAATAAATCACTTGAGTTACATAAATAATTGTAACAACTGATTAAAATATTTGACCTTGATACAGTGTCCCATGTGACCTGATTGCTTTTAATTCATTTTGTCTCTAATTCACAGGATTTTGAACTACACTCCAGACATGCTGCAAGCTGATGTAGATGAAGCAATTGCAAGAGCCTTCCAGCTCTGGAGCAGTGTGACCCCTCTGAGGTTCACCAGGGTCTATGGCGGCGAAGCTGATATAATGATTTCCTTTGCTTCTGGATGTAAGGAGACTCTGTTGCCAGGGAATCATAGTACTTGCCCCTTTTTTTTACCAAGATAATGAAAAGCATCCCTTTTTTTCCTTTTTACTTTTAGTTCATGGTGACTTCTATTCCTTTGATGGTCCAGGAAGAACTCTGGCTCATGCCTATGCCCCTGGCAGTGGGATAGGAGGAGATGCCCATTTTGATGAAGATGAAAACTGGACCAAATTTACTACCTATGGTGGTAGGCAAACTTAAATACTGTGTAGACTGTTATTTTATTAGAAAGTCTTGTCTTGAAAATGCTGTAAAGTCTCATATCCCATGGCAGTTGTCCCAGTATTTACTGAAATGTCAGTGTAATTTAGTAAAACAGTTCTGCACATTTTGATCTGGGATGCAGTCACAACAGTCCCTTGAAGTTAATGCAGACTGCAGTTACAGCTCCAGTAAAGGAAGTTAAATTAGTATGGAATAGCAATGTTGGGCAAAGGAAAAAAACATCTTGAATTTATTGGTGAATAAAATTAAATATAACAGTAAAGTATCCTGCTCTCCAGCAGTTTCCAGGGATTATGTTACATATTGTTGGTTTTGTGAAGTAGTTGCCAGGCAAATTCCACATCATTTACTATCCCCAAAATCTGACCAGGTGACTAAAATCTTCTCTCACCTGCTTTTCAATTGTTATTAATATTAAAGAAACCTTCATTCTCTGTTGGAAAATTTCTGCAACCTGGGCAAAAAACTGTTCCCAGAGTGGTTTTCCAGTGAGAAATCAATGCCTATAATTCAAAACTCACTCCAGGAGACCAGAGAGCTTTTACTTGGGCATAGTTACATTCTGCCTTTTTTTAAAGACTGGGACTGCTATTTCTCACATGAGAGAATGGTATCTGTATCCTGCTGTCATGCAAAAAAATTATTTAGTGCTTGTTCTTTGTGCTGGATCTTTTTTAGGATACAACTTATTTCTTGTTGCTGCTCATGAGCTGGGCCACTCACTAGGTCTCAGTCATTCCAATGTTTTTGGTGCTTTGATGTATCCTACATATATGCCCATGGATACGAGGAACTTCCGACTTCATCAGGATGACATTAATGGCATTCAAGCCCTCTATGGTAAGCAAGAAGCATCATTTTCTGGTGAATGATGAATAACAATTTATAATTCATTTTACCCAACAGATAAAATGTACTTAACTTCCTACTACAAGAAAGGTTTAATTTCCTGTTATTATTTCTGTAGACTATATTCACTCCAGTTAGTCAAAAGATCCAAGAGCTTTTCCCAATGATACTAGAGGAGCAGCCCATGTCTGTAGCATTAAACCCTCTTATCTTCCACAAAAGGGTGGTTATGTGTACAGCTGTCTATGCATTTGGCTTCACATGGTACAACCTGAAATGCTGTGATGTGAACAGCTCTGATCCACCTGCCAATTCCACACTTATTTATTTTGCAAAGGACCCCCCAAGGAATCTCCTGCACTTCCAACACAAGCTTTTCCCCCACAAGAACCAACTGAAACGGTACCTGCAGAAGCACCAACTCCAATGTCTCCCAGGGAAGAACCAACAGAAATGACACCCTCCAGGCCACCCCAAAGACCAGACGACTGTGACCCTCATCTCTCTTTTGATGCTATCACTACTCTCCGTGGGGAAATACTGTTCTTCAAAGGCAGGTAAGTGCTTTTATTGCCAGCAACATCCTTTTGTGAGACTCAAAAAGGCAAAGCATAAAGTTCAGTTCAAGGAATTTATCCTCCCTCGGTATTTCTTTATCCTTCCTCGGTATTTCTTTCTGTAAGTGTTAAGGCAACTTTCAAACATTTTAGTAGCCCACCTGGGCTGAATGAGTAATATGGTTTACTCATTTGAGTTTATACAAGTGAGTATAATGCTTTAATCCATCATACGTCATTGTCCATGTTTATTAAAATTGTGCAAGGCTGAATAATTCCAGTGTCACTTCTCAGCCTGCAGCTGCTTCACATACAGCACTGCCCTCATCACACCATCCCATGTGTGGGTCAGGGAGCAATGGAAAACGTCACTGGTGACTTTTGGTGTCATTCTGACCTAGGATTCTGCACTAGACCAACTGCTCAGTAATGTCTACAGGGAGCCCCTGCTGTTACAGGGTGGCCTTGTTTTGGGCACATTCTGGTTGTAGTGAGTTGTTGGCTGGGCATATCCAGCCTGGTGAGAACGAACAGCAGGTCAGGTTCATGGCTTCACCCTCTTCTTGGCTTGGCAGTTGTGTTTTGATTGAACAAGTTTCCTTTGACTATGTGGGCCTGATTTTCCTTCAAAAACACATGAAGAATTTTAGCTTAAAATCTTAGCAATTTTCAAGGAGGAGGAGGAAAGAGCAATTCTTCCTTGAACTGGGTTTCAACATGTTTCTCAAGAATTTTTATTTAACATTTGCAACCAAACTGAAATGAGCTGTGCCTACCTACATGGGTCATGGTGAAGAGAAGGCTGCAATTGTCAGCCCTGACACAGATATCCTATGTTGTCCTGGACAAGCCATTAGGGTGCAAATGCAGAAGTCCTGAGGGCCACTAGATGTAGGTGACCCTGGTTGAGCCAAGGCGTTGGACAAGATGAACTTCAGACATCCCTTCCAACCTCAACTGTTCTGTGACCACAGAGCAACCTGTAGCAAAGGGCACAGATCTGTGAGGGAGCGGGGCAGGGGGAAGGACTGCATCCCAAAAGGGGTGGTATCTCTGCCTCATAGGGAGCACTGGTTCCAGCACCCAGACAGTAGGATTTAAAGTACACGTATGGAACCTTGATCTCCTAATGAAGCACAGACTATGAAGCACTGCTGGTTTTGTTTCTATCAGCTATGTCTGGCGCAGAAGTCCCTATTTCTCAGGAATTGAGCATGACACCATCTTCTCCTTCTGGCCATCACTGATAGCTGGCTTCGATGCTGCCTATGAGGTTGACAAGAGGGATCGAGTGCTATTTTTCAAAGGTACTTCTCTTAATGGAAGGAATATTATGCTAATATTCAAATGAATTCTATTACTAGTACTACCACTAATAGAGGATATTCTTAATATTTAAATCCACTTAAATTTTACAGATTATGTTACTGCCGTTAGCTAATGCTGCTTCACCACGGTCCTACACAGACTTCCTTTGGTCAGTGAGAGAGAAGACCATAGCTGAGACAAAACTAATTGCTACATTACATTATTTAAATACATTTGAAAATATGAAAAACATGCCTAAAATATATATAAATTGACTTTTAATTATTGAGTATATAGTACTTTTATTGACTATAAAAGATAGAAAATCCAACAGCTGTGAGATATTCAGACTTCTCTGCACCCTAAGTGGGCAATGTTTTCAGATGGATATCTGCACTGTTTGGTGGCATTTGCTACACAGAAAACTCTGACAAAAAGGAGATCAGACTCCTCAAGAATCCTTACAACTTCTTCTGTTTTCCTGTAGATGACCAGTACTGGGCTGTCAGTGGCTACCGCATAGAGGCAGGGTTCCCTAGGCCCATTCAGAACCTGGGCTTCCCCACCAGTGTCAGGAAAATAGATGCAGCCGTTCATGACCACTGTACCAAGAGAACCTATTTCTTTGTCGGCAACAAGTACTGGAGGTAAGGTTCTTCTCCCTGCTGTATAAGAGATAATCAAAACAGCTTTTTTTATGAAGTTATGTGAGTATTTGTACAGTAAATTAATTTCCTCTTTTTGTCAGTCTTCTCAGCCACTAAAAGCTGAAACTCAGTTGCTCAGGTCTTTTCATAAAACAAAATCTGTTACACCTGAGTGTTCATTTACTCTTACCAGGCTGTGATTAAGGGGCCAATGAGTTTTGTTTATTCATTAAGAAGCAGTGCAAGCTTGCACAAAAATACAATCTATTATAATTAGTATGAAAATATAAATTGAGTGGACTTTGTCATCATGTCATGTACTCATTCAGTAGTTACTAAGAGGCTCCGTGAAATTTATAAATGACAAATCAAGGAAGTTCTAGAAGGAGATTAAAATATATGCTTGCTAAGAAACAGTTCAGCTAAGCAGTAATCTTAGCCTAATAATTAGTCTGCAATACTATCTTGAAAGGGTGTTATTATACCTGAAGTTTGCACTTCCCTTATGGGGTCACTTCATAGATTGTGTGCTGTAAAATTAAAATAATTATGTTTGAATAATTATTTAAGGTTATTACTCAGTGTAAGCTCCATTCAACCTTATTGTCAGTCTCAAGGAATGAAAGTAAGTGTTTTAATCTGATATTCTGAAAACAGATTTTCCTAGGCTGCTAAAGCTGTAAATATTCACACAACCAGGGTTTATACAGCTCTATGAGGTTACAGATTGCAGGTCCTGGATTTTCAGCTGAGAGTCAGCATCTTTTGTAAAAAATCCATTTGGTTTCAACCCTGAATGTCACATGCTTATTTTCTGTTTCCATGCAATTTCTTTATTTAGATTCAATGAAAATACCCAATCAATGGAAAGGGGCTATCCAAGAAAAATAGCTGCTGACTTCCAAGGGATCACCTATCCAATTGATGCTGCACTTCAGAAAAATGGTAAATAAATTTAAATGTAATTTTAAAAGACCCCAAAGGCCACCCACCAAAACGAAGAAAAAAAAAAAAAAAAGTTTCTATAGATATATTACATTTTTGGTTTTATTTTTTTAAATTACCCAATGAAATAGTGAGGGTGTAACAATAGATATACAAAAATGAAATATTAATTTTTCAATATTTTTCCCTTTAAATTCTAGGACATTTCTACTTTTTCCATGGATCAAACCAGTACGAGGTTGACATCAAGAGGAAGAAACTCATCCGTACAATGAAAAGCAACAGTTGGTTTAATTGTTAGAAATATGACATGATGGTGCAGGAGTATATTTGTACCAGGAGTTTTTCATATTTCTTGATTTCAAATAGTGTTATTCAGCTGTTCCTGTGCATCTGAGTCTGAAATGATGGCCTTTGGCAATTCTAATTTAAGACCTGAAAATGTAAAACCTTATGTACAGTTTTAATTTATTTTGTTCTCCAACTATTTATTAATCATGCTGTTTTTGAGCAATAAAGTATTTTGCTTGAGTTTAGTATTTCTTGTGTTTTGATTCAGTTCACTGGAGACCAGGCATCTGCTACAACCATGCACGAGCCTGAATGGCACCAGGAGCCATCAGCATTTTCAGCAGGGCTCAGTGCCTGTAGGGGGGAAGTTGAAGAGAAGTAGAGTGGCAGTTCCTGCAGGCAATTAGAAATTACCCAGGTGATAAAGGAGGGAAACAAGACACTCAGGAACAATGTGGGGGAGGTATAAATGGTAAGAGGAGATTCTACAGAAGAGTGTGTAAATAGAGAGACACGGCCTCACCTGCCATGACCCCTGGCACAGGGACAGAGGGGTCGAGGCAGGGGTGGGGACAGGTAGATGACAACACGGCAGTGGGCTGAGAGGACCCAGTGCCACTGAGGGTGGCTTTAATGGACAGAGTCATTGGTGCAGCTGGATGTGAGCAAGCAGAGAGAAGGGTAAGTGCCCACTTTAGGGATGCAGGTTGCATGCAGGCAGGGTGGGAAGTGATGGAGATATGTTCACAGGGTCACAGGGATCAGCCCTCCTGAGCTGTAACCATGTGCCATGGAAAAGGAGTCAGGGCTGGCAGTCCACCTCACAATGCTCGACAACAAACCAGAAACAAGAACCACTTCCCAGACCAAATAAGCCAAAATGATAAGAAAAAAGCCAATGATTTTTTTGTAACTGCCACAGATTAATCCTCTAGAGGATGAGTGGTGAGACATAGAAAAGCACGTTTACTTCCTCCATGCTCCTTTTTGGGTCCCTCTCACAGGGCAATAGCTCAGTGAATTTAAACACCCTTTGGGCTGAAAGACAGCTTGGCTGTGGTCCTTCCTGTCCTCAAAGGGATTTAATCCCATCTCTTACAACACTGCTCTGATGATGTGATTGTACAAGGAAGCTGACTCGCTATTACTCTTTCTCTAGCAGAATTGGCAAGGGCAGAGACCATGGGAAAGGCTCACAAGGGCAGTATTCCATCTACCACAACTCAAACCCATTTGACAAAGAATAAGATTTGTTCCTGGTTTTCTGCATGGGGCCGTTGCCTCAGACATCTGATCAAAGACATACTACCATGTGTCCCCCATCCATCAGGGCCAGAGGAAACCATGTGTGTCCCAGTGCACCCACAGGACACTGTCCCACTGTGCTCATAGCCAAGATCAAAGAGAGAGAGCAGAGGTGATTCCAGGTTGGATGGGATTTTGAGCATCCTGGTCTAGTGGAAGGTGTCCCAGCCTGTCACAGGTGGGCTGGAATTAGATCATCCTTAATGTCCTTTCTACCCCAACAATTCTATGATTTTATGATCTTGGAATATCTCATCTCTGCCATGCTCTCTTCATGCATGTTTTGTGCCATGCTAGATATGCTCTAAATACCTCTAAAAACAGACTTAAAACCAACCTATGTTACAAATCAGGTCGTGTCTTAAAAGTCACTTTTAACTTTAACAACAGTCCCTAGTGTTGTGTCAAGTAGGGACACAGCAGCTCAGCATTGCCACAAGGGCAGTGGTTCACCACGGGGAAATCACGAACTGAAATTGGCTGAGCTCACCTGGCAGCAGTCCAGGCAGGGCAGAGACAGGAAAACTGGTATTGCCCCAACATCTCCCAGTGTCTTTCTCAATAGTTCTTGCTCTGTACATAGCCTATCCTGAGCAAACCTCAGTCCAAGGACTTTAGATGCCTCCAGGCTTAGGCAGGGTACTTGTGAGTACTGTTTGTGCACAACTAATGGGGTTCATTCCCTCTGTTTTTAAAAATGCCTACATACTTTGATATCCTAAATAGACGCCTTCTTGTATGTGAAGGCTGCCTTCAGAAATCAGGCCTTTAGGCTCTAGTCTGAGACTAGAAAGTGATTAAGGAGGAACCAAAAGGAACATTTCAGCAACAGTGAAGCAGAACACTGCTGGTGTTTACAACGACTCACATTAGATTAAACATTAGATTAAAGTATTTCTCCTGCGTAAGGTTGGCACTACTTTCTTAGTTATGACATCCAGGAAACAGCAAAATTAAAATATTCCCTCCACTTTTAGGTATGAATTAGCTTAAACTCACAATATCTGAAAAACAAGTGCTATTTACTTAGCTGTGAAGACAAATGTAGCAAGTGTAGCCTGGAGCAGAAACAGATGACAACATGCCATGGATTTCACACAGACAAGGGGACTGGAGAGATGTGTTAATCATGGAATTTCTATCTGTATTTCTGATTTGTTTATGTTTTAAACTTTGAAGTGAAACAACACTGCTTTCAGTTTGGGAAAAGCAATGAAATTCCTGGGAAATTAAAGACGTAGCTCAGATGACGCTGGAAACATCAGAAGCAGGAATTCTGGACCTGCCTGTCTATACTCAGTGAAGCACTGAAGATTTCTTGTAACCATGATTTTGTTATAACTCAGGAATTATTGCTGGAATTAAAGGCCTCTTGGGTGCCACCAGGGGAAATTTATTCATAAACGTAATTTCAAGTATTTGTCTCGTATGAATAGGAACTTTCCTTGGAATCCAAGAGCAGGCATGCAAATTAGAGTCACAAAATATAACCAGTTACATCTAAAATATTTGATTGCACAACAGACCTAGACCCTTGCACATGAAATTTCAGGCCAAAATCCCTTAATGACTTCACTGACAGAGAGCAAGGGTGACCTGTGTGCAAGCTGAGTGGAACACCGTATGCTGGAGACCCACAGCTGTTATATAAAAGCCAGAAGTAGGTCACACACTCGTCTTTGTCAGCAATAAGATATTTTTGAGGCTAGGTTTGTGCTGCCAGGTCTGAGAATTTACAGCACAGCCAGGAAGGAGGTGCTGAAGGCACTGAGTTAAGCGATGTTCATGGCAGCACAGGCTGAAGTTGCAATTTTACAGCTCGGATGTTTCCTCTGCACAGACCTGCTCTCCCAGGTTTTGGCCAGGGGTCCTACCAGAGTTCAGCCTGGCCAGGACACTGAGGATACACAAGGCAGCAGAGAGGAGCAGTTTCAAGAGCAATTAAGAGCAATTTCTGAGTAATTAAGCCCTTGGCTTTACATAACAAGCCAACTAAGTTTCATCCTATTGAGGGTCTATGAGATGTTCTTTTCTTTTCTCTATACTACATTATTTATTAATTTTAAAATATATAAACTGTGAATTAGCAATAACCTTTGTTTTAAGGTTAATAATAACAGCAATAAACATATTGTATTATATGTTGTATGTCTTTTGTTATATGTCTTAGGGTGGGGCTATGGGAATGCATCCAAGGCAGATAAATTACAGAAAAGGAAGAGATAAGGCAATCCTTTGAATTTACTCTCTTGAGACAAATGGAGAATAGTACCAAGAAAGAGGCTGACAGAGTAGCAAATGTACTAGAGAAAGTTGATAATCAGAAAACTATATAAATTTCATTAATACCTTCCTAGATGGTTTTGATGCCTTTTAGTAGTCCTCTCATTAGAGAGAAAGATGAGTGATGAAAATTTAAGGCTGGAAAGTTACTTTTTCCTTCTAGTACACATGGAGATGCTGAGGGAAGAGAAAAAAGAGTTGGAAGGCTGTAGGGGGCTGTAAGTGCCAGAATCTATTTCTGCAGAGAGGTATCTATTTCTGCAGTGTCAATGTGTAAGCTGCACAGGAGAATTCTGCACCAATTTTTGGATTCATCTCACCCACTCTGGTACACCTCACATAACTCTGTGAGTGGAGTCATTACCAAAAGCAACATATTTATAAACTCTCCTTTCACGTCTCTATTATCCCAGCAGCTCTGTGGAAGGGAGTTTATCTCTTTGTACAAAGTCCCACCTGCTCCTCAGTGCTGCAGGTTTACCCAAAATTCTGCTCGGCCCCACACAGAAGTCTCGGATATGTTAGACTGTTTTCAATGGCAGTAGGCATCTCTCTTCGGGACTCCCATCCCCACTGCTTTGTTCTCATTTGTGGTAGTGCATGGAGGGTGTCATTGGGCATGGAGGGAAGGTGGACCCAACCCAGAGTGGGGCTGCTGTTGAGTCTCAGCAGTTCTTACCATCAATGGCAGAAATGGAGAACAGAGGAACCTCTCTCTGACAAGGACAGCCATCAAAGAGTTTGATCGAGAAAATATCAGTGCTTTTTAAAACCTTGTAGTAGGTATCAAAGAAGGAGAATGTGAAGTAAAGTCTTCGGGCAATTCTCTGTGAGCAGTGGAAAAACTGCTGAATAATAGTAGCATGTAAATGTCTTGGCTCAATTTTTATAATTTTTATATATGCTGGGGAAGTTTCTTTCATTTGTTTGTGTTAATTTCACATTTTACTGCAGAAAAAAAGATTGTCTCATCCAAACTGCAAACTGTTTTTAAAAAGCTGCATAAACAAATCAAGCAAGAAGTTATAGCACTGAGAGGACTCTACCAAAGGGAAGGATGGTGGCACTATAATAACCTCCCAAAAATGTATAAACCCCCATTAAAAAAACAAACAAACAAAAAACCAAAAAACCTAGAAAACTAATTTTCTGTTTGTAGTCTACAGTCCTGTAACATTCTGTCTGTAACACTTATCCCTTTAGGAACTTCAACAGCCCTTCTGAAATCAATATTATCTTTGAATGGAAAGCATTAAAGAGATATGCTTTAAGTTTTGGAGTGTAAGACTACATTTTAACAATTAAAAGATTAATAAGCTCATTAAAAAGAACTACCAGTCTATTATCTTCTCATTAATCATATTTCCATGTTGCAAAACCTGCATAAGGGTGGAACCGGATGAAAGACAGCACTGATCTGTTTTATGGTAAAACTACTGTTTTTTATGTTCTGTTGCTAACTAGACATTGTGAGAATCAATGAGTCAGGGATTGGAAAGCTTTATAAAGCAAAAGAATACTATATAAAGGTGAAGCAAGTGTGTGGCAGACTACAAAAAAGACTTCTGTAAAGGCTAGTGGAAATGAGAATGGGAAATCTCCCATTTCTCCTATTATGTGCAGCACTTTCTTGTGCTTTTCCTGCAAACACAAGGCAGACAAAGGAAGGAGGCATGCAGCTTATCCAGGTGAGGAAGGTAGAGCTCTGGGGAGATGTTCAACTGCTGTTGAGCATCCACAGCAGTCTGTGTAAATAGTATAGTTACACTAGTATAGCAGCCAAAGAGAAAGTAGAATAAATAACTGAATATTTCTCAAAATGGACATGTGATCATACAGGCTACTTTAGCACCATCTTATTTTACTTTTTTTTAAAAAGAGACCAATTAAACCAAATTATGAATTCACTCTGTGTTACTTCTACAAATAATTAAACTCCTTAGTCATCTAGGGTTGGTTTGTAGTTCAGGTGGAAATGTGGTTATTTATGTGACTTGTGATACCGTAAAGTAAGTATAGTATATTTTTCTGAAATATTACTGTCTAAAATGTGGGCAAACAGGATACCACTACTGAAATTTTATATGCAGTTATGTATTTCAAATTACTTCCTCTAAAGGACTTTAGGTAATCTTAGAGGGCACATTATAAGAAAATAATTTATTAAAAAATGCTAATTTTACATGTATTTTGATAACTACCAAATATTTATAATGACAATATAAAGTAAAAAAACTACCATTAAGAGAAAAATACTCATACAGGCTTTAACAAACTATTATCCATGCTGCCATAGAACATAAAGAAAAGTAGCAAAAGCACATGACTGGTTTATGTTAGTTTAATATCTTATAAGCTTCAAAAGCAAACATCCTTGATTGTTCTAAGTTTTGGGTTTGGTTGTTTTGTTTTTTTCATTAGAAGTACCTGGAAAATTACTATGACTTTAAGAAAGTTGGGGAACCTTTTGTTTAGAAAAGTAATAATGCAATGACCCAAAAACGAAAAGAAATGCAGGAATTCTTTGGGCTGGAGGTGATAACTGGATTCTGGAACTTTGGACTTGGTACAGAAACACTGCTGTGTATTCCCTGACATAGCTGGGTTCTCCACCGTTTCAGGAGAGCAGCAAGTCCTGACATACCAGTAATCACAATGGAATTCTTCATGTCAAGACAGTTTGAAGAGCAGGGTGAGTAGTAACAACACAAGTTGTTCTCTCCTATATTTTAAAGCTTAGTAAACTGCACACCAGACCTCCATCCTGCAGATGTCAATGCAGCAATCAAGAAAACATTCAGTGTTTCGAGCAGTGTGACCCCCACTGAGTTTCACCAAGGACAGAGGTGATGCAGACATAATCATCTCCTTTGCAGCCAAGGTAAATCTCTATGTAACCATTATGAATTATTGCCAACTACTGCCTGTATGGAGCAGCTGAGCTGGAATGATTTCTCCTTTACATAGTACATGTGGAGATCAATGTCCAGTTGAACAAGCAGGCAGAAAGATACAGTTCTTGAGTCCTTGCTCTAGATGTTATGGTTATAACTCTGGACAGACTTTCGGGGGGGCATAGAGGCATATGGAGAGAAAGAGGAAGAAAATGCAGGGAGCTGCTGGTAGTTCACTGGATGTATATGTGCTATGTGCTGCTCAATGTGTACATGAATGCCCAGTCAGCTGTGTTTGGGGTTGCTGCCCAGGTCACAATGACTTCATCCCTGTTGATGGCCCAGGAGGCTCCCTTACCCATGCCTATGCCCCTAGCAAGGATTTTGGTGGAGATGCTCACTTTGATGAGGCAAAACGTGGACCAAAAGCACAGAGGGTAGGTCATTAAGTTCTCCAAGCCCTTCCTGAAGCAAGTTGCCCATGGAATCAAGGGTGGAGTGTCTGTCTCCTCTCTTCCTTAAGAAGCGTTTAAATTGCCACTGATTTGAAGGAACATATGGTTTGCACAGCTATAAAAAGCCTCTGAACCTCTGGTTTAAGAAGTTAAGGGCCCAGTTCGGTTTCTGCCATGCACTGGAGGGAGCTTTATTTCAAGGGAGCCTCATTTGTTCCCATTCCTCAAACCTCTTCCTGCACAGTTACCTCACTTGCACTGGCTGAATTTCACACTGAATTCTGCAGCATCTACAGACTATTTCCTTGTACTCTGCTATAGTGATTTCATTATTTTTACCTCTGACCAGAATTTCATCTCCAACTGAATTTCCCACAAGAAGTTCATTTGGGCATGCAGTTCTGAAAACTTCTGGCCTACCTTATGCCCTTCATGTCATTCAGGAAAAATAAAAAGACACAGCTCTCCTATTATGTGTTTTGTTTGATGATTTCAGGCATGAACCTGTTTTATGTTGCTGCTCATGAGCAGTCCATTCACTGGGACTTTCCCGTTCCAAAGACCCCAATGCTCTGATGTATCCAGTTTACAGGAAATTTGACCCTTCATTACTCCTTCTTCATGTTACTTGCATACAGTATCTCTATGGTATTTCAGAGGTTTTCATCAATTGTTTGTAATTTCAAAGACTTCGGATACCTTTCAGTGACATATCAGTGTACTGGATATACCTCAATGAGTTCACACTATAATTTCTTCCATAAACTGCTTCTTTTAGGATCATCTCCTAACACAAACAGTGATCAAAGGGAATCTACTGAGATAAAAGACCCAGCTGAGTCAAAAGATCCTGCACTGCCAAACAGCTGCAGCTCCAATTTAACATTTGATGCTGTCACTACTTTCTGTAGAAAAATAATGTTCTTTAAAGACAAGTAAGTCAGCTTCCGAAAGTAAAATACCTGAGTGTCACTTTTTAAACTATGCCACACAGCACAGAAAAGTAAGTTTAATTAGAATATCAACCACAGACAAGACAGGAAATCAGGAGAAATGATGGAAAACAAAAAACAAAGAGGGTGGTGAAGAAACAGAGTTAAGTACAAGGAGGAAGACGACCTTTGAAACAGAGAATGCTGTGAAAAGGGATGGGGAAATGGCTCCTCTGCAAATATGTGCTGTTTTCACTTTAGGCTGTAAGCAAGTCCCAAGTGTTCAGCATCTGGGAGAGTTCAGCTTTGGCAAAACACATCACCAGCTCTGGGACACTTCACACCCTCTTTGCTGTCCTTGCTTTGAGAGAGCTGAAGGCTTACTAGCCCTGACAAAATACCTGCTTGAAGAGTCCCTACCGTGAGAATTTAGTATACTAATCAAAGGAAGGGAGAATTGGGCTTTTGTTACCAAAGTCTTACTGCATATCGGCTGTGTGAAACACGTCCCTCTAAGCTCCACTTCTGCATAAGGGAAAATAAATGTTTTGACAAAACAGTTACAATAATTTCACGACTATAAGGCGCACCCTTTTGACTAAAATTTTGGTCCAAACCCGGAAGTACGCCTTATAGTCCGGTGCACCTTTTACTCGTGAAATTACTGTAATCTGACCTATTTAGATGTCGGCATCAAGAAGAGAGAATCCCACCATGGAAATAACTCTTTGCATTAAGTTTGCAGGGAATGTAGTGTGACTAACTTGGGTACATGGCTGGGTTTAGTCAGATAAACATTGGCCTGGTTGCCATGATGTGGTATCATGCATTAGTGTGTGTGAAAAAACAATTTTATTTAAACCCTGTTCTATATTTACACAAGGCATGTTTGGACAAACATCCAGCAATCAGAATGGCTGAATTTGAGTTGGTGTCTTCATTCTGGCCATAGCTGCCACCTGGTGTTGATGCTGCATATGAAATTCCTGAAAAAGATTTTTAAAGGTAAAATGTTTTCTTTTTATTTTCCTGGTTGTCTTCCTAAGTAACCTAAAGAGTTTGCATCTAGCTTCAAAACCACTTAAGCACTTTCTGTAGGATTCCACAATCTTGAATTTAGTCCAATAAATTGGTGTGTTACAGTCACAGAAATAATAAAATTATTACCCAAGTTAAAGAACATCTATCTTATTTTTTAACATTCACATTGAAAACTTTCCCTGCCAAAATAAATGTCATTAATTTTCTTCTGGGAAATTTTCTATTGAATTTGAGAATGATACTAGCAAGAGTATGAAGAAAAACTGAAATTTCAGTTTTCAAAGAAAGTAATGTGAACTATTGCATTTTTTAAACTCTATAATTATTTTCAGTTATTTTCAAGTTTAATAATTATTTTCAAGTAATCATCAACTTTCATGAAAAGGATTGTGTCATTCCCAGAAGAACAACATGTTGCTACCAACTTTTCTTAATAGGGAATGAATTCTGGGTTGTGAGAGGAGATACCATACTTCCTGGATACTCCCAAAAACCCTACACCCTGGGCTTTTCAAAAGATGCTGCCAAAATTGATGCTGCTTTTCATAATGGAATTGTGCTACTTTTCTAAACAGAAGCAAATGTATTCACATGATCAATATCCTGTCATGGTTTAGGACGCATTAGTCAGAAACTTTTGGCGTTCAGTTTTGGTGCCACAATGGGCTGTAGAAAAATATTTGAAAGGAGGTGGAACAGTGCCTTTTGTTTTCTTTTTAGTTCATTCAACATTTTATTAGTTTATTAGTTTGTTTTCATGTAGCTGTCTTGCTTAAAAAGTCATTGTCCATCTCCACAAGCCATCTCAGGAAACCAGGCAGAATTTCACTATTCACATATCAAATATGTTTCTGTGGAATAAGGAGAATGTCACCCATTTTCCAGTTACTAACAGATAGTTTCATTAAGTTGCTGATAAATACCATGTACTGCAAAGAATTACCTGTTATGCATGGTTATTATTTTTTTCTTTTCAATCCCATCCCTACTGCTCAAGTTTGTCATAGATTTCTAACAGCCTAGACAGGTGCTCCTGTAATGGAAGCAGTAAATAACCTGAACAACAAAACTTCTCTTTCCTTCTACCACAATGCCCAAATGATTGTGATTGTATATACAGAAATCACCCTAGAGTAATTTTTCAGCCACATGAACCAGCTGCCAGTTCAATACTGCTGACATAATCTACCTGATGTTGAAGCCAGACATCACTTGGGCCCACAATTATTCACATGGAAAGCTAGCAAGATCAAAGGTCTTAGAGAAAGTTTCCTTTCTTTCATGCATGTAAAAAATTCTCTCCCAGCACCCAATGTCTCCCCCTCCTTCAACAACATCACTCCAAAAAGGAAAATGCTGAGAAAAATAGTTGTTCTGTTTGATTCTGCTTCTCCATGAATCACAGAATTGCCAAATGGCTGAGGTTGGTTGGGCCTCTAGCATTATCATGTCCAATCCCATTTGCTCAAGCCCGCCCAAAGTGGGCTACTGAGCCTCTAGGTGGCTTTTGGGGAATACTGCTTTGCACCAAGTAGAGACTCCACCACCTCCCTGGGCAACCTGTGACAACATTCTGCATTCTCACAGTGAAAAAAACGTTCCCTGATGTTGAGAGGGAACGTCTTGTGTTTCAGTTTGTGTCCTTTGTCTCCAGTCATGTTGGGACAAGGCAATTGTGTTCTCTTTATGCATAAAATTGTACTGCAAGATTGCAATGAGATATGTCAACACACTTTATGTAACCTTTTTTCTGATGCATTTTTAAAACCCCTGGTAGCAGAGTTACTCAAATGGACCATTACAGTCACTGAGGAATCGTTATCTGAATTCTACCAGGGTCAGAAATGTATAATGGCGCTGTCAGCCTTGCAAGATAAAAACTGCTGTCACACCTGCTGTAGAGGTGACAAACAAGGCTTTTCTGTCCAAGCAGAACTAAGGTCAAAATGATTCATCTTAATCCCAGCACCTCAAGAAAAGGAAATGAGTAGTAGTGTCTGACATTGCCAAGGTCAGAGAAGCCGGTTCAAGCCTTGTAACTTGAAAGTTTCTATTGAATTTAGCAGAAAATATTTCTGTGCTGTATATTTCTTTCTTATTAGCCTCATTGAACTGTTTCTGTTTTCTAATTCTGTATTTCCTTCATGTTTCTGGTATAGTTTTTTGGTTGGTCTCAAAGTTGCAAGTCTTAATCAGTCCATGGTCTCAGCTAAAACAATGGAAGTTAAAAGGATGCACGAACAGCTTGGCTCACTAGTGTTGTTGGGGTTTTGTTTGTTTGTTTGTTTTTTATTCCTTCAGGAGGTTTCTGGTTTGAACAGTTTTCTTCTGTTGTTCCTACTGCTGATGTTCTTCTATGGTGCCTGTGCCTTGTACATCACTTCCATTGTGGATGACTGCATGAAACCACAGTATTTTAAAGGGGAAAATCTCTTCCAGCTCTGTTCTATCCAACTTTCTTTTTGGAAATATGGTTTTTCAGATGAGATTATAGCTCTCAGAACAAAGCTGGCTGGTCCTAGACCTTTCATGATTGTTTTGTAGTTTTCTGACTGTCACATATTTATCCAAATTTTTGATGATTTCTGATTAGTTGGAGTTCATTATTTACCTATTTCTGTGCACACAGATAGTCATACAAATTGTGAATATAAAGTCTTAGATCTGTGGTAGAAGTAGAGCTCAGCTGACTTTAGTACTGTCTTAATACAGTTTAGCTGGTGTAGTGTCAGATGCTGTGTAATTTTTTCTTCACAATTCTTATTTTAAAAATCTCCAGTATCACTAACAAATCATCTTTACCATTTGAGTGAAGACAGGCTTTTGAATTGAAGGTGATTGACCTGTATTCAATATCCTGTACTCTCCTAAAATGCAGCTTGAGACCTAGACTCTGAGTTAAATGCATTCATTGTCTGTGGTACACTTTGTCCAAGCATTCCATTTACAGTTTTCTCAGTCTTCTAAACACATCAGATTTTTCCATGTTCTAGCCAATCTCTACCCTGTTTGCATAGAAACTTGGGTGAAGACAAAAGTTTCTCTCACAAGGAGCAGGCTAATTATGTGACTCTATGATTCAGATGACATGAATTTCTGTTTTCTTCTGTGTTTTATATATAATGGTCTCATTTGTTGTGGTTTTCACCATCTTGTCTTGAAGGACATTTTGCTTACATCTGAACGTATATATTTGCTTTTTGCTTTTCAAAGACTCCATAGCACAACCATTAGACACAATCTAGCAGGTCCAACATGGAAGTCCCAACACTATCTAACCAAGAGGAAAAAACCTGTTTTGGCTTGCAAGTTCTTTTTCTTGCTATTTATTGGTTTTCTTGGTTTCACACACTCATCCTGCCTAAAGGAACAAATAAATTTGATATTGTTCTTGGCAGGATCACAAGTATATGATCGAACAAGTTAGGTGCTGACCTGAACTGAAAGACATTGTGTAGGGATTTAAACACTCTGATTAAGAGCAGAGAGTTTACCACCTCAGTAAACCAGACAAAGGTAACTGATAAGTCCTGGCACAACAGAATCAGATTAAAATGAGTCAATTTAAATATTATCTGCAGGAACTTGTTCCTAGTGAGATGTTTGGTTTGGTTAATGGAAATGCTGTGGGGAAAAAAAACCTTTTTTGGTAGCAGAAATGGCAGATTTGTAGGTTCAGAAGTGTTTAAGACAACTCAGAGCTACAAAGATGCATGTCTTAGGTGCCATTGATATTACTGAGAAAATACTTTAAAAGTGCCAATGAAGATTATTCCCTGGCAGCCTCTGAATTTCCATCTGGCTGCCAGGAAGGAAACTGCCTTTGCAGGTTCACAAAGAGCAGGTGTCTCATGGGATGTTTTGGCATTTGTGCCATGTACCCAGCTGAGGGACTGTGAACCTGTAGAAGTTCCATTATGTTCCAAATGGTGCAGAATCCCATGAAATACACAGATTTAGTTTGTAGATCAGTGTGGACACATTTATTCCCTCTTGCCACCTCTTTGAGGATAAGTTTTACATCTACACAATTTATGTGATAACAACAAAGTTTAGAGGCAAAGGGCTTCAAGTTGATAATGTTGGTTCTAACAACCAAGTTTAGAAGCAGAGGTCTTCAAGTTGGTAATGCTGGCTCTGCAGGGCATCCCAAGGCCTATTTGCCATCAGGGAATCAAGACCTGGGCACAACAGACCAGGTTCCATCCCAGGTAACAGTCCAACTGCGAAGAATAAGAACGTCATTTGATTTTCCTTGAAAAAGGAAACAGGTACTTGGCTTGGAAAGTGGCACTCCTTGCCTTCTCTTTCTACTGAAATCATTGATGATGCCATATCCGAGACTGCGCCAGTCACTGAGGTGTAACACAGGTGCTGCCCCAGTCTGGCACTGATCACACTGAATCGCTTTCCTACAGTAGGATAATTAGAACTGATTCAGCACCTGTCATCTGAGCCTTATCACAGTGGCCTTTGGACTTCTGAGTGGTTTGAACTACAGAACTGTGCTCCTAACACTGCCCAGCACTGCACCCTGATCATTCCCTTGGAGCAGTACCAACAGCAGCTCTATAAAGAAAATGTTTAACACTGGGTGACGTGAAGCCATGAGCCTGTGCAAACTTCAAGACAGCTGATTTGGAGGCTTGTCTTTGGCTGTTTCATCTCAGTATGAAAATGCACTTGGTTCATTAAGAGAAAACTTCTCATGAACCCTGTAATTTCAAGCAAATATCTGGCCTACAGTAGAATATTGCTGCACAGTGACATGACTTACATCTTTCACACATTAGACTTCACATGAAAAGTGACATCCTCCAAGAAAAATAGTTTGTTTCAGGATAATATTCTAGGTTTGCAGAAAGTTTTATTTTGTTGTTTTAAAATAGATTGCAAAGACATTAGAAGATAAGGATATATGAAAAAGCACACAATGGAAAGAAAACTATTTCCCGTGGGAATGCTGATTATTTTGTAGTGTCACCTGCTACTGAAAAAGCAGTTGAAACATCATTGTGACAAATTGTAACAATTTGTAAACAATTCTTAGAATTGTGAGGCACCAGTTTTCACTTTTGTAACATTAAAATTACATAATTACCAATCAATGTTCCCCTTTCCACAATAATTTTGTTGTGAGAGACTTGATTTGGGGAAACCCCACAATGATTCACATTGTGAATTTTCGTTTTTCCATTATTCAGTCAGGGGTGTGGGTGGAAGTCAATAGAACATGTTACCAGAGATATCTAGGGGAAAAGGGAAATAGCTTCAAGACTCAAATCCAAGCCATAGGTGAGGTACAAAGTAAATCAAAATCACTGAGACAGAAAATTGTTCAAGGCTGGGAAATTCTTCTGGGGAAATACATCTCCTCTTAATGCCTCGGTCTAAATGTCTTTTTCAGTTAATTCTGAAAAGGGAAACAATGCTGGGTAGACCTCTGTCAGTGCTTACATTCCTGTGCAGACATAGAGAGTGAGGCGCAGTCAGTAGAGTACCCAGAAAAGGGACATTTTGAGGTCTCTTGTCTCAACACAAGGAGCAAGGGTGCAGTTCTTTACACAAGAAGTGCAAAAATAAAGCAGAATCATTGCTAATACAGTGAGACACAAATCTGTACTGCTTGGGTGAACACTGGAAAAACCCTTGAAAGCACTGATTTAACGTCTGTGCCACCTCCTCTTTCTTAGCAGTGGCTTAACAGATGGGTACTAGACCTAGCAGGGTGATTCAAGGGTGAGTGAGGCACTGAGGCTTTTTGGTCCAGACAAGAGCTGCCTCTGAAGAGCTGTTTGGGAGATTTTCCATGTAAGCAGATCTGGAACAGCTCTGCTATGAAGACAGGCTGAGAAAGTTGGGAAAAGAAGTCACAAGAACACATCATTGTGGGCTTCCAGTACTAAGGAGGGACTTAAGATAAAGACGTTTAGGGAATTTTTACAGAGGTAGGTAGTGATAGTACAGGGGCAAATGGTTTCAAATTAAAACACAGATTTAGATTGAATCTTGGGAAGAGGTTCTTTACTTCTTTAAATGTTGTGGGGCACTGGAACACTTGCCACAGAAGTTGTGGACGTGCCATCCCTGGAAGTATTCAAGACCAGGCTGGATGGGGCTTTGAGTAACCTGGTATGGTGGAAGGTGTCCCTATCTATGGTAAAGGGGTTGGAATAAGATGACCATTAAGGTTTCTTCCAATCGCAACCATTCTATGATTCTAAATTTCTACTATTTCAAACAAATTCCACACAGGGAGAGTTTGGAGTTGTCCAGATGTGGTACGCTGATAGACCTGAGGCTGCTGCAGCTCCCTGACCCTGGGTCCAGCAGCAAGGCTGCGCTTGTATCCCAACAGGTACACAATGGTCCTGCCAGAAAAACAAGGAATCATGCAAACAGCAGTTGGCACTCAGTAACAACTGTCATGAGACTTCCTCCTCTGAGGAGGTCTCAGTTTCATTTGGTATATTCATGTCTCCTTCTGTTGGGATTTGAGCCTTTGTCTGAAGTGAAGTGCCTGAGAAGGAGAAGGTGGTGTCATGCTAGCTGCCACACCATGGGAAAAAGCAGATGACTGAAACCTGTCCTTCCCCCAAGTGTGGGCTCAAGGGAGCTGTGTCGACAGACACGCAGTGGGAAGTCAGTGTACATGGTGAAATGAGGCATGACTTTGTAGCCCATCACCATGGGAATTATCAAGGCTGTGGGTTGCCACTGCTTCAGCTTCCTCTTCCTAATACTGCCTAAAGTTTGTCACTCCTCAAATGCACAGAGTTCCCACAGCTAGTGCTGGAGTCCAGGATTTTCTAGTTCTTCCACTGGCTGCCTTGGAAAATAATTTATTTTAAGTGTCGTAGAAAAAAGCCAGGAGTCCTCTCTGACCCTCTGCCCAACTCAGTATCCTCTTGATCACATTAAAAAATGGTCACCCTGCACAGAAATCTGCAAGGTAGAAGAAACTCTGTGAAAGCCACAGCACAGGATTATGCATTCTAGTAACATGACCAAAATTTTAATATCTGTAAAAAAAAATTGAATCATTTTAGCAGTCACTTCTTCTAACATCATAAGATTGTTTTAGATAGAGCTGTTAGATAACTGTTTGATGACAGTCCTCCTGGAGTTATGCTGCTGGTTATTCCTAAGTAAGATTGGTTCTTTGTACTGTCATTTGTATCTTGCTATTACATATTGCTATATAATATTATATAGTCTGCTTAAGACTAAATCATATGTAGCATAATTTGATTATCATACAATATATTATGTAGCTCTTAAATGTTATTGCTCATTATTTCTCCAGTTTATCAAAACATTGTGCCATAAATAGTCTAAATTCATAATTAAAAAAAAAACATATGAAATGTAGCTCCACATTTTACCTGAAAAACATTTCCTTATTTGTTAAGTGGGCTATAAAATTGCCCAAACCAGAAGACTTGGGCAAAATAAGGATAGTAATATTAGTTAAACACCTTACATCACTACCTGATGATGAAACTGCTATGCATCATTTTTACTAATCAGAGGATATTATACAACATGAGTCACATTGTCACTTATTTACTATCAGCTATATAAACACAGCTGAGAAGTGTGTTCAGTAGCTCAGGAGTGAAACTGAGGCAGACAACCTTAGATGAGGATGAAGACCTTTGCAATTCTCCTGTCGCTATATGTGGCTGTCTCCTCTGCGTTTCCTGTGGCTCCAGAAGCAGAAGATGAAGAAAAAACCCTACAGTTTGTAGAGGTAAGTACTTTTTTCAGTTCATACCTAAGGGAAACAAGGCATTCTGAGAGACAGCTATAATTGCAATTCACAGAATATGGGTGGAAACTACAGTTGTGCCATTTTGCAAAGGTTTTAAGAGAAAGCTTTTCCTATCAACCTAGAAAATGTGTGAAAATTATGTGGAATTTATTTAGCCAGAAGTCGTCTGAATATTGTGCACTTCGCTTTTGGTGGTGTCAGTAAAGTCATAACAAAACTACTGTGGCACGAGTTCAAGCAGCAACTGTCCAACTCAGCAGAAATTCGTGCTTTGAAACTTGTGATATGACTGGTCTTAATAATATAAGGAAGGAAACCTGCTTGAAGCACGCATGTTTTTCCATGCTTTGGGTGAAGAGATCTTTTGTAGAATATTTTGGAAAAAGGCAACTCACATAGACAAAACATAATTTGTTGTAGGCAAAACTCTTGAAATTCAGTAGGAAGGACTGAGTTTCTAGTATCTTCTTCTGGAGCTAAAAAAAAAAAAAAGACATGATTCACCAAGTCTGACTCTCTAGCAGTAGTCACCTGGTTTGGTGGGGGTCCTGGCTGTGTGGAGTCTCACTGCCAGCCTCAATTTCCTTGGATGAGACCAGATCTAAGCTTCCTAGTAAGCTTCGTTGTTAGAGTAATTGAACATAGTAAATAATGTAGAATTAATTATTGATAGTAGATATTAGATTTTCAAGACATTTCTTGACATATTTAATCAGTGACAACAAACAACAATTCAGAAAATTATAGGAAAACAGTACTGAAGAAAAGAGGCAGGTTTTGGTTCTGGTAAACACAGGGCATGTCAGTATGGGAATAGTTCAAGATTCCTTAGAAAAAGACAGTACTGATAAGTCACAATGCTTTCTTTTTTTCTTTTTTCTTTTTAACTCTGATTCAGAGTTATCTACAGAGATTCTATGACCTTCAAAAGGATCACCATCCCCATATAAGAAAGGGTGGAGAAAGTCCTGAAAGTCCCCTTACTGCAAAGCTCAAGGAAATGCAGTCGTTCTTTGGACTAGAAGTGACTGGAAAACCTGACCTTGACACATTGGAGATGATGAAAAAACCTAGATGTGGTGTAACTGATGTGCAGAAATACATGGCCACACCAGGGAATCCCAAATGGAAAAGAAATAATCTGACATATAGGTAATCTTTGCAAATCCAGTTCAAAAAGATATAAATCTAAGCCGACTTTGGGGCAGGGGGTCTGAAGGAATCATATTATGCCATATGTGGACGTATGGAGTGATTTAGCAATTTCTGGAAGAAGACAGATACTTTAGAAGGCAGCATCTAAAACAAAGCCTTTATTAATTTACATTCATGAATGATAGGTCTATGATTTTTTTTTTTTTCACAAGTAATTATATGTCAGCTAAAATGCTGAAATTTCAACTATTTTCTAAACAATATATTATGTGTTGTGTTTTCTTTGAAGGATTTTGAATTACACCCCAAAGATGAGACGAGCTGATGTAGATGAAGCAGTCAGAAGAGCTCTCAGCGTCTGGAGCAGTGTGACACCATTGACTTTCCAAAGGCTTGAGGACAAAGAAGCAGATATAATGATCTCCTTTGCTTATAGAGGTAATGATGATAACCTGGGATATTAAATACCCATCTGAAGTTATAGAAGTAATTTAGGATTTTAACTAATCTTTTACCTCTTCATTCTAGACCACCGGGACAATTCTCCTTTTGATGGCCCCAATGGACAGCTGGCTCATGCATTCCAGCCTGGTGAAGGTATTGGTGGAGATGTGCATATGGATGAGGAGGAAGCTTGGACAAAAGATGGGAGAGGTAAGCTTTTGTAGCTGAATCTATATAGTTTTAACCTCATACAGTTTTACCCCATGTGATGTATACTATTTCATGAGCCTGACTACAGAGCTTTTAATTTATAATCATTTGCACTTTCTTTGTTGTTGTTTTTTACTGACAGTTTTAAGGTATGAACTTGCAGAAAATAGATTTTTTTAGACAATAGTGTCACTTATAATGTCATAAATATTTACATCATAAGGGTTTGTAATGATTTTAAGGTCAGCATTTTAAACCACTTTTTTGTTCAGAGGAAAGCTAAAACTTGGATACAGGGAAATCTGTTGGTAGACTTCTGAAGGCAAATTCTTTCTTTTTCTTAACCTAGCATTTCAAAGTTTAGTGCTAACTAGGGTGTTCCAAGTATCACCGAAACTGTAATCTCATTGTTTGTTTTATAGTTCTTTTTTCTGTTGGATTACTGCCAACAATTCCTCATCACAGACACGATCCTTTGTGTGAACAGTTTATGTGATAGCAGGGGAAACAACTTGTACCTCTAGTGTATATTAGTTTCCCATTCAGTCAATTGTGCCAAATACGGGAACAGATTTTTATGCTGTTTCATGTGGAATTCATCCTACAGGCTACAATTTGTTCATTGTTCTTGCCCATGAGCTTGGCCACTCACTGGGTCTGTCTCATTCAAACGATCCTGGAGCACTGATGTATCCAACTTACTCCTACACCGACCCCAATGAATTCCTTCTTCCTCAGGATGATATTAATGGAATTCAGTCCATCTATGGTAAGAGATCATACATTTATTTAATATTTCTGCTTGGGGGGCTGGTAAATGGTAAAATGAAAGTATTTAATATTCCACCAAAATGAGAAGTTTATCAGTTTCTGAAAAATGGATAACAAAAGAGAGGAAATTCCTGGAAGCTAACTTCAGCTGAAGTTCCGTTCCACAAAAATTTCATTTTGAAAAGATGAACACAACTGTTTTTATCAACACTAGAATTCTGCATTTAATGACAGACTCTTACTTTAAAGTTATACCTTTTTTCATTCTATATAAAATGTGTTTTCTGGGTCCTCAGACACCTTCTGAACACTCTCCTTATATTTCTCCACACTAAATGATAAATATTAATCCGACAGGACAGTCCAATGCTCCTGTGCAGCCAACAGGACCCACAACTCCAGAAGCTTGTGACCCAAATTTGACATTTGATTCTATCACTACCCTACGTGGAGAAATATTCTTCTTCAAGGGCAGGTAACAAGAATAAGCATATATATTATTTCCTTTAAATATTCACAATTTTAAAAAGTCCATGAAGGAAAACTGTCCTTTTGGAGTGTAATACAAAGAGAAGATCATTCTCAGATCATGAATCCAAAGAGCCCTATTTGATGAGAGCAGGAAAGGCAACAGGAGCTTCTGGTTGTTTTCCAACTCTGCTATCACTGTGCCCACTGCTGCGACACATTTACTTCTGAAATTGATTCAAATAAACAGCAAAGCAAGAGTGCTCATGTTAGCAATGTGGCCATGGGTCCCACACTCATCCTCAGTACAGGAGCAGGGACAGAAGTGCAAGCATTGCCAGGGAGAAGGTTGTCTGAGCCTTACTGCCCT
This sequence comes from Turdus rufiventris, assembly GCA_013186435.1. Lineage (NCBI taxonomy): Eukaryota > Metazoa > Chordata > Aves > Passeriformes > Turdidae > Turdus > Turdus rufiventris. Next base: position 4,997,598 of record PYHW01010840.1, read on the forward strand.
AGAGAAGGAGAAGGTCTTATATTAAATTCTCTTAATTTTTAACACATAATTGAGGTGCTAAATTATTAATATCTCTGCTCTAGATTTCTTTCACACTCAATGGATGAGGGTATTCACATCTCCCCTCTGTTCTAGTCCAGAAACTATAATAATTATTTTGAATTTTTGATAAGAGTGGAATTATTTTATGACTTAAATTTTGTTTGAAACAGGTACATGCTGCGCAAACATCCTGCAAGCACAGAGATAGAAATCGATTTTATTTCACTGTTCTGGCCAAGGTTACCATCAGGAATTCAAGCTGCTTATGAAAACATTGAGACAGATGAAATTACATTTTTTAAAGGTAATTGAATGAGAAGGTCTCCACTTTTTCTGACCTGTTACTTCCCCCTTCTTACAAATCATGCGGTCACAGAAATTAAAGTATTTTTAAGGAAGTAAAACAGATAATACAATTCTGAAAATAATTATCAGAAGATCATATTGATATAATGGATTTCCAAGGTGCATCATCTGTTATAACTGTTATAGTTAATGCCCTGAAAAAGCAAGTTATGAAAACAGGTGCCCTTCTTCAGGTCTAGTTCTCTTTAGGTAACAGCACTTCGCTTTGTGCAGAAGGATTTTTACAGAATTCAATTGACAAATACAGGCATTCTTATGCTACAGTTACTGATAAATTTATTAGCATTTGTTATGGTTTGAAAAAAAACGTAAAAATATGTCGGTGGAAAATTGTACTGTGTGAGGAAAATTGTTCACTGAACTAACAATCAGTCCTTATTTTTTGAGGTCTCAAATAAATTCATTATGCATATACCATAGTATATGTAAATATGTATATAGTATATAGTAAATATGTATATGTATATAGTATATAGTATGTATAGTAAATATGTATATGTATATAGTATATAGTAAATATGTTCATTGCATCTAAAATTACCAAAGCACTTAGATTAAACATGTGCTTTCCTTAACAGTTTAATTTTATGTACATTGCCTAGCTTTCAAAATAATATATGGCTCTATAATCAAAGAGCATATTACAGGAATTTAACAAATTAAATATCCCAACCCAAGGTCACTGGTTAATTCAGCAAACTCCAGCCCTCCCCAAGCTGTTATCCAGAAAAATACCTTATATTATTTTTTTTTTAATTCTTCGAAAATTTCTATCCAACACACTTTATTATTCTAATGTTTTATTCATAAAAAAGAAAAGCCGTTTCCCCTGTCTTCAGAATTTAGTCCCAGTGTAAGAATTAGAAACATTTTCTAAAGTATTAAACTGAAAGGAATATACTAACATCTAGACACATTGTCTTCCTGACATCTAAAACACAAGTAAATGTTTTTTCTGAATAGCAAAACCAAATTAAACTTGCTCATATTTTTCAGAGGATAAATACTGGGTCGTCAGGGGATATGACATCCTACCTGGCTATCCCAAACGAATTTATCACCTTGGGTTCCCAAAGACTGTTAAAAGAGTGAATGCAGCTTACAATGATGAAACCACAGGAAAAACATACTTCTTTGTAGCTGACAGATACTGGAGGTAAGATTTGACATTCATTTACCAGAAAACATGTTTCCATTTCCCTGGGGACTGATGTATTACTATATAGTTTGAGAGGATTGATGTTTACACCAGGCATATTCCAGAAATTTAAATGTGTTTCTTTGAAGTTCAAAAATATTAGGCATTTGCTAGAAAACGTCATTTTTTCATCAGGATTTACTTTTCCCAAACATTAGAATCCTGTAGCAGAATTATAAATACTTCTACCTGAATGAAAAGCTACCCAATAAAAAAGACTCAGTTTCTAGTAGATTAATCATTTTTCCTCCACAACAGTCCTACTTTTCTTGTGCTATGTTGTAACAGCATCCACTTTTAATTCAATTTTCAGACAAAATGAGTCATCAATGCAAAGTGTTGTCATTTAATTCCTCTATGGAGTAATTACAAATATTCTCCAATTTTAAAGTTGCTTTTATTTCTAAGTGAAGCTCATGACAAATTTCAGAGACCAATTTTGTTTAAAAAGTCCCTCATTGACACTAATTCAACTATGGTTCTCGTCTGTGCTTCTGTCTTCTCTGGTTTTATGTTTTGTTTTTTATGATTAACTGGATATTCAGTGCCTTCAAATAGAAATACGTTTTACATGCAAGTGATGGCCAAGGCTCTGTTAGTCCAGAAATGCATAAATAAATGTCTGAGCTGTGTTTCCAGGGTCCCTAGGAACACTGTGACAAACTTTACCATAGGCAGGTGTTTCATATCTCAGAGAAATCTCTAAGAAAATCTTATACTAAGAATCAAAGAGCTACTTAAGTTAATCTCTATGATACTCCTTAGTAACTCTAGAGCTGCATGTAAGAATTTGCTTTAGACTTTTAAAATATTGTCTGCTTCCTCATAAATTGTAATGACATTTCTTCTTCTAAGATATGATGAACAGAAAAAATCCATGGATCACGGGTATCCCAGGAAAATCGTCTCCGACTTTGGAAAGATTGGCAGAGTTGATGCTGCTTTCCAGAAAGATGGTGAGTAAACTTACCTTTAATCTGTGTTTATGTGAATATTTGAGTTTCTACAAATAGAATAT
>PYHW01010840.1:5000271-5017741 GCA_013186435.1 Turdus rufiventris
TTTTTTCCCCCAAAAACACTGAAAAAAGTCACCTATGAATTATAATTGGATTTAATTTTCCTTCTAGGTTATGTGTATTTCTTCCATGGAACAACTCAATTCCAGTTTGATCCTCGTGCTAAACAGATTGTTCGAAAAATGAAGAACACCAGCTGGTTTAACTGTTAATTGCAATGTTTTCCCTTGTGCACAGTGTATGTTTTTTATCTGATGCATTTTTTTAGCATTTCATGATTCTCAGGTCTGAACCGATTTATGTTCAGATTCTACAGCAGTATATTCTTAATAATTATTTATTTTAAGCCAAATAAATTTATATAATTTATTATAACTTCTCCTGTTACAGTCAAGTTTCCTAATAAATTATGTTTCTCATATAATTTTGTTCTTGATGTCTTTTTTGCCCTGATGCTCAAGAGCCAACTCTATCTTTCAAACACTAAAAAATGGATTCTGGCAGGAAATGCCAGGTGTTTTCAATAAGACAGAGAAGGGAGGACACATTCATCTCTGAACCCCCCATTTTCCGCAAACCCTGGTGGAAATCTAATGGTTAATTACCTGGGGCTCATTAACATCAGTGTACAGGTCTACTTTCTGTTCCTCTTTTCCCTACTTCCACACTTAGACTACCCTCCAGAGTGTATGTCTTTACAACTGTGGGCAGAGGGCAGGGGGGCAGGCAGAAGGAATATTCTCATGGGTTTGGATTTAGGAACTGGTTTTAAGTCCAGAAATGTATAAATGTAGATTAGAAAGGACCCCTGAGATAAGAAACAAGTCACTTGCTCTCAAAAGTAGACACATCATATAAGAAACAAATAAACTTCTTTAATCAAAGCTCCTTCTACTCTCTTGCTACTCCAGTAGTTACTAAATCCCACCTAATTCCAGTGGGTTAGAGAATCAAGAAGTTTGCTTAAAAGATGAAAATTCTTGGCCAAAAATACTTCTGATACAAAGATTCATGGAAAGGACAGCTTGATTTCCAGCTAAACTATAACACTGACTCAAGTTGAGGTCGGAGACAGACAACAAGACTCTGTGATGTACGTGACAGAAGTTTCTTCATTGTACTACTATTCTCTTTAAACAGAGGGTTTGGATTTCCAGGGCGTGCACCTGTGATTGGTTACAGTTTCAGTCCATTATTTCCTTGGCCAATGGTACATCTGCACTTAGGGTTCAATAGATTGGCTGGGATTCTCTGTGTTTGTTCAACTCTTAACCAATAATCACCCCAGTACCTGCTTACTCAGAGGCTGGTTGAGTTTCCAGCTGCAGCTTTTAGACTAGCTGCAATGTGCAATGTGACACTTAGACACATTTTCTGCAAAAGCCCTCGATTAAAATGATGTTTGAAGGGTTATTCACTTTCTCTTCAGTCTGTGTAGCTCAGCTGATAACATTAGAAGCCATATGAATGGAATAAAATGTATTATATTTTATATCTGTATAATTCAACAGGCTTCAGGGGAAGGTTTAAGGTTAGAGTAATAAAAGTTAATAATGAAAGTTAGTAGTAGTTAGTAGTTTTGTAGAAAATAATGTGTAGTCTCGTTAAAAAATCTGTTTCATTTTTTTATTACTTATCTGTCTGTATTAGAAAGCTATTAAATTTTACCCTTCCTAAACAAACAACAGACTTGGTAGTTCTTATTTTATTAAATTCAGTATAGATCAGTCTCAATACTATTCAAAGATAAGAAATTGTATACTCGAAAATTAATTTGATCATATACTTTATGAAACCTAAGAAAATATTAAAAATATCAAAAATAAATTGCAACAAATCAAAGACTTTAATTAAGAAATTAATTTATGTGAATTGTGTTCTCACAAGGTGTTGTAAGTACTAGTTCTTTAATATCAATCCTCAGTAGCAATGATATTGAATCATATTTTCTTGTGTTAGCAGTGCTACTGAATGACAGTTAAACCAAAAGTCATTTTAGAAGTATATAGATCTAAATTGATTGTACTATGGTTTTTTTAGCAGAAATGGTCTACAAATCTTACATAAGATTTACAAGCAAAGAGAATATTTCTTACTAGAACAATTTGTATAACAAAATGAAAACTGGGGACATATGTTCCCTGCACATATGAAGTAAAAGCACAGAATCTCAAGGTGATGTCAAAAGAGCTTCTCAGATTTAGAGCAGAATGCTTGTCCCTCTCTAGAAGCAAATGGTAGTGAGTATTCATGGGGCAGTGAAAATGTTAAATGGAAGATGAGGAGTAAGGAGGTGGCTATGTTTTAGAGGAAAGAGATTAAAAGTCATTTACAGACCATGGAAGTTGAAGAAGTTAAAACTGGGGTGAAGTTTCTAATGCAATGTTTTTAGTCCGTGCCTTTTCGCATCTGTCCAATTTTTTAGTTGCCAGACAGAATTTTGAAATGCACTTTGTGAATTTCCCATTAACATGAAGAGGAGAGCTCAGAATGCAGTGTTTCCTTCGTAAGAAATCTGCCCTGTGCTCATGTGAGAGAACATTTCCTCTGGCGATTGCTCCATCCCAACCACACTGTGAGGAGGAGGGCACATCTGGGGCCAGCAGCTCTCGTCTTCCTTCAGGCACAAAGCAGGCTTTCAGTAATTATGAATTGGGGTGGTTTTGTCCCTAAAATTGCCTGTCATTTTCTTTTTCCCTTTTAATAAGTTTACCTCTATTTGCTAATTATTTACTGTACCATGTTAAAGCACTGTGCCCCTCCCCAGGGTTTTGCTACAGGCGTGGTGCACAATTGTAGCCCATATCATTGTAAGACAGATCTGCCCAGACAATTCAATTGCCTAAATGTGTTGAGTGCATTTGCAGTTCTGTAAGGTCTCCTAGCAGCCCATGCAGGTATGAAACAGGACTCCTGGCAGCCCATCACTTCCCAAAAGCCCACAGAGACTAAAGTGCCTCTAGGGACCTGTGTTGGCATAGTTGAGTCCTGCCCTCACATGCTGCAGTCTGCTAAAAGTCCATCAACAGTCAAAGACGTGGACCATTTGCCTTTGCCTCATGTTTTCCGCTCAAGCTGAGTAACAATTCGATTTTATTGGCTCTGTGGAAGGACTGAGCCTGAAAAATACTGGCACAGTTCTTCTGCCTGAACAGTTCTCAAGCATCATTAACGTGCCTAAAGGTTTCCAGCTGGCTTCCAACTACCAGTCTAGAAGCCACAGGTCCCCTCTAAGGTCTGGATCACAGCCACCAGTGTGGCTTTCTTTTTAGATATATGTCCTATGTTTTTAAATGGAGGGGGTTTTTTGTCTCAAGGTGCTACAGTCTGATTATATTCATGCATATATCTCAAAAGACAAACATAGTTCAGGACTTTGTAACAAACATATTTTCCCATGGCACTAGAATATATATTTGGAAAATGTGTTTTGGCTGATATTAATTTAGTTTTATAGAAAAATCAAAAACTACGGGCAGATTTGATATGAACTGGGAGAAGTGGTTTTCCTGCTTCCCACTGTGGCTGGATATCAGATCGCCACAGCTGTCTGCCATGTAGCAGTGAGGGACAGAGACAATAAGAGTACCTAGACTAAGATCAGTTGCATTTAACTTTATGTATTTATTTATTAGGCTTCTTTTAACAGAAAACAGAGAAATACATATCTCTGGAGAGTGATTTAACCAACAATCTTAAAATATGCCCATCTGACCTGTACAAGGTCTTCATTCAATCTAGAAAAGTTGAACCTGTCATTTAGGTTATATTTTTAGTTTCAGCTCAGAAGATATTTGAGTGACAAATGATGGATATTACATCACAGAAAATACCACCAGGGTTTTGCGACATGGCCATCAACACAACACAGCAGCCAGTTCCCACTGCCCCAGAGAGAGACTCAGTAAAAGGTTCACAAGTGATGTTTCACAAACATGTCTATAGCTGGTCTTGGGGTCTGGGAAAAGAAGAAGCTGTATAACCAGCCTTTGGTTACGGTTTCCTAATGTTTATCTTTGACGTGTATTAGAGTTGGTGAATGTTGAAGTACCTCACTACTTCTCTTCTCTTCTTAGAAGACAGCAGTCATGTGACTCCTGTTTTAACCCAGAAGCTTCACTGCCTATCCTCATCACATCAGTAGTACCGCTGATGTTACAAGGAGCATGCCAAGAACCAGAAATAGTGCTGCAACATGGTCCTGATCTTAACACCATACCAGCAGGGACTCACCATTCCTAATTGTTTGTAACATGGGTGTCTGTTAGGTAGCTGTCTAAATGTGTGTTACATCAACAAAAATCTAATCAATATGGTCAAATACATACAGAATTGTATGGGAACCATACCGTGAAATGATAATAATCAAGAGAAAAGTTTGATTTTTTTTTTTTTTTAAGTAGCTGAGAAATGCCTTTAACAAAAAGTTTAACAACAAAGCTTTCAGGATGAAAAAATTCATCATTAATGCCTCCAGATGGAGAAAAGTTGGCTGGAAGGGACAGCAAAAAAGCCAAAAAACCAGAAGCATGGATTTCCTGAAAAAGCCACAGTCCAATATGAAGGCATTTCTTTCAATAATTTTGTAAAAGCTGTGAGAGCTCCTCTGAGGTGCTGTCCACCGTCATGTCCCTTTGCTGCCAGTGGAAGAGGAAGGTGCTTGGCTGGAACAGGGTGAAATCCCATAATTTGTCACAGTCAGTGTGACTCTTGAAACTTCCCTTATTCTGAATTACTTAAGACAGGAAATAATCATATGCCCTGCGGCTAATGTGGTTAAACTGAAAAATCCCTTTAGTGATGAAATGGCAAATAGATAGATAGATAGATAGATAGATAGATAGATAGATAGATAGATAGATAGATGCAGACAGAGATATAAGATTATTCACATTCTTTAGGCTCAATTTACAAGGTAAAATTGATCTCATTTATGCATATCTTGGATTCCACCAGAATAATTTTTTTAAAAACACAGTTTCAAAAAGTTRCCAGAAAGAAGTGAGTAGGAAATTGGCATTTTTATCCATTTTCCAAAACATTCTGTCTCACTTTATGAATAAATTGGAAAATATTCTGCTTACAGTAATTTCTTACGAAGTTTGTTTTGTTTTGTTTTTTATGGGATTCATACCTCATGCACTGTTCCCATTTTCTGGGTTGAGAATGTAGAGTACCCCTACATTTGGTGGTGCCATTTCACACAGGTGTGTTGGGACAATTTACCAGGTTTTGCATTTGTCCACCACTTAATCTGGTATGAAATTGCTGAGGTTTGTCAAAGCCAGTGTAAAATACCTAAATCTGAGTGCCAGTTTTGAAAGGTAGTGGCTTAGACATATTCAAATCCCAACTGGCTTCAGATGACTGTGAAACGGATGGTTTCAATTAAGTTTTATTGTGTCAGCCTGCAGTTTTATTGTGTCTGTTATAGCTTGTATAGAAGGAATCAGAGCATGATGAGCTCTGAGTCAGTCTACAGCTGACTCCCCAGAGCACCCCATAACCATACGAACTGGGATGTGGGAAAGGAGGCACATGGAGCAGCGAGCAGACAGCTCTCCTGCCAGGACAGGCATGGGAGCAAAAATGAAGACTTTTTCACTTTGGCTTGTAACATGCTCAGCTCTTTCTAGTGCTCTTCTCATCCACCCAGAGAAAGACAATGAAGAAGATGCAAAGCTTGTACAGGTAACTGCATTCTCTATATCTGGGATCTATGGAGCCCTCTATTTTTAGACCTATTCTGTGTGTTCTGACTGCACAGCAGCTTGCTGCCTTTCGATGTTATTGCATGGAACTCTGTTGTTGTCTGAGCCGTACTAAAGTAGGATAAATCTGTACAAACTGGAAATGGGAAGTAAATAAGAGTCAGCACAATACTGTCTGTTTCTGTTTAGCTGTGATCCTCGGGAGAACATCTGTTGTGCTCCAAAATCCCAGGCAGGTTTTGCCAGCAAACTATGCAAACAACATCAGTCCTAAGGTATTTATTTGTTCAAGAAACAGATCAAAATGTGAAACATGTTACTTTTTTTTCACTAGAACTATTTGAATAAATTCTATGCTGTTGAGCCAGATCCAAATCAACTTGGATGGAAAATAAATACTGAATATGCAGATGAAAAGCTTCAGAAAATGCAACAATTTTTTGGTTTGAAAGTAACTGGAAAATTGGATAATGAGACATTGGAAATGATGAAGAAACCCAGGTGTGGAGTTCCTGATGTGGGTCTCTATGGCTTCACTCTGCCTGGATGGAAAAAAAACAAACTGACATACAGGTAGTATTTCAGTAATTACTTTTTAAGTTTAAATTTTAGGTTTGTGGGTATCGAAATTCATTATATTTAAATATAACTTCTATAGTAATTGTTTCCTGATGGAAATAAAAAAGTGTTTCTCTCTCCACAGCTATTAGCTATGCATGCTCCTGAGAGGAATTCCTGAAAATCAAGCTGGGGATTTATTACTGGTTCAGCTATGATATTTTGCCTGTCATATATCACTCCTGACAAATATTCTGTAAGCCGAACAGAAACATCAACTGCACACTGTACAAGCCTCATTATCTTTAAAATTTGCTGAGACAACAGTGTAGTAGTCACATGGAAACCTGATGAAGGAACTTTCCTCACGCTCAAGTGACAACCTCCTGGCTAAGGCCCATTTTAAGAAAAAACTGATAATGTGTACGCAACTGTTTTTATGAAAAACACATATTGGACAGTTATCCCATACCCAAACACACCCGGTTTTCACATATCAAACTCACTCAGCCCAAGATGAATCTTGGGAACTATTTATTTACAGGCTACTTTGTTTCTTATATTTTCTGTTCACCTTCTTAAATATATTAGGGATTCTTTTTTTTCTGCAAATACTAAATATTATACTTGAATTCTTGTAACTGTAGAATTGTGAACTACACACCAGATATGAGGAAGGAGGATGTGGATAAAGCAATTGAGAAGGCATTTGAAGTGTGGAGTGCTGTCACCCCACTGGTTTTCACTCGCATCCATAAGGGAATAGCAGATATAATGATTGCTTTTGGGAGCAAAGGTAATATGAACTGCATACAATGATAGAACTAATTGAAAGATTTTTCAATAGTCATAACCTGAGCTTAGTGTTCTGACAGCTTCATGTTATTTAGTTCATGGACATTGCCCTCGCTATTTTGATGGCCCCCTTGGAGTACTTGCTCATGCCTTTCCACCTGGCAATGGTTTAGGAGGTGATGTGCACTTTGATGAGGATGAAGACTGGACCACAGGCTCAGTTGGTAAGTTCAAAAAAGTTTTTAAAGTGTTACACAGATAAATAAATTCCATTCTGATTTTATTTAAGTGAAGGAAGAGACTGAGATGAAACACTGCACTAGAAGAGCAGTTTGAGGGTGTTACAGGCCGTCCTCCAACTGGGACACTTACAATGACATAGACATAAACTCACCTTGATCTACTCTAACCCTTATTTAGCCCTGATAAAAATACCAACAGGACAATCCCTTTCAGGCAGGAATGCCACAGACACAGCCACTCTTACGTGGGGGCTGGTGCTGGCCCAGAGTTTCACAACCCTTGGTAAAAGCTTTCTCTTTCCCCCTCCTGGTGCACACCAGGCATGGCACTACCATGCTTTGGAGAACCCCAAACACATTGCCCTCTGGTACTCCAGATCCTTTCCTCATCCTCATTTCTGGGATGGAAAGCTGCAACAAGACAACTGAGCTCAGCAAGAGCAAGGAGCTAAAGAACAGAAATGCGCTGTAAAACCACTTCACAAGGAGGAAGGAGAGTGTGGGTTTATTGTGGTGGGAAAAAAAAAAAAAAACGAGGGATGAAGGCTGGACATGTCACAGGATTAAATGTAATGTTTTCCCCATAGTGGGCCTGAATGGGTAAACCCCAATTTTTCCACTGTTCCTCAGCAGTACAACTCCAGCAGCCAAACATTGCAGAACTTGGAGAGCTTGGAAGACTCGTGAGAGGGGAGGACTGACTGGAAATACATGTGGAAAAAATGAGGATTTATTTTGTTTGGGTTTTTGAGAAATGAATGTTTTGGCTTCAGCCAGACTTTCTTGGGCAATCGATGACCAGTCCTCTCTTCTGCCACAGACTTGTGAGCTTCATTAAATCTTTTGCCATTTCTGGATCTTGGTCTGCAGGGCAGATCATTCTTCCCAAATTCAGAAAGGCATGTTATTTGGAGGGATGTATGTTGAAGGAAATTCCATTTTTATTTATTTATTGTATTAACATATTTCACTGGGAATAAACATGCAGAAGCATAATATTTTAAAAAATTATTTTGTTTGACAAATTTCTAAAGAAACCATATACTTTAAAGTCTCAATGGTAGAAAGGTAAACTGTTCTGCTAACATTTTATTTTTCCTTGTCTGTTCGTGATCTCACCTTGCTTTCTCATGTTTGAGAGTGACACACAGAGTGACACTTTGATATCTACAGTGAGCACAGAGTGTGTCCTCCTGCCTTGCCCTGGAGAGTTGTTAGTTTGATCTGACTCACTATCTAATCTGCTCTACTTCAGCCAGGAAACCCTGCCAGGACATTCCAAAGAGCTGCACCCACACTCACCCCCAGATATCTACTCATGATACACACACACTTTAGTAGTTAACAGAAAGAAAGAGGGTCAAAAGTCTCTCTCTTCTAGTGGGGAAGACCACAATCTTGTCCTACACAAAAATATGTTCACATATATGCATACCCTAATGAACATCAATATATTGTATGAAAACTGCCCCTGAGCAATAGACCTGCTGTGATTGTATCGGCCATTTACTGAGTAAAATTTGACGGATCTCTTCTCTCTATCCATTTCTTAAGGGTTTAACTTGTTCCTTGTTGCTGCTCATGAGTTTGGCCATGCCCTGGGTCTCTCCCATTCTAATGATCAGAGGGCTCTCATGTTCCCCAATTATGCCTACGTCAGCCCCAGTGAATTTCCCCTTTCTCCAGATGATATAAGTGGCATTCAGTCTATTTATGGTGAGTAAAATCCATGGCCTTAAAAAAAAGGTAAGCAGGTGAGAAATATTCTCTTTATAATCTCTTTCACACAATTTCACCATAAACTTAATCATATTGGCATAATATTTTTTTTAAAAGCAAGGTGTGGAAACCTTAATATTTCTACAACTTGGTGTATTCTCTCCAAAATGTCTCCCTCAGGATCCCCACCAAATGCCCCAGATAAAAAGCCAACTATCCCTAACTCACCTAAAATCTGTGGCTCCCAGATGTCTTTCGATGCTATAACTACACTCCGACAAGAGGTCATTTTTCTAAAGGGCAGGTAAATACTGATATAACATTTGTCTGCGTGGGGTTTAATTTTTCCTTATTTATACAAAGACTGTATTCTTTTGTGGCTCACATGTTTACAGGATTTACATTGAGACAAAAGGATTTCAATTCATGGAAATAAAGGTTTTAGCAGGCATGAGCTATATTAATATTTTCACAAGATCCCCTAAAAAAATGCTTCATTTTTTTCCAGAAACACCTCAATCCCAATGAGACCTTATTCCCAAGTGTATAGATTGTTACACTGAGTAGTGACTTGACTTAATGATGCTAAAATTTCCTGAAAATCTCATAGAGGTTTGGTTTGGAAGGTAGCTCAATGATCATCTAGTTCCAAGCAGGGACACTTCCCACTAGACCAGATTGCTCAGAGCCCCATCCAACCTGGACTTGAACATTTGTCTAATTAATTTTACTAATCTAAGAAGCTAACTAACTAAGAAATAAGTATGTTTGACAATACAATTGAGCCCATGTCTCCTTCAATCACCTCTGCAAGCCCAAAATCATCCAGACAATTAATCTGCTGAAGAGATTACAGAAAGTTCTGCCTGTGCTCCTATAGCCCTCTTACTGTACAGTACAGGAATAACCTGAAATATTCAGCTTCCTGTAATTGATTCCATTTATCAGTCAGTATCAATGAAATTCCAGAATGAAGATAGAATTAAAAAGCCAAACACTTTCCAGCACAAGGAGTTATTTCCTTTCTGACACATCAAGCCAGGTAGCTCCACTGACAAGAAAGAGCTTGTAAGCCACAATGTTGTTCACATTCTTTTACACATATAGAAGTTTCTGTGGTTTGTTATGTACTACAAAACCTGTTTCATATTTAAATCAGGCACTTATGGAGGGTATATCCTGATAACTCAGAAGCTGAACGTGAATTAATTTCTGCCTTCTGGCCAAATCTGACTCCTGGTATTGAAGCTGCTTATGAAAACACAAAAGATCAAATCCTACTTTTCAAAGGTGAAGTATGAGATTTTCTTTAACTTTTTTCTTAATTTAATTATGTAGGAAGAAGCAATGTGTGCATAAAATTCACTTTTCAAATAAATAAAACAAAACCTCAGAATATTTCATCTAGTGAAAACAACCTACAATAAAATTTAATCATTTACTGTCTGAAAATGAGTGGTGAAATGAAATATTTTAATTTCTCTTAACAGGCAACAAATTCTGGGTTATCAGTGGATATCATGTGTTGCTTGGTTATCCAAAGAATATCGACACACTGGGCTTCCCTAAAGGTGTCAAGAAAGTTGATGCAGCTGTTTGTAATAAAAATACAGGGAAGACAGACTTTTTCATAGGTGACAAGTACTGGAGGTAAGAAGAATCGACAGATGTTTTCCTATGAATGACTCCGATATAATCTGGATAAAAATTAAAATGTCTATGTGATAAAAGAGAAAGTAGACCTTTTAGGTAACTGTATGTAAGTAGGCAATCCTAGTAATCCTACTTTTCATGGAAGTGTTTCTTTGACTCCTGCAAGAGTATAGCTTTGCCTTTTGAGAGCTTAAGGGTGTCCTGCAGTAGGCTTTCAAAATATGGACATGTTTTGATACATTATGCCTGGAAGCTGAAAAAAAACCCAGCATCTAGAGAGCTTTCACAAATACAAAATTGTCTCTAAAAATTAAAGATCAAAGCTAACCTACTTCAGCAGAAGGCTGGCTGTGATGGTTTGTGCAGGATTTCTCTGGTTTCTGGACAGTCCTGAATTATTTTATCCCTTTCAGAAAAGTAAAGTGAGGGTTCCTTTCCTGTCCTTGACTGGTTAGCACTAGCTTTTCAATGTGTTCATTCTAAATCCTATTCCCAAACTGGCATGAATGCATCCTGATACCCAAAAAGCAGGCAGGTGGAAGAAAGAAGTCCATTTTGGGAAGCTGAAAGATTCTGTGTGCAAGAGTAGTGTCACAAAGGTTTTCCTCAGGCAACCAGGGCAAGCGTGGGTGACACAGATTTTATTGTGACTAATTGTGGGGTTCCTCAGTGATACAAAAAATGTCAGCTGGATTTTGACATTCCTGTGGTTTCCTGTTTTTAAATTTTGATTAATTTGGGTAGATTATTTACAGTGTCTTGGATTGTTATTTTACTGCCTTGGTCACAAGAAAATAGCATGCAAGAAAACTACAACACACATTTCTTACCTAGTAACTCATTCTCTCAGCCTCATGTGCCTGTGAAAAATATTTCTTGTATCCAAGGAGAAGTAAAACAAAGGCTTTGTTTACTTGGGGCATTTTTTTTTCCCTGAGATGGTTCCTCAAATCCAGAAGAATATTTTAGGTTCTCCTTTCAACTCCCTTAATCGAGCCTCATCTCATAAAAACTGTCCTACTCAGTTAGGAAGAACTTGATTGTATCAGAAATAAGCCAGCTTCCTTGCCTCCATCATCTAGATCTGTCAGCTATTTGAGGATATCTTATATCTTAAGTACAATATCTTATCAAAGTCTGAGAGGAGGAGTCAAAATTCATGCTATAAATATATGCTATAGCAGAAATGAATCTGTCCAGTTTCCGTGCACTGTCTGTCACACTGTTATCATGAGACATGGTAAATCCCTTCCCTGGAGTCAGAAATGGGGGTCTTCAATTTTTCTCACTTAGGATGCTTCTTTGGAGCTGTACCCGCCCCCACCTTTATCAACAAACAAGAAACAACCTCATGGAAAACACAATGGTCAGCATCCTGCAGCCATTTGTGGAAGTAAATAGCACAACTTTATCTTGCAACCCCAGTGAAGCTAACTAAATTGAAAATGGTGGGCATCTTTTGAAAACTGCTTAACTCTGTGCAGAATTGAAGTCTAAACTCTGGAAAATTGCATGTCTCCCTTCATATGATTTAGGTTTGATGAAAAAAGCCAGTCCATGGAGAAGGGTTATCCTAGACTGACAGCCAATGAGTTTCCAGGAATTAGTCAGAGGGTTGATGCAGTTTTTCAACAGAAAGGTAAATTAAATAAGCTTTTAAGTAAAATCAGTTTAGTTCCAAATATCTTAAGTTCTGAAATTATGATTAATTCCTGCAAAGACAGAAATTAAGAGATGCTCTCCTGTGTGTATACAAAGGAGATTTTTCAAAATTAAACTGTTTCTTTTACCCATAACATAACACTTTACTTTTTCATTTCCAGGATTATTCTACTTCTTCCATGGATCGAAACAGTGGGAGTTTGACCCTATTGCTAAAAAAGTTATCAGAGAAATGGAGAGCAACACCTGGTTTAACTGTTAGTATTGTTAAACTTTCTTACATTCAGCAAAAGGCAATAAATATCATTCCAGAGATCCCAGAAGCTGTTTGTATGTACACTGCTCTACAGAACAGGCAACAGAACTAGTTTTCATAAATGCTTTACATGCTTACATTTCAATAAATTAACATGTTAGCTCAAATTTTATTTTCAAAGACTAGAACAAAATTGCATTTTTTTCATAAGTGGAAATTGTACAAAATAATTTATTACTTTATTCTGCAGATGGTTTGGGGATTTTTTTTCATATTATGACAATAAACACTTTTAGATTGATGGCACCTGTTTTCTGCTTCATCTGTTGAAGACATTGTACATTTCTGAGGTGTGAAAGGCTGAAGGTTAATATGCTAATATCCCTGTACTTTGTCTCTTTTCTCTCCAAAGAGCAAGCTTCTTTTCTCTCCATCTGCAAGACACAGGCTTTCATTAGTCACTTGCTTTTCTGCATTCTGCAGAAGATGCATTTTCCTGCATCTTGTCCTGTCTTCTTTTCTCTTATCCAGCTCATCTTTGGCTATTGCAGCCTTGTCCCTTTCACATCACAACAGTACTTTGCCATCAAAATCACCCTGAAGTCCCAAATCTAAATAAATTTTCTCACCTGATAATCACCCTGAACAGTCTTTATAGTATAGTAATTAATATTTCATCAGTGTCCACTTTTTCTGAAGCTATGAATTACATCCTTCACCAATCAGCCCTGCCCTGTTCAATAATAGATTCAAACACAAACCATGTGCTTTACATACATCTGACATTTATTGCATGTTGCCATGTCAACTCCTCACAAAAAAGACAAAATCTATAGAGTCACAGCCATATCCTATCCAGGTATTTCTTTTACATTTAGTTCTGGAAACAGGCCCAGAACACACTGCCAAATTCTTGGCTATACTGCGTGCATGGCTGGAGATATCTGAGAATCTGGTCTCAGTACTGGTTTGTCATGATGTTCCCCAGTTCTCACATATTTGTCTGTTTTACACACCTCTTGCATGCTTTAGCAAAATGTTTCATTTTGCTGTGTATTTTTATAGCAATGCAATGACTCCAGCATGAACCTTGCCCACCTGATTTGCTGTAAACAGCAGCACCACCACCATGCTGCTGCTATAGCTGTGAGAAACACACTGGCTTTGGTCCCACCAGGAGATCAAAGTAAAGGATCAAATGTGATGTTTCACTAATCTACAAGTCTAATCCCAGTGAATACCATCACCATTTAGATCTCTAAGAAAATTTAAGCCTAAAGTGGGGTGGGATAGTCGGCATGGTAGGCATTTGACAGAGATTCATCTGACTGCTTTAGCTCTCTGTCTAGGTATATGAGTTAAGGAAGATCCCTGTGCTGAAAGAAGAGGAAGAAATTTTCCACAATGTTATCTCATCTCATCTCATCTCACTCAAAGACTATTCTGGGGCAAACCATCATCTTCAGCCTCCAGAGAAAACATCTCTTTGCAGGGGAGGGCTACCCAACCAGCTCGGAGTAGCTAACTTTCAGACAGATAAGGCTGGCTGGAATTAAGTGCCTTTGATGGGTATCTTTCATTTTTTATTCAGAATAGGACATCCTACATTTCTCCTCTATGATGTTCACTTTTTTGACAAGTTACAGCAGCAGCTTGTTTCATCACTACAAGCCAGTGATAAAGTTGTCTGAAGGCACCTGCTTGCACTGCCACTGTGGAGTGCTTGTGGTATCATACACAAAAAGAGCAGAACATGCTGGAGGCAGGTGGGACAGAGACGATTCCTTACTATTTCTGTTCTGGCTCCTTAAACTCCAGCACTAAATTAAATTGATGGCTGTGTAGTAGAAAGCGCAGTTTAACAGCGCAGTCACAGAAGCTGCCAAGTTACACCCAAGTGTTTATACTTAGAGGCAAGATTACTCTTTCTCACACAGTCTGCTCAGTGTGTAATGTGATTGTAATTTTAACTTCAAGAAATGTTTAATCATTGAGTCATAGAGGAGATTATTCAGTTCTTTACAACACATAGGTAAGTTCCACTATCTTCAGCTCTATAAACAAACATCAGAGTTACCCTGTGCTCCTTATTTTTATAAGGTGAAATATTGTTTCATCATTTATATAAATCCCTGATGTTAAGGCAAGTTAATCTTTAACAGTGAACTGTAGTTAATTAAGTTTTATGACTGGAAACTCTGGAGTTCTGTTAAATCAGTGTGGGATTCATGTTCACAGGTCACCTGTGAAAATAAATAAATCAACAAGGATTGCTTTTCCTTTGTTTGCAAAGAAGGCCTAAAAAGTCATTCCCAACACAGAAGGACATGACTTCAGATTAGTAGTAACATCTTGGTCACTCAGTTTTCCCTCTCTGATTGTCGTTTCATTGGGAGAGTAGGAACAGAAAAGTGCTTACTGGTGGTCCTGTCCTTCCATCTCTGCCAGGAGCCTGAACATGGGATTATGTCTTGTACCTCACCATATCCTCCCACAGCCCTAAAGAGTTCCCAATACCTCTCCCCATCTCTTATGCCTCCTATAACTCCTCATAATGCAAGTCCCCATATTATATTTGGATATCTAGCTGGGTAATGCTGTGTAGTTACCCATGGGGTGACCAGCCACTGGCCCCACAGCCCAGCACAGGGATGAATTATCTGTCTACCCATCAACAGGGTTTTTTCTCCTCTAGCCAGCTGCTATTTTCCACAAAACCAGTGGGAACTGTGGAATTTCAGTTTGGCTTGGAAAAATCAGCCAGTACTGCCAGTTGCTGTGGGACCAGCTGGACACACAGACACACAAAAAACAGGATCCCATATGGTCAAGCTGGATTAATTTTCCCAGTGTTTTTACTAAACATTCTCCTTGTTTTCCATTGCAGATTTCCATTCAGTTCTATAATATTGTATTCCTCTTGCTGTTGGCAAGAGGAGTTTGAGAGGGCAGACAAGGAAAGTCGGGAATGACAAATAAACCCAAGGAGACTGCTAATCCACACTTGTCTTTCCAGTTGTTTCATGTCATTAAGAAAAATGGGCATTTTCTTCTCATCCAATTAGTGTTTTTCAACAGCTGTTTTTCAAATTAATTATAAGATCCTAAGATTGTGAGACTGAACTGAAATGAGGAAATTACACGTCCTAATGTAATGCACTACTGAGGCACACAAATTGCAACATTCCTGGTAGATTGTTCTGAAAAGTCCTGCTCACTTCTTTACCTACAGGAACCGAATCTCCTGACACTGGCATGGGAGTGTTTCAGCTAACAGAGTGGGACAGGAGCTATATAAATACTCGCTAGAGCAGAGTTGAAGGCCACATCTTACCTTTTCAAGTGAGCAATTCTCCCCTGTGCTCTCAGGTGACAGATACCCCAAAAGCCTTGAAAAAAGTGATACCGAATTTTTTTGAGGGTTTGGTGCCTCAAAGGAAGAAAAAAGACAAGCATGGAAGCAAACATGTAAAGAAAGAACTTGTTTTTACCTGACTGTATATAACCATTCTTCCCTGCACTCTTAACTCCATGCCCCTTACTGCAAATTGCCCAAATTCCCAATAACAGGAAAGGAAGTTGCAAGGCTGTGTTAAAGTGTTGATAGTCAACGTGCTCTTTGAACAGCTTATGAAATTTGAACCTTTTTGAACCCTGGTCCGTCAGACATGTCAGAGCCATACCCAAAACAGAGAACTGAAACCCAGTAGAGACATGGCAGGTGCTGAAACAGGACATCAACAGAAACTGCGGATGAGTGGCACAGTACGGATGAGGCACCTGGTCAAAACACTTTTCTGAGGTCTAAACACACAGGTAGACAGCCTTGCAGAGTGAACACTTTTAATGACACCATCTTAGTGCTCTTACTGACTGTACCTTGCACATGTACTTTGCAGACAGGATCTAGAGGTTTGAGATGTGGGTTCTGTGGTTCTGACTGTAAATCAAACTATTCCACAGACCACTGGCATTCATTGATTAACTCAACTTGGGATAAGGGGTATCTGTTGGATTTTTCCTCAGGCATCTCAGACTTTTAATGCATTTTTATGGTCTGTAAGCACTCTATCTTGCTAATTTTAGGTAACTTAGTAGACATAGATCCATAGATCTATGTATGTTTGTCATCTCTTTAAAGTTCCTTGTCCCCATATGGATGTGGATGCGTGTGGGTCTGTGGCTCTGCAGCCTGCAGGGGCTAAAGGAGCAGGGGAGGTGTGGAAATGCCTTCTCTGTATGATAGGAACAAATGCTGCTGGTGGAACCAAGGGCCATACAACCTCCACATAAATGAGCAGCACAAACTATCAGATCCAACTATCCAACATAGGCTCCTCTGGACTAGTGTGGCTCTGGGGTGGGTAACTCTGCCTCTGGATATATGCGGGATGTCTGTTTGACCTTGGTGAAGCCACCCAGTGGTTACAGCTGGCACACCAAAGTCACAACTGCCACCAAGAACAGGATGTCACTCAGGGCTCACAGCTGCCACCCCGCGGTCACCGCTGCCACCTAGCGCTCACAGCTGGCCCCTCGCGCTCACATCTGGTACCCCACACTCACATCTGGCACCCCGCACACACAGCTGGCACCCCGCACTTACAGCTGTCATGCCACAGTCACATCTGGCTTCCCGCACTCACATCTGGTACCCTGCAATCACAGCTGGCACGCCACAGTCACATCTGGCACCCCGTGCTCACATCAAGTACCCCGCACTCACATCAAGTACCCCGCACTCACAGTTGGTACCTCACACTCACATCTGGCACCCCACACTCACATCTGGCACCCCACACTCACAGCTGTCACCCCACACTCACATCTGGCACCCCATGCTCACATCTGGCACCCCGTGCTCACAGCTGGCACCCCGCACTCACAGCTGGCACCCCGCACTCACATCTGGCACCCC
>PYHW01010840.1:5017809-5037784 GCA_013186435.1 Turdus rufiventris
GTGTCTGCTCCAGGATGGCTACCGACAGCTCAGACCTTCAGATGCAGTTACTCAGCTCATGATTTTCTCAATAAAATTTGCATAAAGGTATTTTATACAGAGAAAAATATGCAATGATAAGTAACAGCACCGAGAGGGTACTAGGAACTATGTTCTGAAGGAGTGAGTCCCCATAATTATCAGCACCTATTGTAGGAACTGGTAAAAGCTGTTTTGCCCTAGACTGAAAGGTGGTTAGGATGAAAAATTGATACTTAAAAATGCAGCTCTTTTCAAAAAATAAATACTTGCAGACATATGGGAAATGTCATTATTAAACAGAACAATTAGGTAATAAAGATGAAAAATACATAGCTTACAAAAAGCAATGAAAAGCATTTTTCAAATGTGTGTGTATGCATATAATACAAATATATATGCATATATTTACCTCTAGCTGTATTTCAGGCTATCATTCCTTTTATAACCACTGGTTTTGGTTTTCACTAAAGATTATAGAGGACATCATTTATACGATAAATATATGAACTCTTTAAATCGTGGTGCAGTTTCTAGTTTGGTAATAATTTTCCAAGCAGCTGAACAGTGCATTTATCACTTCATGCTACTGTAAGCAGGATTACTGTGAACAGACCAGGCTTTTAGTGTAAAATAAATACACTCAGTGTAAGGAAGTAAGGAAAGTTTATGCTGATCTCAGGAGGGGACCAAACAGGTACGGGTGTGTTCTGGAGCAAAATTCTGCAAGTCAGTAACTGTTTGTTTATGGAGATGTACAGAGTATGGAAGGAAAACGGCTATTAGTAAAGATGTCTTTTTGATTTCTAAGTGGGATAAACTCTTTCCTCATTTCCAGGAACACAGTGTAGCCTGTGTGCATCATGATCTAGAGGACAGGATTTAATTAGTGAAGAAAGCGCTGATTCAGCAAAGCCTTCAAGCTCATGCCAAAATCCCAACGTGTATTTAAGTAACACCACTTTTGAAATCTTTTGTGCAGCAATAGTCCTAATGGGACATCTGTGCTCATTAAGACCACAGAAATGCACAAAGCTCACACAAAACATGGCCACTCCTCAAGCGCTTGGTTGAAGAAATGTACATTCACACTGGTACATTCAAAGTGATCTGTGTGTTAATGAGAATGGACCCCATCATATTCCTTCCCCTTGCAGCCCCCTTGAGTCTCCTTCCCAGAGCTTCAGCCCCACCTTGCAAACCTTTTTGCCTCTCCCTCTGGTTTCACAAAGATTATTTTCAGATACAGATTACTGGAGGCCATAATTTTTGGGAATCAGAGCTACCAAAAGGCAGAGGTTTACACAAAATGCAAATTGTACAAAGGGAGATACATTCCTGAATATGCAGTGAAATTTTTTTGCAGGCATAGCATTTCTGTGAGAATTTGGTTACACTGTGATGGCCAAGTTCTAGGTATCCAAGTATGTGATTTCCACCTATATCCCTGTGTCTGGTGTCCTCCGGACTGGATCTGAGCCTTTAAAGATGCTTAACCATCAGGGAAAGTCTCTGCAATTTGGGATGAATTTGACCATTATTATGCCACGCTTAAAGCTTTAAAGTGAGGGTGAAATTAAATGCTTAGGGGGAAAAGTTATCACGAGCTTAAGAGAACTTACTGCCTACAGGTAAGAAATAAAGATCTTATCTCTTAGAGCATCTATATGAGGGAAGGAACTACAGACTTTAACACGAGGAGGGTTTTGGAGCCAGCTTCTTCCTTACATTCACTTTCCTTTCGTGTTTTTAGTTTGTGGAGCACTTTGTGGACACAAAAATAAATCCTGGTAAGATCTGTCCACATGCCTAACAGAGACATCTGAATGATCCTTTGGACACATTCAAACCATATGGCCAAAGGCAGGGATTTTAGCACTAGAAGTCAGTCCAGGTCAGCTACTGAGTACTCTCCCTGTGTGTGGCTGACAGCAAAGACTTAGAGAGAAGACGGGTATAGATCTCAGATTAAGTTTTTCTGCAGCACCTGGTGAAAAAAGCCACATTATTATGTCTGGAAGGAAACTTCCAAGAGCCTTTTTCTCCTTCAGCACAGGGCCAGGAACCATTCTCACTGAGGCACAGACTATTTAAAAACCTGGTTTCTGCACCTACTGTGGGTCACCAGGGCTGGGCTGACACTGTAAGAGAAATACAGGGTTGCAGGGCTTTTTTTGCACACTGAAGAAAACAAAGTGTGAACACTCTGTAGCATGGCACAGTATGAGCCACTGGTTTGCAAGACAGATGGGTTCCCATCCTTTCTCTTACTCAATACAATTATCTTCCTCCAGCAATGGTGCCACACTCCTTGGCTGGCAGCTGGAATTACCAGCAGTGTGTGGTATCTGGCAGAGACAGAGCTCTTGTTTCATTGCCATGAACACATGAACACTTAGTAAGTTTATCTCCACACACAGTAGTAATTTTACTTCTCTCTTTTGAGAAAAGTAGTGGAAATAATAGTATTTTTCTGGTGTTAATGTTAGACGAGGGCCTGTACAAGTCATAGTTGATGTTACAGCACAATCTGTTTATTCGAAATAGAAAAGCTGATCTCTATCCATCTACAAAATAACGTGCACTCTACATACTGCAATAAAGTCTAGACTTCTTTGCCGTATTTCAGTTTGCCTTAGAGAAAGTTGATGCAAATAAAATCATCATAACCTGAGTGTTTGACATCACAGAAAATACCAAAATTGCAATTTCCTTTCATTCTGAATCAAACCTCAATCAGCATAATAGCTAAGATTTCAGTATAAATACACCATAGTCTCTTCATACTAATAACCTAATAACTCAGTTTGCATTGCCAGACCTTTCTAATAATCACATGTTCATTAAAATAATAATTTCATAAATCACAAATTGTAAAAGTTCTGTTGGAAAATACTCAATTTTTGTCAAACAAAATAGTGACATGTCAATGAGGAAAATTTGCTTGAATTTTTCTAGGGTTTTGGGATGTCTTTCACATGTATTAAATCCAAAAGAGAAGGCATCAGTCTGCAAAGATGGCTGCAGCAGCACAACAGGAAATCTTAAAGACATGCTGACGTTCCTAGCTTTCCAAGTGACCAGAAAGTGGGCTACAGCACCATGAGCAGGAAGGACTTGGAGACCATGGTGTGGTGTTCCTGACCTAGCAAAGCACCAGCTCTCTTCAGGAGACCCCAAATGGGTATAGAATACGTGAATGCTCAGGTGATGAGTTGTGAAATTCTGGCTTTGGAAATGAGTAGGCATCGTTTGGATGATTTTAAGACCTTTGACTTCTTAATTTTTGCCAGTGTTGCCTTCGTTTTGTGTTTTAAAGCTTTTATCTCTGTTATAAGCTCATCAAAAACTTTGCAATAAAGTCTTTAAGATTTTTTTCCCACTAATTCCTAGTACTTAGAATTAAAGGAAAACTGTATTATAAAAGGTCACAATGCAAGTACAAATACAAAATGTTTCATGTGTTTTAGTGAGAAACACACACTTGTCACTGCATCACTAAGTGCATAGCATTACATTAAGAAGACTGCAAATTTAAAAACGTGGATTGGCTATCAGAAAATTGAATGATCCCACGATATGAGATCATGAAGGGCTGTAATTTTCCCACTGTGTGATATCCCCGGCTTTCTTTTTTGACCTTGTCCCTCTTGCACAGCACTGCCACTAGATGTCAGATGATGAAAGGGCCCCACTGGTCCCCACAAATGAGTCTGGTCAGATGAACTGGAAAAAAGTATTACACGGGCTAAGAGGATTTGCCAGGTAAAAATAGGCAGCTCTTGATTTTTATCTGTTGGTAGTATTAAATTATAGGTTTTCTAGGACGAATTGCACTGCTGTGACACACAAGAACAAAGGAAAACTCCTGAAGTCACTTTCTTTCTCTGGGCTGTTGCACTGTTTTTAGAGCATCTTTCAAAACAAGCCCTGATTCATTAACAGGAGCTCTTCAGCATTACCACAAAGATCACTAAATAGAAATGGAAAATAGCACTAAATAGAAATGGAAAAATGAAACTCAGAGCTTAATCAATGGAAATTAAAGCAAGATGAAAAAATAAATTAGCAGGTCCAATTCCTTCAGTGTAGACTTACATGTATTTCCATCTCAGATGACTCCTTGGCCTTACCGTTCAGTCCCACACTTGCTGCTAAATTGCAATAACTGTGGGTTTGGTGGTGAAACATGCTTACATCCAAGGAAGTTTTCAAACTGGACACTGTACAGAAAAGGAGACCTGATGCATCCTCTACGTTATGTCATGGAGTTGATGAATGCTCTTCATAGCAGTGGAAGGGAATTTTTGCAAAGATCAGAACTGGACCATATCCTGGTACACAGCAGAAGCACCAGCCTCAGACCAAGAATGCCATCATGATCAAAGCTTCCAAGGACAAGAGCTAGAGAAGTTAGGGACAGGGAAAAGGCAATGTTCTGCATAGAAGAGAAGCAAAAATCTTCCCACATTTATCAGCATACAGGTCAAGCACTATATTCTGTGATTACAGCAGTTTAATCTGGTTTCTCTATCCAAGTTTTTAGGAAAAAATGTGCTTCAGAGAACTTCATTTTCTTCTACTACCTTGTGTAAAGTAGAATGATGCAAAGGGATTTTGGTCACAGTGAATGATGCTAAAACCAAAGCTGATGTCAGATTTATTCCTTCCCAACTAGAGAGGGAAAAGCATGGGACATAATGCATATAGTGTTGATATCAATTACTTGGGATGAGTTTAAATTGCATCAGAATGGTGTTGTAGCACTCTTTCATAGCACTGCACAACTTTAACCCTTCAGTTGAGTACTCTAAGCGAGCACAAAACATTGTATTTGCACTAGTGGAGACACAACATTTTTTCTGGATGTGATTTCCTTCCCTGAAGTGTCTAAAGGATTGATTCCCATGCAGTCTTTCAGTCACTGTTCATGGCCACAGCTGTGAAAAGGTACCTGCTCCTGTTATCTTCTTCAAAGGCTTATCCTGGGTTATCTCTTGTTCCAAGAAAGGAGTGCCTCAGTTATTCATTAAAAAATAGAGTTTCTGAAATGCTGTGTCAGGGTTATCTTCCTCTTTCCTCTGCTGTTATTTGCTACATCATTGTGACTCTATCCTTTTGACAGCCCATGTGGGACCCTGGCACATGCTTCTGACCCAGTGAAGGGTTAGAAGGGGACAATAATTTAGCCAGCACAGAGGAATGGACTGTGGGAACTAACGGTACTTGGAAATTCAAGGATTCACAAATTCAAGGATTACCTGAGAATAAACTTGAAATTTACTTTGAGGAATCAGTCTATTCCTGAGCTACCTGGGGAGAAACAGCCTAACAATGTGGGACATGAGAACAGTTTAAATTGTGTAAGTATGAAATACAAAATCCTACATTAGGGGATAAATTTGAGATCAATTTAGAAAGTGAATTCTAAATGAACAGACTAATAAACCATAATCCCAAACAAACTCATTGAAACAATTACAAAGGAATGGATCTAATGCTACTCTTTCAAAACTGGACTGACTCAATAAATCCTGAGAAATCTGTTTCTAATGTATCATTATGAAACAGGAGGTGAAAGAACAAAATTTAATCCATCATTGCCTGCAAAAATTATTTTAATAAAACCCAAAAGTCACAGCTTTTATTGCTAGCCAGTAAGAAGCAACATAAATATTAATATAAATTTATAATGTTGCTTTTTGTTGTGGTTTTCTATTAGGAGCCACTGGATAACAGTTTCCCTGTTGAGTGAGAAGAGGCTGTAGGACCTTAATATGAGGAATTGCTGCTTTAATGTTAAAGCACATCCTGAAGAGCTTTGCAAGATCAGGACTTGAACATTTGTCAGCTTGTGGTGTTGAGGGGAAAAATCCTGAAATTTCTGTGGGACATACTGGTTCCTTGTCTTCAATGAAGTAAACTGACCAGCAGCAGAGAACTAATGCTCTACACTGTAAAATTAATAACTTTATCCCTGAAACAACTTCGTCCTGCACAAACTTGTATTTAGATATGGTTCAGGAGTCAGTAGAGTTCAGAGATTTTCCTCAAGAAATCAAGCAATCTGCATGTATCTTCCTCTGTTTTGAAACAATTTTTGATAAGAAGAGAGTGGTTTCAGTCCTATTTTTTTATTAGTACAGCAAGAGTCAGTGTTTCCTCTTTGCACCTTTGATGGCTTGCCACACTCATGTGCATAAGCATGACATACCCAACCCTGCTTTCTCATCTATATCACTGTATTTTCTTCCCGTCTGATAGGTCCTCTGTCATGCAGCTGGGTTATGTCACCCTGTTCTTTTGCCTTCAGGATGCTCTGATAGCACATCCATGTTTTAGTAGCCTGTATTTTGGGAGATGATAAGGAAAACAAATCTGAATAGATTAAATTAGATAAAAGTCATAGGTCCAGCCTTAAAACCCTGAAAAAATTGCAAAAGCCTTCTTTCCTTTTCCCCTGAATATTCCACTGTTTCATAACATGTTTTTGTGGCTTGGTTTTTCAGGGTTTTTAAGAGCATATCCCTTCAATCATCTCAGTCTGTTTGAGTGTGTTTGTTTAATGGTGCCACTGAAATCTAATGCCATTGGGAGGTCCTGTTCAATGCCTGCTGTTTGTCCAACTGCACTCCATAATATCCTTCTTCATAAGGCAGAGTTAACACTAAAGTATTCCAACAGTGTTGCTCTTTAGTCAAAAAACAACCAACTTCAGGCATGTCCAAGGCATCTGACAAGCCATTGACTGCAGATCTCTCTGCCAAACCTCAAGCTCTTCAAAGCTCTGGACTACTTTTTTTTCTAATCTGCCCCAGAGCTCATTTTCATCTGTTTCATTTCAGCATCCATATAGACTGTTTTGTCTGAGAAATTTAGGAGCCAAATCCAACATAATTTCTCCAGTCCTTTGATTTATCAGAGAGGTCCAGCTCTAGCCAGGGATCTCAGACCCAGGTGACTTGCTACCCCCTAAGCAAAGCTTCAGCAGTTGGAGGGGCGAAGATGGAGGCACATCATTTCTGTGAGAGCATCAATCAAATTGTCACTTAGAAGAGGGCAGACAGTGTTTGTCTGGATCCATTTCAGACCAAGTTTATGGCAGAAATCCCAAACCCTAACTCTTCCTGAGATTTACTGGCTTGCCCCTTCAGTTACTGTGAAACCAGGCACCAAGGGGACCAGAATCTCTTCTGTGAAAAATGCAATGCTCTTTGAGACAAGAATCAATCAGCACTGTGCATAAAGCTGTGACAATCACTGTTTCTGCTGGGCTTTCTAGACCTGGAGCAGTCAACCTGTTCACACCATTTTAGAGCAACAGTCCAGTGAAATCTCATATGCAGCCATCCTTCACCACAGCCTCCACAAGCTGGTAGAGAGTCACACAGGATTTCACTGGACTTGTATCTTAATAGAACATTGCCAAAAATAACTAATTTCAGAGAAATCTTTTGGAAAAATAAAGAAACTTCCCGAAAAAAATATGCAATTTATGCGATTTTTATTTTTTCATCAGGAACTCAAAAATGTCCCAGATTTCATAAACTGGTTGCCTTGTTCTTTGTGGCTTGTGAGTCATCTCCTAAATCTGTTACAAGACTAATTTTATTATCACTCAGTCTGTAATTCTGAAGTTCACAGAGCATGTACCACCTGCCAAAACCCTTGACAGACCAGAGGTAACATGATTGTAGCTCAGCTAATACTTTAATCAGTGCTGGGTACTGGTTTCCAGCAGTACATATAACCAGTATGACCAGATCAAAGAGAAATCATAGGGCTGAGGCTACTAGAGTGAAGCATATAAGATGGCATTTCAGATGGAGCCTAAAGCCTAAGGCTATGTCTCCAGCAGGAGATGGAATACAACTGGGATCATTCACTGCTATGGTGGCAAAGAGACGTGAAACACCTCACACTCAGGCTATTAAACCCTCTTAATCTCTCAGGTAGTTTGTCTACTTCCTAACAGGTTATTTGGGAATTGTCCCTGACACATGGCATGTCATCAATAGTGCCTGGGAGCCATCCAGTGGGTTGATGTGAAATGAAGACAGGCATGACCCATTTCAGCAATTTTTTCAGGAAAGAGGATTGAGATGTAGTGCCTGGGAATGTTTTCCAGTACCACAAAATTTACTGACACCAGCCATAGCCTGAACATCATTCCATCTCTCTCAAAGCCCATCTAACATCAGGCTCACAGATGCCAGTGCTGCAGTTTTCAGTGAGGCTCACTGGCAAAATATTTTGTGGACTATTTCATTTGAATTTTATGCCAGTTTATTTTGTTTCAATTTAATTTTATGCCTGACAAGACAACTTATGTCTGACAAGAGTACTCAGATGACTTTCACAAGAATTTGAATCAGAGTTGCAGCTGCTGCAACTATTTCACAAGAAACAACATAGCAGTGGCTTGTAGGCAGCCACCACACCACAACTATAAAACAGGAAGAAATTATAAAGTAGGATATCCTTTGGAGACTGCTATTGCTCATCCAAAACCAGTGTGAAACACGTTGGTCTAGTGGTAGGATGAACAGACAGAAGACTGTGCTGGAAAGCTGGCCCAGTAAAATAGCACAGAATCTTTTTAGATGCACACACAGAAAGCACATACATTTATATATATGTCTGTCTGTCTGTCTGTCTGTGTGCATTTACATAACTTTGAGGAGAATTCAGGCTGCATACTGCAGAGATGCTCTGTGAGTGGTACCTGCACGTGGGCAAGCTGAGCCTGGCTGATCAAATTCAGGGCAGATTTTCTATTACCTGTTTTTGACAGGTTTTTAGACAGGTTTTTTCTTTATACATGACCTACATTAGTGTTCCCTCTGCTGCTAGCCCAGTGTTACAGTTCTGACAGGTGTTTTTAATCTCCTTGTCTAAAGAGAACACAAAGTCAAAGCTGTCAAGGAAGCCACTGCCATATGCCATTCATCAAAGCGTCATTATACTCAGTGATTTACTCCAATCTCTGGACAGTAATTTAGAGGATGCCTTTACTGAACAGAGCTAAAGGCAGACAGAGATTGCTCTGCTCTGCCATCTTTCCAGCCTCCCCAGGGCAAGGTAAGATCTACACTCAAGCCAAGGTTAAACATAAAGCACAGGCATGGTTCATCAAAACATGGCTCCTGCAGTTTTAGAGGTAACAATGTCTAGAAAATCCAAAAAATATTTATTACACATTCTTCCACATAGTGCAAGGCACAAAATAGTCCTGAAATAAACTGTTCAGATAAAGATCTGTGAACACAGAAGAAAAGAGAAAAAGACAACGCAGAGATATCTCCCAAACCACACCAGATAAAACAACAGTTGTCACAGAGGTATCTTAAGTCCCAGGACCTAAATCAACAGACAATGTATTAAATACATGTAGCAGATCCCTTCTTACCTCGAGCCCATTTTCCACCATCTCTACTGCTCATTCTCTCTCCAGGAAGATGGTAGGGAAAAACATGCAGAGAAACCAGTCTATTCAAAACTGTGTTTAAAATAGAATTGATCATTCTTAAAACGCTCTCATTTCATCAACACAGGAGTGAAATTTGAAATATTTACATGAGTTAAGGAAGTTAATATAAAAAGAGTTTAAAATTATAAAAGAATCAGTGGAAAAGTTGTTTTCACATCTTTTCCCTCTCAATAAATTTTGATAATTTAAGTCTCTTATCTATCATACTGCTTTTTTCTGACTCATCTAAATAATCTTTTCTTCTCCTAATGAAACAAGATAAATGAATGCTAACTGAAAATTGAAGAAAAAGGCAGTTACTCTAAAAAAAATTGTCCATGACTTTTACAAGAAATCTTTCCTGGAAAATTCTGACCCACCTATCTTAAAATCAGTTCACACTTACTAACCAAATGAAATAAGGTTACACAGTGAACACAGTGTTATTACAGCTGGTCCAACCACTGAGCAAACACATTGATTCATTCTAAAGAAACCACACTTGAAAAAGCTATAAAATCTTCATAGGAGGTATTGATTTCGTTTGTCTTGGTGAATAAAGGGCTTGTGAGTTCTCTGGCACAGGCGTGGGTAATCAAATAAACACATACAGAACTGGTCTGTGCTACTGCAGTTAGGATGCAGCAAGGGTGCTGTGGAGAACATCTGACTTCCCTTGAAGACTAACATTAAAAGTATCATCAAAGATTTAAATCTGGTTTTCCAGCTCTTCTTTCCAGTGGATATTAACCTTAGAGAAAAGCAGCCGTGAGTTGGTGTTCATGAGCCTTTTCTACCACTCCTAGAAACTTCCTTCATTTCCTAATGATGTTTCTTGTAGTTTCATTAGCTTTCTTTTTAGATCTGTTTTCTATGGCTACCTACAGATTTTCTACTTAGCACATTACACCAAAATCTTCAAATATTTTGTTTTCTGGCTTATTCATTCTATTTTTTTAAGTATGAGAGTGTCTAGCTGTGTCCCAGCAGATGCAAACTCTTCCAGCAAACTGTATGTAAACTGTACCAGCAAAGTGAAATTGTCTGAACCCAATTGTGTAGATGAGCACTCAAGGTTAATCAGCCATAACAGGACTGCTGGGAGTGTAAGGGCTCCATACTTTCTTGAGGGAGAGACAGCAGGGAGAGGAAGGAGGGGATTGTTTATTATCTCACTGCTCCTCACACACCACTTAGTAGGTTGAATAGACCTGCCTCTGCCCACTTTCTGATATCAGACATCCAAAGTTCTCTATCAAAGGCACAGTTCAGATTTCACTTGTACCAGCCCATGGCAGGGTGCTTGGGACTAGATGACCCTTAAGGTCCCTTCCAACCCAAACCATTATATGATTCCATGATCATATGATTGCAGTGAAGAAATCTTGCCGTTTCAAATACATTTTCAAAAGTATGAAAAATGCAGCATTAGCTGCTTATAATACTTGGTTTCTTTTCTTCCAAACCTATGGTTTTAAAAAGTTAAAGAAACGTGGGAAAGAACAATCCAGATAGTATTCATAAAGTGTCAAATATATTCATAAAGGAATCAGTAGTAATGTAGATGCAATACTGAAAATGAAGGATGAGTATATATCCTTGCAGCAAACAGGTCTGGTCCTGTCAGCCTGTGCCCTGTGGAAGGAAGGAAGTTAATCGAAGCATATTTTCTGTTTCCAAATATAGCATACTTATTGATTTATTTCTGTGATTAAGCTGAATGCGATTTCTTTACCAGCTGCTATAGTAAGCACTCTGAAATACATCAGCTCCATACCCAAGACATGTAATCATCAGATTATTTCAAATTCCAATATACAGTTCTGCTCTTCCCCTGGGATCTGCTGACAGGACATGGGAGAATGGCTCAAAACTGCAGCAGAAGATATTCAGACTGGACATTAGGTCACATTCTTTATGACAGTGTGGTCAAACACTGGAACTTCCTAGAGAGGTGGTTGATGTCCCAAGGCTGTCAGTGTTTCAGAGGCATTTGGACAATGCCATTAGTAGCATGTTTTAACTACTGGTCAGCCATAAAGTGGTCAGGCACTTGGGCTGGATGACCACTGTAAGTCCCTTCCTGAACTGAACTGAACTATTCTAGTCTAATCTAGCCTAATCTAGTATAATCCATGTTCATTTTGATGTAAGATTTACCATAACAAAGAGGTAGTTCATGCTGACCCCATGAATGTCAAGAGCAAGTAGGGGTGTTAGTTTTGTACTGGCATTAGTATTTTAGAATTGCTTTGACAGTTAATTTGGGTTGTTTGACAATGAATGTATGGAGGTGCTGCACGTAGTGCAGCCCAGATAGCCAAGTCTGCGCTGCCTGCGGGCACTCTGTGTCAACAGCTCAGGGATTGCTAAAGCTGGAGTTGGGGTAACCCAGATTTCAGTATTGGTTCATGATGTAACCTTAGTCTCTGAGGCACCCTTGTGAGGGGAGATCCACCACTGCAATGGAAAAGGAGGTCACAGCAAGTTGGGGCTTGGTCTCTTCTCCCGAGTGACAAGTGATAGGACAAGAGGAAATGGCCTCAGGTGTGCCAGGGGAGGTTTCTATTGGATAGTAGGAAAATTTTGTTCATGAAAAAGGTGTTACTAAGCACTGGAGCAGGCTGTCTAGGGAAGTGATGCAATCACCATCCCTGAAGGTGTTTAAACAGATGTTTAGATGTGGAGTGTAAGAACACAATTTAGTGGTAAATGCAGCAGTGCAGGATTAACAGTTGGACTTGATGATCTACAGGTGTTTTCCAGCTTAAATGATTCTAAATGGGTAAAGAGACCCATATAAAATACAGAAAATATTTTTTCCAAAATAATTAATTTAGTGATTCAATAGTTAATTATCGAACAGTTAATTTTTTTTAATTCAAATTGTAAATAACTTTTCTAGAGCATGAGAAAGCTGAAAAGAGGTCGGTAACAGTCAGACAAACAGTTTTTCCTGTGGCAGGCAGCAATAGCTACTGGCATGGACTCAGCAGAAGACACATTCTGCAGATGTTCAGAGGTATCAGTCAGCAGCTGATGGTGCTCACTGGAACTCACATCTCACATCCTTCCACAGAGGAACTCTTCTCAGAGCTCTGTCTAGAGGTGATTATGAAACTCTTCTTCTCTGTGACTCAACATCAATCACACGGTTTTGCCAACAGGCACATTAGCCTACAGAGAGCAATGGGGGCATTTCATGAATTCAGACAGGATGTGGCAAGTATGAAGTTCAATCCCAGAAATTCTTCCCCAAGGATTTTTCTTTGTGACAGTAAGTTAAAGACGCATGAGAGTGAATTTATCTGTTCTGTTTGAAACATATCATTGACCAACAGGCTAAGATCGTGTGAAGGACCCCAAGAAGAACCCAGATTTGCAGTTCCTCTAATGAAAAGGTTTTTTCTCCTTTTTTCCATTTTCCTCATTTTTAAGGATTTTCTTACTTTTTTCTGGTCCAAAGCCCTATAAACATGCAGAAAGAAGGAAAATGTGATTAATATTATGAAAACCAGTTCCCTGCAGTACTCAGCAGAACATCAAATGGAGGTAGAAGAGGTCCAGAAAAAGGGTTGACTCTTTTCCAAGCTTTTCCTTTTATGTAAACACAGAGCACAATGAGGAATGCCAAAATTCAGCCTAGCAATATAACACTATTCCAATTAATACATCTATATTTAATCAGCGTTGGTATTTTGAAGAGCTTCAGTCTCACCTCAGAAACTACTGGACACAGAACGTTTTAACTTTTCTTCATGGAGAATCTATTGTAATGGAATCTAATGAGAAACTCTTTCTGGTCTCTTCTCAAAGACCTGCACTTCCAGGGAACAGGGTGACATAATGAGATACCATCGAAGAAGTTCTGCCTAACCATCTCCTTTCCCAGAAGAACCAGAAAAATATTCTGGAGAACAGCTCTCTGGAGGAAGAGCCATCTTGTGATTTAAGTGGTCCTATGCAAGACTGATGAGCAAAGAACCAAATATTCACACGCATCCAGTATCTAATATTGGAATTCAACTTGTGATTTTATCAATACAATCTTGTCTCATCGGGGAGAAGGTGATGACAGAGCAGAAACCACTCACTGCTTCTTCATTTTTATTTTGAAATAACTTACTCTGTGATCTTATAAAAGGCACCTAACACAGTAACTGCACAATTATTTGGCTGAAAACTGTAGTAGAAGAATTGCATATCATTCATTAAAACACTGAGGAATCATAGTTTAAATACGGATATGAATGAAGACTGGTGCTTTTTGTTGTTGTTCTGTTGTTACAGTTGTTTGCATTGCAAAAAAAAAAAATTAAATATATTTCATTTTCATATTCCTTCCTTTCTGCCTTTTTATGCCAATCACAAATTTTCTCTACCAGGAACTGTTTCATCCAAGACCCTTCAGGTGACTGCAAGAAGATGGGCCAATGGATCTGTGTTGCAGAGAACCTACAAATGTGTAAGAGATTTGCACCCAAAGCAATTTAAGCAAGAATTTTGCTGCCTCTATTCCTTTTACTAATAGGTGGAATAAGCCATTTTGACTCCCAGGAGAGCCTGAGACCTAGGTATAAGTGGAACATAAACCTGTTATGCCTTCCCTCAGAACTGTGGAACTAAGACAGAAGACAAACATATTTCATGTCTGGTATCTGCAATTCCTTGAATGATTTTTAGTCTTTTTTCCTACTTCCTGTAGATGGATCTTCCTTTTCTATCTTCTTCAGAACAAAACCAAGAGGAAAAAAGTTCTAATCCAAAAATAGGAGAAATTTGTCCCTGATTCACAGAGCCTCCAGTTTTGCACATCCAAATGAGAGTCCTGCATGCATATCCCTTTATTATCTACTTCCACCAGTGAAAAGCAAAATCTTTTTAATCTCTTTCACTTTGAGTAAAACAGTGAAAACATGATTTGTCAAACATGCTGATAAAAGGAAGCGTCTACTGCTGCTAGTGAATTTAGCAGACATCAGTGAGCAATCCTGAAAATAAGGATAAACACACAAGGAAGAAGTTGTCAAGTGTTTAAAAGATTTTTCAAAGGCACAAAACTGTAAGTGGGTACAGTAACTCTGTGCATTAGTGTCCATAAAAGACTGGCTAAGATAAAGGTGGAGTACTTTTCCCAAGATAAGGAAAGTAGGTGTCATTTTAACAGATGAATTCTCCATGACATCACTCTTAGGTTGGGAGTCTGATTATTTTGAGTAACACACCTCTTGGATGAAAATTTGGAGAAGCCATATCACCGTCTGTCCACCAGAACAGAATCCTCTCAGACAAAGAAAACAGGACATTTAATCAGATTTTGGCCTTGTGGATAAAGAAAAGAAAGGAATAATTGCTCTGTGGAGAAAAATGAAACTAATTCTGGGATTATATGCACTAAATAATTGATTTTAATTTTGTACACATTATAGGTTATTGAATGAAAACATTTTAAAACATCCAAATAAATAACAAAATAAATATAAAATGTGTGCTATAATTGCAAATTATCAAAATGCACTAAGTGACATTATTATCACAGTAGAAAACATATTTATTTGTGGACTTCTAAGTAAATGTTTAGTTCACATCTATAATCCTTGTATTTCATAGAATCATGGCATTTAAACCACAGAATTTAAATATTTTTGCATGACTTGTAAATACACCAAGAAACTGGAGAGCTAACTGAATTATAATGTTCCATCAAAAATGGCAATTTTCTAATTAAAAATTAAATAGTATATTAGAAGCTATCTGTTTTTTGTTATGTAATGTTTCTTGTTGGGATTTTTAGTGAAACTTTGTGAATTTTAACATAACAGACCTGAACCATCCAGATAGAATGATTTTTTTCCCGTTTATTTTCACATGAAAATATTTGAATCAAGGAAAAGATTGTGAAACATTCAGACTTACACAACAGCAATACATTTTTCCCTGGTACTTTGTTTTGCAAGGAGCATGGAAAAGGATCTGTTTTATAATGTGCATGATTTATGAATTAAATAAGCTTATTTAACATCATCAATGGAAATCTTTTGAAGCATTACTTAAGTTGTCTAGAGAGGTGACATGTTTTACTGTTTCAGTCTGGAAAAGGGTCTACCACCACTGTTTTCAGCAATATAATGGATTCTTGCTCATCAAAAAAAAATTTTTTTTTTTTTTAATTAAAAATTAAAAAAAAAAAATTATGCGGTTCCTAGTTGTCCTTTGAAGAAATGTAATGTGTTCTTTTTAAGTGTTCCTAATTTCTGTGGGGTAAAAAAGGAAACTGTGTAACTGTGACAGGCTTCTTGAGTTACGTTTTTTCCATACTGAAAGGTGATTTATGGGAAGGTTACATGAAACAATTCTTTACCTTCCTTCTCCCTGGGTTGTGACACAGTGGCAGCAGGTGAGAATGGGATAAACAAATCAGAATGGAAATTAAGGCCTCACTGAAATCAGTGATTTTTATCATTGGCCTCAAGGGGTCGGAGGTTTCCCCCAAGACTTGAGACTTGTGGAATCCAGGATCCCAAACTCTTGCTCCCACACATAATTTATAGTAACTTGAAATGTGTTGTACAGTGCTTATGCAACCAAACTATGGCACAATAAACCTATTATGTATGCATTTTCCTTGTATTGAAGTTTCTCATTACCTGTGGTTTACAATAATGGCTCCTCTGTTTTTCGTGCGGAGTACAAAGTTGCATAACTCGGAGAAAATTAAGAGAGCCCTGTATAATCTGCCTCCACTCAGGCACAGCAAAAAGGCTCAGCACTGTCCCAAATGAGCACTGGCACTTCAATATTTCCTGTCTCTCGGTCGAGCTGCTGCACAGCACACTCCTCTCTAGAAAGACAAGGCACGGTGAAGGTACCAAGCTCATGTTGCCACACACCAGTGAAAGGTCTGGTTTGGGCAGATGCCTTTGTCACTGCTGTCACCCCCATTTTTCTATTGCTGTTGTATCATGTCACAAATGAGAAAGACAAATGCTGAAAATGAAGAATTTCTAATGTTACCTGAGCACACCCAGCAAGGAAGAACCTAAAGCACAGAGCTGAAATGGAAGGCATTCTGGTTCAGAGCTGACTGGAAAACACATTGACTAGTCCCCTGCAAAAATTGATCAAGTTCCCTTTTGAAGACTCTCCAGTTACTGCTCTTCTCGCAAGAGCTGTTCCACACCTTCATTCCTCTGGTGATTAGAAACCTGCCTGATATTTCTCTGGGCCTTTTTTTCCACAGAAATTTCCACATCCTAAATTCAATTGTCTTGCCTCCATCTTAATCCCTGATATGCACTTGAATAAAATAATCATGTCCCCTCTTCATTGCAAAGATGCAAATCATTGCTATAAGTTGTCAGTAGTTGGGACTTTAGTTGTGAAATCAACAGCTGCTCTCCCGTTTAAGAGATTTTTTACACCAAAAAATTGCTCCAGAGTAGCAAGCAAAATACCTGTTCTATCAAAATTCAGCAGATTTGGCTCTTCTGACACCAGTAAAGATAACAGTGAAGGAAACTAGTGAAGTCCAGCTTAATATATGATGGACATTTGTGGAATTAAGGTGTGTTAATCGTTATCAGGTACTCTGCAACACATTGCGTGTGAATCATCTTTGACTACCAACAAACTTGGGCACATAAACACCTGTAGGTTACATTTTTTTAAATACAGCAATGTGTATTTTAGCTATCACCATTGTGCATGGAGGTATCACAAGTATCAGTGCAATGTCTTCCTTTAGCCAAAACTTCAGCTTTTTTCTGACTTTTTACTGTTTCATCTAAACTTCTAGATTTCTTTGTCTTCTATGAATTTGTCTTATTTTCTACAAGGTATGTATAACATTTCATCAGCTTTGAGAGTTTTGACTGATTTAACCCCACAGGTACTTCTGCCATAATATGCAAGCTGCTACAGTGATAAACTTTGGAAGGAAAAAATCATTCAAAGGTGTTGAAGGGAATGGCATAATTTTGTCCTCACTCTGTAAACTTATTGAATTTTGCATTAATTTCTTCCTAGACATACACTGCAGATATATATTTTTTCATATTTCTTTCTGATTGTAACCATATTCCTGTGATGAACTCTTACTTCAACTTTTGAAACCAATAAATCCCAGGGTGAACTTGCACTTTGTTGTTGCTCACGAGTTGTGCCACTCTGACTTCCCCATCCAAAAACAAGTACCTCTGAAGTCCTGCACTCCATGCATTAAGGCACGTTTCACATTGCCCAACGGGGCCTGCTGCCAACAGCATCACCTGCTTTAATACGGAAATGCGAAGATGCACTGAGGGCTGGATGGAACACTGACACAATGCTAATGTTTGTGAACCCAAGGGTTTCATTCCGAAAGCAAATGTGAAATTTGAGGAAGCCATAAAGGCTGCCAAACCCAGTAAATCTCTCCTCGTACACACCTCTTTATACCGCATTCTCAAGTAGGGGAGTGTTCCTTCTTGGACTTCAGTTCAAACGCTCACACACAGAGAAAATATGTTTCCTCTGTGCAATCCTGCTGTTTCCCCTGACAGTACTTCAGTGTGTAAAGCTAAGCAAGCACAAAGAAATGTGAAGAACACAGACCTTCTTTTAAGCACTGTCTTAATTCTCTCTTTGTTTATGGCACTGTAAATCTCATGTATACCCTCTGAAGTAAAAAAAAAAAAAACAAAAAACAACACCTAAAATGGACACAAGTGTCAAATTCAATAGATAGTTTCTTCTCAAGACCCTATCCACCATAGATCCTCTACACCATCTCAGGGTGCAAACATAGCACAATTTAACATTAGCATGACAGACACCCCCTACCCTTTCTGGCTGCTGTGCAAAGCCAACAGGAAATGTGTCATCAAGAATTTTTTTTCTTCTTTCTTAACAGATCTCATAATAGATCAAACTTATCTTGCATTGAAATCCAGGCCCCTCAGAGAATCTCCAGCAAAACTGACACTGACTTTAAGATACAAATGACAATACCTTGGTTGATGTGATTCAAGGTCTCCATGACAGCCAGTGACAGCCACTGCAAAGTAAAAGGCAAAGCAAGTAAACAATGGGCCCTGCCCTGAAAAATAACTTTAGTGTTTGGACAAATATGTTCAAGATTTCATTGACTTTGCATAAATGAAAGAGATGATCAGTCCAAGTCCTCAGGTAAAACTAACCTTGATTTTATTAGTAGTCTGGGAGAAAAGTGTGGTATTCTTCAGAAATGAAGGTGATATTCATTCTGGAAAGAAGAAAGAAAATAATTTTAATTCTGGCAGAAACAGGACATTCTGATTCATTTGTACCAGTAACAAAGAAGAAAAGACAATCTCCAGCTGATCATGTTTTACAGGAGAAGTAATTTCCTTCTCCTACTTTGAACTTTCCCCTGAACACAGCTTCCTACACCCAGAAGAAAGATACAGGATGCCTCTTCGATGCTAAGTTCTGTACATTTGTATCTGATGAAGATTTTTAAGAAGTTACTCTGATCTTTATAAAGTTCTATGACTTTCATCAGCCACTGAAGGTTTTCAAATTTGTCTGTGTCCAAAACAGACAAAAGGAAAAGGATGTAGTTTTATTCCTTATCTGAGACTTTGAATAAACAGATATAATCTGTCTATTGTTTGAATCGTAAACAACTGTCTGTTAAGAGTGACCTTCAGCATGCTATATTGAGAAACTTACAGAACATGTAGCGTATTAAGGTACTTTTAAATTTTTTTTTAAGGATTCTGCCTCACCTTTCATAATCTTGATAGAAACTATCAAGAAATGCAAAAGTTTCCAAAATGCGCTGTTAGAGGAAAGAAGAAGTGATTGAAGTAAAATACATAATTTAAGTACTTCATGTGAGCTTTCCTCCACTCTAGCAAAGAATCAAAACTGTAAAAATTCATGTGCTAGGTCAATTTAACATTTTGACTACAATTGTTAATTTTCATTTCCATGAAGAAATGTTTTAACTACAACAGAATGTTGCATCTGAAGATATGCCTTCTCATTTCCTTCATTGCCCATTAACAATGTCAATATTTAGGCTATCAGAACAGGCAGAAAAAGAGGATGGGAAACTCAAGGAGAACATATATCTGTTTAAGGAGCCTGTGGCTAGCGTGGCACTTGCTAAAGAACATGTAGGAAGAGAAAGGGAGAAGGAATGAGTGGTAAGCTTTAAAACGGAAGAGGTTGATGTGAGATGGAATAAGGTGTTGACACAACATCTGGCAGCAGCTCCTAGTGAAAGGGAATGGAATCAAAACCACCAGACAAGTAAGTCTCAAACTTCCCCAAGCTAGAGACTTCAGGAAGAGTGGCTGGAAAGCTGCCAGTGGAAAAGGACCTGGGGGTGCTGGCAAACAGCAGCTGAACATGATCCAGGGTGTGCCCAGGTGGCTCAGAAGGCCAATGGCATCCTGGCCTGGATCAGCAGTGCTGTGGCCAGCAGGAGCAGGGCAGTGACCTCCCCCTGTGCTGGGCACTGCT
>PYHW01010840.1:5047457-5059405 GCA_013186435.1 Turdus rufiventris
TCCGGTTTTCCTCTGGAGTCCAGTGGAGAAAGGGGTACCTTAGTGTCCCAAAACCTCTGTTTTTATCTTGGTAAGAAATGTTGGGCTCCTCCCCCTGGCTGGAGCAACTCCCAACGGGATGCAGTAATTTTATCAGTCCCACAGTGGGACTCAATGGCCATGAGCAGAAAATGACTCGCTGGAGGAAGGGTGGGTTGTGAAAAGATAAAGAACAATGCCAGCCTGGTTTCAATGGATGGTCCATTAGCAGAATATCTGTCATGGAGATAAGGATCACTGCCCCCACCCTCAACAGATGGTGATAGAATAGATACCTTCTATCACACTCTGTATTGTGACCCAAGACAATTGCTGACACCCGGAAGTGCAGTTTATAATCGTGAAATTACTGGATTTACGCTCCAGCAAAAAAAAAAAATCCTGCTGTTATGACTGCTTGCACAGTGACCTTACAGGAAACCTTTAGATTCACATTCTTCTTCACAGTATTATTTTCTTCTGTTTCTTCTACTTCTCCTTTAGGTGAGAATATTCACTATATATTGTTGGGAAGGGATAGTCCAATAAACGGTTGACAAGCAATGTGCCACCTCTATAAGCTAGATCCAAAACAGTAAATCCCTATTCTGTATTTGGTCAAGTTGTCTTAGGCTTACAAAAAGATGTGTGATCTCTGGTCTATTCTTTTTTATTTTTAAGGCAAAACAGTGTTTTTTTCAGTGGATTTTCATCCTTGTTTCAAAGTTTTTCACACCTCTGGGATCTCACTCTTCAGGTCATCTGTGAACCAACACACTCAGCAAGCCCCCCAGCACTTCTTGGCTCTCTGTAACACTGCAGGAATGCTCCCAGTAATATGTGAAAGAAGGATACAAATTATTCTAAGATCTCTTGGGTGATTGCTGGTAATACCATGGGAATAGTTACAGACTGCTTATTTGAATCAGGTTTTTCCATGAGGTATTGATGTAGCTCTCTCAAGCAAAACTAGATATAGGCATTTTCATTGTTCTGATGAAATTCACAAGACACTTCAAAGAAATTTTGTAAATTTTCCCTAGGATTAGCAGAAAATTCAGGCTTTGAAAGAGGATATGGCTGGTAAATGTAATGCTGAGAGAAAAGAAAAGGTGTAAGTGTAGTACTTTTTAAGCACGTGCTCTTCACTTTGCAGAATACACCAACTGGCTCCATCAGCCAGCTGTCAGTGGCCCCTGTAAATTACTTCCATTGTGCTTGGAACAAACCCGTGGTTGTTCTACGATGCCTGTAGAGTCTTAAAACTACAAATAGAGTCTGCTGAGGCCACTAACATGCTGCAGTCATTGCTGCAGAATACAGGGAGGGAAAAGCAGATGCTCCACAGTCATTTACATTGACATCATGATGGCTTGTCATCCAGAAAATCAATGCTGGCCGTGGTCCAGCACACCTTATTTCCTTAACCTCAACAGTGTTCATAGTCTTACATAATTCATCAGAACTATGCGCAAGTAAAAATCAATAAGGCTTGGTCAGGGGTTTTTCCTAGATTTTATTTACCTTTTTTTCTGATTCTCAGGAACATACATATAATTACTAATAGGAAAAAGTCCTGCCTAGGTGTTAGTGTCCAGAGGCAACAAATGGACATGAAATGCATCAAATGCAGTTATTGAATACAGAGCACTCCTTTACCTGCATGCAACATCAAGCACTTGTGTACTTTGCACAAGTTCTTTCAGGATACTATCACCTCTTGTACTGCAAGAAAAGGAAGCATGTAAAGTACATTTGGTCAAGCAAGATAGTACCTGAAAAATCACTAATTGTCTTTTGCACCACAGGTCTAAAATTCAGACACTGTAGTTCTGGTTATCTAGCTTCTGTTGGCTTTAAATCCAACTGGCCCTTAGGAATGAAGATCCAGCTCTCCAGATAGACTGGTAGAGAAATGAGTGCTGTCTTTTAACCCATTTTTCTTAAAAGTAGCCTCATCTAGCAATCAGCTGCAACCTCAACTATCTTGGTGTTAAAGCATTTGCCCTACCTGCTAAGCTGAATCTATTCACAGCAGACACTTCCTTCCCCTTTGCCAGTATGACCCTTGTAGCTGTGGGATGATTATCACGTCTTTCTTCAACCCTTTCTTTTCTAGATCTACCATGTCCATTGTCTTGATAATTTCCACGGAAATTACGTTTAAAATAACATTCCTGTGGCTCAGCTATCTGCCCTCTACAGTTGGTTCCCATCTTTCTAGGTATATAGTGCACGAAACTGTGTGTGAAACTCTCCTCAGAGATGTACCAGCACCTCTTGGGGCAGAACAATGATTTCATTTGTTTCACTTCCGGGATAATGTTTGCCTTTTTCAAAATAGCAAAACACTCTTCTTGCTTCCATTCAACTTGTGATCAACTATTAACCAGTTACTCATTATGCCTGGTGATGTGCAATATTTAACCACAATCACAGCACATGATTTAATTCCTTTTAAAACTGCACTGTTTCACTGGGTCTTGGAGGTCAAATTCATCCATTTCATTTGCGCTTATGTACAGAATCCTTAATGGTAGAACC
The DNA here is from genome assembly GCA_013186435.1 of Turdus rufiventris. NCBI lineage: Eukaryota > Metazoa > Chordata > Aves > Passeriformes > Turdidae > Turdus > Turdus rufiventris. Next base: position 5,050,020 of record PYHW01010840.1, read on the forward strand.
TCTTTTTGTATTTTTCTATTACACTTGGCTTGCAAGTTAGGGTTGTGCCCTACATAATTATATATCTATATATAAAACTATGTAACTATATATATATATATATGTATATATATGTATATGTATTACATATAACTATAAAATTATGTGGTGTGAACAGCCTACTAGCATATATGCACTCTATAAAAAATAAGTAAATAACCATCTCTTCTAATTCCACATGTTTCTCCTCAGTTCAAGCTCCTATTACAAGACAAATTTGCAAAGAAATAGGGTACATATAAATTCATAAAAATATTATGTAGAAACAAAAGAATCATGTCTGAAATGTCTGACTGCAATGGAGCCAAATTCTGTAGAGGTGAAAAAGACATTATAAGCCATAGAACAGGCCAGCTATACATAAGGTCCAACAGTAAAAACTGTCAGTCACCATAAAAGCAGTTATCAAACATTAAACTAAATTTGCATCCTAAAGACCTCTGGTAGAAACACATGAACTTTGTTTTCATGCAACAATGCCCACAGCTTTGGCTTGTTGGGCATCTCTAGAGTTGTTTTATAATCTGCTGCAGTTTTTGATAGGGCACGTATGGTTTAGGGATTTTTTGAAGCCTGGGGGCAGGTGTGGCAAACCATGGAAAAACTCTCCAGAAGCCCACTCCTGCTCTTGCAAGTAATGTAACTGCCCTCACTGTTTAAGGTCAGGTGTCCTGAGTGAAATTAGAAGTGTAAGAAATTTTTATTTCTTCACAAGGAACAATGATAAGAAGGTAAGGAATTAAGTCTATTAATTCTATAAATACTGGTGTCACCAAGCACATGATGCAATTGATCTTCAAGGATCTGTCACTTTTGTCTGTATTAAGTGGGGCAAAAGTCACCCTTGCTCGCCAAAAGCACTCACATTTTTGAAATTATTACATATTTCTTCTCAGTATTTGGGAAGCTGTCGTAACCCACAGCACAGCAGGTACAACAGCCTGTACAGTCTAGTGTCCTGCTCTGACCTGGACAGAGAGCACATCCCCAGGGCAACACTGCTGGTTTCACAGTACACAAGAGATGAATTTCAACTAACTGTCAACTACAGGAAAACAGCTTTATTACAACTGTGAAAAACATGCTGGGTTTGCTTTTTCCACCCCTTGTCATCGTACAGCCATGGATTGTTATTATTGTGATGGAGTCAAATTCCTTCCACCCTCTGCAGAGCACTAACTAACCTCCAGAGCAAGGCAGACTTACAGCAGGCTGGGACAAATTAATTACGCCTGCAAAGGTGCTTTGCTTTTGTAGGAAAAGAAAAATAAACCTAAAACAAATAAACAAACACACACTGTCCAAAAACATAGGCAAGTAGGCTAATTTCCTCCTTTCATAAAAATTTAAATTTGCGTTATGTAAAAATGCAAACTTGATTTACAGTAAACTTCTGGCATATAGAATCAGGAGTGGAATGAATCTTCTTTAAATGTGCAATCTCCTGTTGTTACACATTAATGTAATGGATAATTAAGGATTAACATATACAAAAGCCTATTGTTCCTGACCTGTGATCAGCCATAGTCACCTGGCAGTGAAAATTGCCTCTGGAGAAAATGTAACAATGTCAATCAGATTTTAGAGGGCCAGGGTGCTGGGTGTGCCTCCAGGAGTGTTCCAGGCCAGACCAGGTGCGTGTTTCCAGCCTTGTAGCACTTTAGTTCACACCAGGATCAGCTGGACATGAGCCAACTGTGTCCCTTTCAGAAGGTGCTGAGCATTCCACTGAGGATGCTCAGCCTCCTGGACCAGACATGAACTGGTCTGGGACATTCCCCTCCCTCACAGGCACCCAGGCCTCTGCATTCACTGTTTCACCTTCTACAGCCACTTAACTTCTTAGTACAGACAGAGACTTTGGTTTATTCAAATGGAGTTTGATTAAGCAACCACTCAGGCTAGTGAGTAGCTGCAAAAGTTTTCTAAAGTCAGCAAGGCTTCTTTGTGACTCACTCCTTGCCATCCCAGTGCTAACAGCCCTTATTTGGTTGTGCACTTTTCAATGGTTGGATTGCTTTTTAATGGTGCCAAAGTCAAAATCCACCATGTTGGAAAACTCAGCGTAACTTGCTGTGTGGGACCCAGAGGCTGCAACTCTGCTCAAGGAGGGAAATTTTTGGTGAAAGACAACCTCGTTGGTATAACCAGATTTACCAACAAAGGGGTGTTATTGTCTTTTTACTCAGTTACTGGAAGGCAGAGAGGATAACATAAAAGGACCCATCTCACACCTGGAGTACCTGCCTGAGCAGCAAACAGCTTCCAGACATGAATCAGTGCTGGGAATCAGGAATCATTTGAATGGTTACAATAACATGATGAAATCTGACAACTTCCAGGGAAATGGTGAAAAAAAAAAATTTACCTGTATTTACATACACCTGGTTGCGGTCTTTTGCAATCCTCATGGCCGAATCTTGACTATAATACACATGAGATAAATCAAGCTTCTGCACATCTTACATTGACTACATTCAAATTCCATCTCGCACCTTCAATACTAGAGCATAACACCATGTATAATTCCTCTGGAATTACTTTCCTGGATGTCAAATTATGATGAAATCTTGTATCAACTCTCTGGTATTTCAGGCCATTGAATTTTTGTATAGAAGTAGGATTTTTCAAATCAGGCTAAATGCAAAATTTTGACTGATGTCATTTATAGTCTGAGCACTTTTCCCAAAGATTTATACAAGTCCAGGAGACTCAGCACGGGCCAGGTCCTGCAGTGTCTATCCTATCTTTCAAACCGTGTTCTCCATAAGCACTGAAGTCCAAATTCACCGTGGTGTCCCTGCATGTACAGACCTTTGCAGATCATCAGGATGAGTCAGGAGGAGCTTCAGACATTGTCTGCCCCTCAGTTTGGGTTAAAGTCAGTGTGGACAGACCGAGTCCAACATGCCTCCCATGCTGTTACAGCTTCTCTGTCTGTCCTTGCAGCACCACTACATGCTCAGTCTGTTTTTAGGTGGGACTCTGTTGCCCCTTCACAGGGCTCTGGTGCAGGATTACAGGCAGCCTGATGTTGCCTTAATGAAAATGCTAAATTAGGGGGTTCCTGCATGAAGTAATATGGTTGCCAAGACAAGACATATGTAGTGTTCTAGTTTACATCTTGTTCCAGTCATTTAAGAACAGTGTTGAGAAAGACATGGACGGGGAAGAAATGGATGTGGACAGTCAACTACAAAAAGTGAATTCACAAATGAAAGCTGACTATGGGAGGTTATGTAACTCTTCCTACCCAGCAAGGTTTCGAATCACACTGCAGTGATAGGCAGCTGACTGACCTCTGGCCCTCTTCCCTTCTTCATGTCCTGTGCATTGCTCCTGGAAGACAGAAAGACTGCATACAGCTGGAGACTGTGACTTCTATTCAAATGGAGTAAATTCAATTATTATGTAGACATTTTTGAGAGATCCACATGTTGCTTAGATGGAGGAAAGAGACTCCTTATCATTGACCAGAGGACAAGACAAATCAAAGAATTGAGGGTGTCTGAAGGTCACACAGGTAGGTAACATTTACAGGAAACCCGTGTGGTTTGTTGCTCAAGATATTATTGTAAAAACTTATCTCTTTATGTGCAACTTTTCCCACCAGATGTCCCAATTAAGCTGTTGTAAATACAAAGTAATTAGAGAAACAAAGCAAGGCAATTCTAGACACTGTCAGAAGATGGTAAATCCGCAAGTTGAGATGTGTTACGTTTGATTGCTTAATTATTAGTGACATAGATGTGCTAGTTGTCATCACATTGTTTGTGCTGAATCTACATCTAATCCCATCCTCAGGCCTTTCCTTCCCTAAAGCAGTGAGATCTTACTGAGAAATAGCTCAATGCAGCTTGATCCAGCCAAACAGGAGAGAAGAACTGGCTTGTCTTTCTCCTGAGACGAGCTGATGCAATGCCGAGGGGCCCTGGCACGGCCCTGGTGCCCAGGCAGGAATGACAGCAGGGTTTTGCCATCACACAGTCTGCAAAAATGGCACATAGCCCTGTATCACAGGTGCTATGGTACTCTTTTGAAGAGAGCCCCCTCAGGGTAAAATCTAAGGAAATGGACTGCAGAAGCCAGGAAGGTTCTGAGTTAGACTGCGTCTTGTGGGACTTAGCTTCAGAAATTGCAATACGAAAACCAAAACATTTTACTCTGCAAAGATATTTGTCGTGTTTGAATTTATTTTTAGTTAGTCAAATTGAATAACCCGATAACAGAACAAAATCAATCATGTGTCCTGCAGATCCTAAGAAAACAGGTCTGTCCTGTTTGATAGGACTTTAAATACAATATTGCATAATTCACAAGTGACCCAAACAAAACCTTTCTCAGGAATTTTTGGCAATACTTTTTTGCTTGGTATTCACCATAGTGGGTAGGAAACAGTCGACATCTAATCACCCATACAGCCACTAACTCACTCCCCATGCATAGCGGGAGAGATTAGGAAGCACAGACAGTTTAATAAATTAAAGGATGGGGGAAACGAAAGGCTGGAGGTAGAGGGAAGTGTTTCACAGGCTCATCACCTGATGCAAACAGACTGATGTCCAACCAGTCTCCAGGCAATAACCACCTTGGAAGACAACCCTCACTCCACCTCCTTCTTCTGCTAGTACAGTTTTATTGCTAAATAAATACGTATATCATATGGAATATTCCTTTGGAGAATTCAGGTGAACCATCCTGGATGTGTCCCTTCCCACCCAGCCTCTTCCATACAGTGAGAGCTAAGTGTGAGCAGAGGAAGTCTTCACATTGTGGGAGCACTCTTCACCAATACTCAGAGCATGGAGATAGAGCACCATACATACTGCTGTGAATAAATTTAATCTTTCCCAGAAAGATCCATAACATTCACAAAGATATTTGAGCAGTTCTTGACTTTTGTGAACACTGTTGTCTGCATTCAGATTGGGCAGAATTCAGCTGAGCCTTCTCCCCAAGTCAAATGACCAAGAGAGAGTGATCATTCACCATTGAATCATTCATTTCTACTTCACTTTTTCATCCTAGTCAAGCTCGGAGGAGACTCTGGTATTACTTTTTACTGAAGTATTTTTCTCTAGAACTCCAAGGTCTGGTGTCTATCAATGAGTTCTACATAGGACATAGTTTCCTAAAGCATTCTTGATCACAGTACTGTTATTGTCCTCAAAAATGTCACAGTATAAACTTTTCCATGGCAATGTTGTAAGTCTTCTTAATGGAATTGACATCATGGAATACTTTTATCTTCACCATGTGGCTACAGCAACTTCAATTATTAAATGTCTATAGACTGTTACTTCTGATCTCCTTGATCTTTGTCTGCACGGGTCATACTCCCCAGCACAGACAGAGGTTCTCTGCTGAATACGAGCCACATGACTACAATTTTTGTGCATGCAGGAAATTATTTTTCCTAACCCATAATATTTTTTATTATTCAAGATCAAGACAAAGCAATAAAGTCTGCCAAATTCACACAGCTAAATCTAAAGAAACAGAATCTGTTCCTTTTTGATATTGATCCTACTAGAATTTTATTGACTCATGCTGATTTTGAGCCCAAGGAAAATTCTTTTCACTGGATTTTTAAAAATTTGCATTCAAGCCTAAAATTCTTCAAAATATTCTCACTTTTTTAGGGAAAAAAAAAAAAGGACCAGAGTTGGCACACATACAGCAGAAAATGAAGTACAGCATAGAGCTTGTCCTTTTTCATCAGGCTCTTGTGTTTAAACTTCCTTTTTAGTTTTGCTCAGGTCCCAGTTAAAGACATATGTAAATTGCTCAACAGTCCATCAGCTCTGAAGCCCTTCAGATTCCTCTTGTGTCTATGAGGAAATAACCAGTCCCACACACTGGAGTCATGGAGTTCAAAGTGTTTTAAACATATCCTCATCTCCTGCAACCCAGACCTTGGCCCAGATCCAACTTTACTACCACAGACAGACATAAACGCAGCTGTTGAGAAAAAAAAAAAAAAAGTGAACCTACTCCTAGCAATAAAATGTTTGGATTTTTTAAAATCAAGCTTTAACATTTGGACATGGATTGATTTTCTGCAAGGTACAAAAACATACAGAAATGATCACATGTTGGTAACTAGGCTGTTTTCAACAGTAGGTGACAGCATCATTCCTTTAGCAACTGTGTACTGTAGTCCTCTCCTGCATAATCCAGCTGTGTGAGGTGCAGATCATCTTTGAAATGAAATTCCTTCTGATCACCTCAGTCAGAAGTACATTGGATACAAGCTAATAACCCACAAACACTTCCATACATGTTCAGCTAGAGCCATAAGAGCTCTCCTAGTATGAGAAACATCAACCTTTTTTTCCAATTTGTGCACATTTCCTTTCAGATTAGAGGTAATACAATCACAAAACTGCACATCCTGAATTCAAAGTCATAAACCAGCCTGAGGACTCGTGTTTCCAGGCCTCAAAAACTATCCAATGGAATTAAGTGGAGTGAAGCTGGGACCAGTTGGTGTCAGGGAGACAGGGAGGTTACAGCTGCCCTGCTCTGACAATGCTTTATGCAGCTCTCTCAGATTGCACTGGTACCGCAGGAGGTCTAAAATACCTCCATATTTGCTAGGGAAAGCTCTTCTGTTTTCTCTGAGAGCTTTCACCTACTCTTGTGTGCCATATTCTATATCCAGTTCTCAAACGTAAAGAGATTCTTCTGAAATGCCATCCCATTTGGTAGAAAAGGGACAAAGGCACCTGATGACCTCCTAGTTCTAGAGGACACTTTTAAAGAGCTGTATCTGCAAAAACTGCAGAAACACCTGCAAGTTTACTGAAGTGGCAGTGCTGTTCATGCTCCCTATGCAATAGCAGTGGTTTCAGTGAGACAGTACTTGCACCCATCTCCTCTCTGCCTCGACATCGACTGATACAGGCAGGCGGCCAAAGGGCTCTTGCAAAATGCCTTTGTGTATAAGGAACATGGGAAAAGCGCAGTGTGAAGTGATTGCACAGTAACTGTACCGATAAAGTTACAGAAAGTGAACTTCCCTATGACCCTGTGGTTTCACTACTGGAATAATATGAAAAGAGCGAGACAAAGCTGGCTGCTACCTGTGACGTGACATCAACAGGGAAGTTACAGGAAAGATTTGTTTAACATGCTTTCATTTACTTCTTAAAGCAGTGATGACATTGCACTAACACCACCAAAAAGTGAGTCACATGTGTAATTGCTGCTTGGAGCTATCAGGATCTATATAAGGGGGTTTAGCTCTGCTCTTGGGAGACAGAAAGGCAAACCCTTTCTGCTGCAGCAAGGCTCCTCATCAAGATGGGCAGCATGCTCTACCTCCTGCTCTGCGCTGTCCTTTTCCTACCTGAGACTCCTGCTTTTCCAACACCACAGAGACCACAGTCATGGAGCAGCATAGACCTTGAGAAAGTAAAGGTATGTTACATGGAGGGAAACACAGCTACATTATGAATAATCTGAGTTTTGATTCAGTTTCTGCATTCTTTTCCTATCTGTTTACATTATCCTAGTCTTACATTACAACAACAGTTTTTGCAGATGTGATATACAACAGTTTAAACTTGCTGACTAGCTTAAACCTCCTAAGACTAACTTAAAAAACAACCAAGTTCTAACTGGTAAATAAAGAGGAATATGTGATTTTAAAAATAAGTCAAAAACGTTATGTGCACTGTATTAGAAGGTTGTAGATTTGAATGTCTGTACATTGTGGTAACTTTAAAGGATTTCTTATTTACTTACAATGTTTCATTGCTGTTACAATTCGTTTTATATATGCTGATCTATATTACTGAGAGATCAGAATTTGGTGAATTGAAATGGAAAGATACAACTAAAACTATACATGGGTGATGGAGGATGATGAAACAGTTCAACTAAATGTAAAATGCAATTACCAAAACATCACAGATATATGTATTAATTTTTATTTTTTCTCTCTTCTTCCAGGGCTATCTTGATAAATTCTTTCCAATATTTACAAAAACAGAAAACCTAAGCATAGAAGAAAGGATTAAAGAAATGCAGAAGTTTTTCCACCTGACTGTAACTGGAAGATTAGACACAGAAACAGAAAAAATAATGGAACTGCCCAGATGTGGTATGCCCGATGTAGCGGGATACCAAACACCTTCTGGAACTCCAAAATGGCCAAAGACACATTTAACTTACAAGTAAGTGATGTTTCAGGTTTTACGGGGAAGGAGATTGCTTTGTATTTAACTAGGTGGGTTTCCTTCACAGCCTAAATGATATTAACCTGCTGTTCTTTGCTGACAGGATTCTCAGTTATACACCTGATCTACCTCAAAGGAAAGTAGATGATGCAATTGAAAGAGCCTTGATGGTATGGAGTGATGTGACTCCACTGCGCTTCCAAAGAGTCCACGGGAGACAGGCAGACATTGAGATTAAATTTGCACGTCGCGGTGAGAATACTTACCATTTTTAAAATACAATGGTCCATATTTTACTAGATCATGCATTTTTATAGCCATAGCTTTAAGAAAGAAGAAAGAGTTTGGAATTAAATCAAAGTCTCATAAATTTTCTCTTCTTTATATCATGTCACCAAATTTATATGTTATGATTCAATTTTATTCATATAAAACCATTACAAAAATCCTTTCAGAGTCACAGCTGTGAAATGAAGGGAGAATTCAACTCCAGAACGAGACACTTACATTTAGATGTTCAAAGCTCCTTTCACCTTGATAAAAAGTGCAAACTACTGGGAAGAAGTCTGTAGAGCAAATCAGCAGGTTCTGAAGATTCAGCCTCCACAGGCTGGCTTCAAGCAGGTTAAGGCAGGTTTACATAGGCCTAGATCTAGTCTGGTTCCCAGAATAAACACCCTTTGGCAACTGGGGTGCTTTATATTTGGCCATAGAAAGCATCTTCTGGTTGATTTGCCTCCAGAAGGAATTGTTTGTTGCACCCCAAGATTGCCCAAGGTGCAGCCAAAGCATGGCAAGTAGAGATGAGCAGAAGTCACTTCAGAAGTCCATCTGTGATCTGGAATAGTCTATGGATGTAGTCCTACCTTAAACTTGTGCCTGGCATGTAAACTGAAACATGCAGCAGACTGAACTATCAAATACAAGATTTGAACTTAAGTCATGAATTTGGAGAGTGTTTCCCTAAGCCTCATTTATTTTCACAACCTTGCTGCCATTGTAAAACTGTTTTTTAAGGACTGGCAACCAGCAAAACTAGCACAAACCAACAGCATGCTTCAATTTGCGGAATTTAAATATGACAGCTGATCTCATCTGATAACACTGATTTATTTTAAATGCAGAGCATGGTGACGGATATCCTTTTGATGGAAGAGGTGGCAC
>PYHW01010840.1:5076113-5092278 GCA_013186435.1 Turdus rufiventris
GGGGGGCTCATGGAGGCGGTGCGGATGGCACAGCCGCTGTGCTTTGTGGCGTTTCTGTCCGGCGCTCGCAGCAGTGCCCCTTTGTAGTGGTCGGTTCTAGTAAATGCACAGCCTTGTGCCCGGGCTCAGAACACCACAGTCAGGGGATCAGCATTAACAGAGGCTGAAATAAACCGAGAAACATAAAGGTCTGAGCTGCCGGAGTTGCCTTTTCAGAAGACTGAAGTGTCCCATACCGTGCCACCCAGTTTTCCAAAGCAGAGAAACCAGAACTTGATGGGTACTGGAATTAACTTGCTGTAAATTCTGCTGAGGAATCTCAGTCCAACAGTGTTAATATGCTGTTGTTTAATCTGGTGAAGTTTTAATATAAATTGATTTTAAAAAAACAGAATGAGGAATGTAAACGACTTTATAATTGCCCTTCCAAAAACGAAGGGCAAGTTCTTTTTAAAAAGAGTTTACAGGTAGCCTTTTTATTGCTTTGCTAAGATACCATGGCCTTAATTTAACAGCAATAGCCTGCCATTTCATGTGATATAAGATGTCTTCTCTCATGCTGCTTCCTGAGTGCATGTGGTAATTTAACTCAAAGTACAGTCACTGCTGTCTCTTGGGGCAGGGGTGATGTCGTGTAACTCCTGAAATGCAAATGTAGTCCTTCTTCTGTATGTGAATTGGTTGACTGGAGCTCAATTGTGATATTTTGAAAGAAGTTGTGCCCTTTTAAGGCTCAGTTTAATGTATCTGTTAAAATAGCCTTTTTTTTTTTTCCCTTCCCTTTCTGTCCACTTAGAAATTTCCAGAAAGTTCTGCTGAGATTTGTGTTGATTTCAGCAGAAGGTTGTGATTATCTAGTCAACACTACAGGAGGAAGTGTGAACCCATCAAATACTCTGATATGCAAAAAAGTGAAAGTGGCAGTAGATGTGTCCTCACTCTGGTTAATATTTTTGTGCAGATTGGTTATTTCAATGCAATGCTGCTCTCACTCTGCTGGATGGTTTTTATATGTGTCAGTCAAGTCAGTGGAAGAAATACCAAAATAATACGTTTAGAAAAAATCCTTCGCAGTATTATGTAAAATCCATCTGGCTTCCTGGTACCTGAGTAAGGAGAATCCCCTCTCCCTGTCAGGAAGAGCCCCCCACCCCCTTCCTGCTTGTTGAGAAAAGATAACTAGCGACATCTTCCAAGAGCTTACTTGTATACAGAACTACTCACAGTAAAACAAACCAGCAGCAGCAGCCTTCAGGCCTGAAGAACAGGCATGATATTTTGATTTTGTGTTTCATCTTCTCTTAGAAGAGGTTATATTCGTATTGCTCTGACATCTCTGCTTCAACCATTTGAGCACCTCAGCTCTTCCTCATATGGATTTCTCAGACACTGTTGAGCAAGTGGGTGATCTTTCTGATGGACTGCACATTGTCAGTGCTTCTGTACTTTTGGGTTTTATACCAACAGCAACAGAATGACTTGGGCATAAAACTCCCCTCTGTGCCTGCTATGCATTGAGCTTGAAAAGAAAAAAACACCCAGAGAGAATTTTATGTATGACTTTTGACATGTCCCCAAAATGGATATGTAAAACTGTGCTTAGTAAAAATTAGAGTTTATGTACCAATATTTTCTGCTGCATAAAGTTTAGCTACATTAGACATAAAGTGTGTGAGTCTTCAGAAATGAGTTTCTCTTTTATGTGAAAATTGGAGTAAACAAATTGACCTTTGTCACATGCAGGCAGTTGAATGACTACTGCCATTGATTTCTGTAAGTTTCCTCTACCATGGTTCAGCTGTGGAGAATAGCAATTTGGTATGTGTCTAAGCTGGAGACTCCAGATTCCAAACATGAATGTTACCCACTGTGTTGATTTTTGCAGGACCTGGCAAAATCAAGTCCATTTAACATCCTGTCCTTTTCATTTTTAGCAAGTATCAGAGCTATCACTATTGCTCACCTTGTATGTATTTAATACACAAGCACAAATCTTCAGTCTCTGCCACTTCAGAAAGCCCAAGCCCTGATGGATTAACTGGACTCATTTTGCCCTTTGCAAAGTTTGCATATCCGAGTTGTCTTCAAATCATGACTTTTGATGCACTAGAGCAACAAAACCACAAGAGGCCCTGAAATCACTTGAAATGCCAGACTCTGACAGGGGCTTTCACAGGAAGCACACTTGCTTTCAGATACAGCCCAGCCAGCCACAGTTCTGTGGTTTTTTAGCTGCATCTGTGCCTGACATTAAAAAGAGCAAAACAAAGTTGTCGGACAGAAATCATGTTGATCCTGCATCTCTGTCCTTTTCCAGTGGTGCTCTGGTCCAGTTTTAAGTTGGGCGATCCTTGTGTTGGTTCTGTTTAATTGTGTAAAATGAAAGCAAGAGATCCTTTCTTTCTGTCCCCTCTCTTCTGGGGAGAGAGTAAACCTCAGCACAGAGTTTCTCTGCTTAGGATTCATAGACCCAACGTTGCAGCTGATGCTGTGGCCCCAAGAGCTGTGATTCTGCTGGTGCAGAGGATGCTGCAGTTGGCTGCCGGCTGTCTCCCCTCTTCCTTTCTGTACTAGCCCATGTGTGTCTACACCTGGGTCAGTGTGGATTTCTAACCCTTGCACTTTTGCGTCCTGAAGAAGGCCAGAACCGCTCCCTGTTTTGGTTTGTGACAGTTGAACTGTGAAGCCTGTGGTCTGGGATGAGAGGTTCTACTTGTCAGAGCCATCACTGCATAACAGCTGTGGTGCTTTTTGCTTTGCTTAACCCAGGAGTCCTTTCTGCCTCTGTTTGAAGTCTCCTGCTTGCCACTGCAGTGATACACGCAAATTCAAAGGCACAGTCTCAGGACAGAGAACACTTTGGAAATAGTATCATTTTAAGACGTTCTTTTATCTCCCTTGCCCCATTCACTGTCATATGTTCCAGTGTGACATATGCTTGGCAAGACCCCATTCGAGGAGTATTTGTATTCTGTAGCCAATGTATGTTATTCAAACTAAGAAACTTACCTGTGTTTGGGTTTGTTTAAGAAGAAAAAAAATTAAGCATCTTTTAAGCTGGATAAGGTCCTTGATGTCTTTCAAGGTGCGCAGTCCAAGCTGATCTGAACTAAACTAATAAAGTCCTGCCTTTATTTCCATGTCTATTTCCTGCCCCTCTCTTTCAACTGATTATATATGGAGCCCTTTCTGCTGGTTAAAAAATTTATCTGCAGAAAAAAGCATTGTGTGCTATTGAAGAGGGACATAATATCAGTTGTGTGATATTATGTGGTGGCTTAGTGATTGTTGTTTAATGTGGGGGAACTTGCTGTGACATAGAACAGTTTTTGCAGGATTGAGTCCTCTCTGGGGAAGCTTAGTTTAGCAGTGGGGGCTTTTTTTGTTTTTTCGTTTGTTTGTTTTTTTGTTTGTTTGTTTTCCCTAAGCTCACTAATTACATAGCATAACACACCTTGCAATGTTGCCCTCAGTCTTGATATTGCAGGGATGAGGTACAGTGAGTTATTTTGCCATTTGTGTTCGCAAACTTCACCATTTTGAGATCTTGAGTAAGGTTTTGTCAGCACAAATAAAGTGCCCTATTTCTGTGATACTCAGTTCAGGTTATTTACTTGTCTTTCACACAATATTAGGTGTTCAGAACTAAACTGCTTGGCAAAGGCAGAATCTTTTAAGTGTGTGAATGTCAGTCTATTAATTTTCTGTGGTTCATCTTTAAATTTTACCACTTCTTCAGAGGCGTGATCCTTCTCAGTCCTATTCCCCACCTGCTAAATGCTCAGTGGATGCATTAACTTGCCCTTAGTCCCAAACTGAATAATGTAACTTCTTGCTGGAGCTAATTGTGTTATCATGTTGTCCATGTAGGGGCAGAGCAAGTGCCTATCTGCCTGAAAAGGCCTGATAAACTTCACAGGAAAAGATTTGAGAGAGAAATTATTTCTATTCTGCTGTAGGTGATGCAGGTCAGATGTTATTACTGAAGTAAAGTGCCTGATTTTTTTGCCTCTTTTGTTCTCACTTCATCTCAAGGAAGATGAAAACTTGGGATGGGGATGATGGAGAAGATAAAACAGAGGATGGGAGGAGTTCATTTGGTGGTTGAGTAGTATAAATGGTGTCACTTGCAATGCGCTCAGAGCAGGCTGTTGTGCTGACATGCTTTTGTATCATCATTGTGACCAACTCCTCTCCATGGTAAATTAGTCATTTATGTGCCCAAAGCAAGTGGCAGATGCTATACCTTATTTTCTTCTTCCACCTAAAACGATCTTGTTATTCGTGCATTTTTTAATGTAGGTAATGAAGATGCGAACAGCACTAAAGATACGAACAGTACTACGATTCCAGGCAATGGGTTGTCAGGTAATATTTTGACATTTCTATTGCTGTTCCTCTGTAGCATTGAGAAAATCAATGTATACTATTGTGTGCCTTAAACTGTTTTGTAATAATTTACCTTTTATTTTATTGAATTTGTAAGCAGCTGTAGGGCAGAGGGGAGGTACTTTGATTGTCACATCTATTTTGGATCAACTAAAGATATTTAAGGGGAATGTAAAACACAATTCAATTCTCATATCCTTGGGTACCCCAGAGCAACAGAGAGAGTAGAAATAAAATGGGAAAATACTGCATATAGAACTAGAAACACTTCACAACATCACCTTGCAATTAAAAGGAGAACCAAGAAGTCTGCTAGATTAGAATTCAGTGATCTTCTGATAAAGGCAAGGCATTTCTTCATTTGAGTAATTTTTGCCCTGTACTACTTCAGTCATCTCATTTGCTGTTGGCTCACTGTCTTGTTTTAATTGCAATACTGACTCACACCCAAATTCCAGGCAGTAGATGTGGCTTCTTTTTACCTGTATGAACGTGCAGTCCACACCCAGAGCTGTCCCAGGGTTGCAGAATTAAGCACTTAGAACCTGGGAAAACTCAAAGATGTGTTCTGGTTACAGTATTGAGCCTGTGTGGAAAAGATTTAACCCCAAGCATATCCATGGCATCTGGTGGGATAAAAGTCAACATATGCAAGAAAGAATGTGTTTGTAATTGTAGTCATAGACCCTTTCTCAAAGGCAATTAAATCTGCCAGTTAATGTTCCAATTATGTCAGTATAAGGGTTGAGTGTGCAGTACACAGTGTGGGGAGCTACTTGGCTGTGATTATACCAAAGAAAAAGCAAAGGAATTTCCTCTGTAATTTCCACCCCCCCACACCATTTTTTGGTATGAAGATGTAAATTTGGTGTATTCTTACCCTGACTTTACTCATACGATATATGCAATTGAAAAGAGTTTTAGATTAGACTTTTCCAGTGGGTAAGAACAGCAGGTCCATTCAAAGGAAATAGGTGTAGGCCTGCTTCTGGACTGCATTAGCTCTTTTGCTCTCCTCTTAATCTCTGAGGTTATATGCTTTGTTTTTCAGCCATGCTGAAAAGCAGCAGAGCTGCACATAGCCCTGCCAGAGGGTGCTGTAAAACATGACTTACTTCAGAGAAAAGAATGGTCATAGAGCATTTGCAACAGTGCAGAATGAAGGGAGGAAAGTATGGGCAGTGACACTCCCAGGAATAGCCCAACAGATCTTTGCCAGGAGGAACCAACACTTAATCTATGAGAAATACAGAAGAGGGATGTAGCAATAAAGTGAGTGGGAGAGTGCCTGAGAAGCCTAGAAGTTGGGAGGAGGACCATGAGGAGGAAGGAGGGACAAGAAAAAGAGAACTGGAAAAGGAGAAGTGAAACAAAGGAGAGAAAGGCAAAACCATTAAGACTGGGTTGCATTTTATGTTTGGAAATAAGTACATTCTTAGGACCCTTTTTGTAGAGGGCATAAGTAAGATGTTTCTCAGTCTGCTCTTACTTGACTACAGTATTATCTCAGTTTCCAACAGAGATGCAAAGATAAAAAATGAAAGAAAATATTAAGGGACAGAAGAGGGAACTGAAATAGAGGAATAAAAATACAAAACCGACACACACACCCCTCCCCCCACCTTTGTGCATAAGTAGGTTAAGAAAGTGACCGTATGGCTGTTTTACAGCAAATGGAATAAAACATGACCTGGAAGCGGAACACAACAGACAGAGGATGTGTAAATAATCAGATGCAGACCATTTGGGCTCTGCTGTGCATACAGTGTTAACTATGTTCTTGCTGCACTGTGATCTGGAAGTATTTTGCAGAAGGATAAAAACATCTGCTTTGGGATGGGCTACTCTCTGCTGTATTCCCAGCTGTAGTCTCCAGGCACAGATACCATGAGGACAGTATTGTGGGTACCTTAATTAGTGTATGTTAAAATTAAAATTAATAGTAGTGATTTTCTTGATTTTTTTTTTTCCTTGAAGACAATAGCAGTTTGCCCACTGTCACTGCATCATCCACACAGTCTACAGCAACACCTACAGAAGGTATGTATCTGTTCATCTCTTCACTACTATGAACCTAGAAGTTAGTTGCAAATCTAACCCTGTTCTACAGAACAGGCCATCAAAAGTGGGTATTTGAGACAGGAGTTACTGTTTTAAGGCTGGGAAGCAACATGTAAAACAGCTCTGGAAAGAAGCTATATTGTTTTTCAGAGGTACCATACTTCATCAGTAATTACATTTGTGATGCCATTTAAACATAGGAATCAAAATTTAACTTCAAGGAAGAATTCAAGAAGTTGTTTTTTTTTTTTTAATGTTTACTTTTCATCTTTAAGCAAACTTCTTCCGTTTTCATGAAGATGAATTGCTATGCAAACAGTACATATCTTTAATGTTATTTCACAATAAACAGATTCAGAGTATAATGAAATGCTGGGAGCTTGAGTTTCAAGAACAGGACTCCATTTCCTTTTACATAAAACTCATAGAATCAAAGGATCACCAAGGTTGGAGGAGAGCTTCAAGATCATCTGTCCAGCCACCATAATAACCCCTAAACCATATCCCCATGTGCCACATCCAGGCTTCTCTTGGACACTTCCAGAGATGGTGACTTCACCACCTTCTTAGACAATTTATTCCAGTGCCTAACCACTCTTTCAGTGATTTTTTTTTTTCTAATAACCCCTGGCACAACTTGAGGCCACTTCTTCTTGTCCTTTCATTTGACACATGGCAGAAGAGTCTGACCCTCACCTCACTACAGTCTCATGGCACCTAATACTATAGAACATAATCCTTAGAGAGGAGAGCTCCGAGCACAAAATAGTGCCTTTTAAGCCAGTATCAAATCAAGTGGAACAATTTGTTGTGAGTGTATTTTCCTTGTTCTAGCACTATCGTATTTCCTTCACAACCTGGCAAAACAACTGTAAGTAAGTAGGTTAAAAAGGGAGTTAAAACATTCACCTTCTGGAAGAACTTGCACACGCAGATTTCCCTGCGTTAGTAAGGACCACATAAGAGTTAATGTCATGCAGTTGTTCAAGCTGTGATAGAATCTTGAATCTGAGAGAAGCTAGTTCTAGAAACTGGGCCCCCTTTGTGCTAAGAGCCGTGTGAAAGCAGGGTAGAAATGTTGTGTCTACTTAAGATGCTTTGTAGTATTTGTGGAGTTTCAGGCTGATCACAAAGTCCCAGCTATGTAATTTCCTGTACAAGTCTTATATTCTGTCTCTGTAATTTCCAGATAAGCTCTGAGCTACCACACTCAGAAGTTGCTTTTTTAAGTATAAAATGCTCACTGGAAGAAAAAAAAAAAGAAACCCACCTTTGCAAAGACCTTCTTTTTGATAGTGAGCAAATGATGCAATGTCTCATTCCATTACCTGCAGTGTAGCAGTTCAAGCGTGTCTCATTTGGAAAGTCCAGAAATTTCTGTTATTTCCTTGTGGCCTTATGGCCATCCCCCAAGTGTGTGAAGTCACAATGTTTCACCCAGTCTGTGCTCCTTTTGACTTCTGTTCCAGCCCTTGCAGGTTTCTTGGAGAGGTCCGAGTTCTACTAGTTTTGGATAATACCAGTAAAAAGAGGTCTGAGCCCTTTACTGTTAGGCATAGGATAAACCTAACAGATAGCTGTGCCTTGCTTTGCAAGCTTTGGTGATTCCCATTCCTTTTTTTTTCCCCATTAGAAATGTCATAGATTTTAATACAGTGTTCATGTATTTTGATTACCTGTCTCAACCTCTTCACAATAAAGACAAGTGGGTATATGTACTTAATTAATTTTGCTTGAAGTCTCTGCCATTAGTTTTTTGGGGGAGAGGAAGGGGAGGAAGGAAGCTCTTTATGAAGGAAGCAAGGGTCTGTTTCATTCAGTCATTTTCCATAATAATCTTCCATGTTAGCACAGTGCTTACGCAGTTTGAGTTTTGTGCTCATTGTTGAGTTAGAACACTAAAGGAGCAGTAGCATGTGCTGCTAAGGATTCTTACCTATGTGCTATATATATATTTTTAATTGATGATTATAGCATAGCTTTTTAACGTTTAAACACAGGTAGCAAACTATGTAAAATACTTGTCTGTTTTAAAAACAAAGCATCATAAACCTGAACTATATTACTGGCACACGTCCTTTTTAAATAAATAATAGAAATTAACTCAGGCAGTCAGGGTTTATGTAGTGTTTGATGACACCCAACTAGTCTTTTGGGGTAAAAGTAATTAGGGAAATAAAAGATAAAAGGACAGATGTTGCTAGCAAATATTCTTTCATCTTCACTCTGTTTGTAAAATAGTATGGGTAAGATTTTTCAAAGATGAAGAAGAACAGATTCGTGCCTGATTCATGTCAGCTTTCCAAATTCTCCAGCTACCTCAGATAGCCTGCCAGTGATGTTTTGAAATTACTCATGCTAAATACATCATGAACGATAGGTCTACAGATTAGACAGATTTTACTGTTAAAAGTTACATCACCTGAAAT
Organism: Turdus rufiventris; assembly: GCA_013186435.1. Lineage (NCBI taxonomy): Eukaryota > Metazoa > Chordata > Aves > Passeriformes > Turdidae > Turdus > Turdus rufiventris. The sequence goes on from PYHW01010840.1 coordinate 5,084,993, forward strand.
TTCTCGTAGATTTTTGTTGTCATAACTCGGGTTTTCTGTAGGATAATTTAATACCCATGGAATAAGTACCAACTTTGTGTAACATAATTTTATAATGTTACACTTCTAACAGTTAGCCATTGTATTGCTCAGAAACAGAAGGCTCTTTGACACTCAGAAATCTCAGTGCAAAAGCAACCCACAGAAAACTGACATCCAGATTTGTCCTTCTTTGGTATCATTTATGTTAGGAATGTACTTTACCAGGTGTGGTTTCATGTCATGTAACTGTAGATGGTTTCCATGTAGACATTTCCTTGCTTACTTCCTACAATGAGGAACCATTTGATATTTGCGGATCACTGTGCCTTTGGGGAGTTTTAGCTGTCAGTATTAAAATGTGTCCTGAATTTTATTTGATGTATTTTATGCATGCTTCATAAAGGAACTGAATTTTCTTAATTGTAACAAGGTAAGCAAACCAATATAGTGTTCCAATTGTTCCATCTCAATGAATGCTCATTTCAAAGGGTTTCCTGGCTTTATGGCACAATACAGTTTTAATGTTAAAGAAAAGGAAAACAAATAACATTTACAAAGGAGTCTGTATTTTGATATTTCAACAGTTCTAATGCTAAATGTCTAAGAAGTATTGTGTAGGTTAGTTCCTTTCTGCATGTTTACATTGTTATACTGATGAGAGTTTTTAAGTTTTTGATGTTTATATCAGCACTGGAAGCTGTGATACTTAAATCTTAGCAAAGACACAGTTTTGTATGTAGTTCGTCATGTTTTACACAACACCAATTTTATTTTACAGAAGCATTTTAAATGCTGCATTTAAAAAAAGGCAGAAATTTATATTAGGGTTACTCTGGAATTGAGATGAAGCTATACTTCAATTACTCTAATTTCAGACAATTTCAAGAAAACCTGGATGTAATTAGATATTTGAAATTCCAGATTGAAAAGCTTTTGAGGTGTTTAAAATGAGCCCAGTTTGTATGAGGCTATAGAAGTAATAGAAGTAGACAGTTGCAAAGCTGTTTATCTCTAGAATTCTTTCATACATAAAAGCTATTTGTATCCTACTGTCTGCTTAGAGAAATGTTAGTTGCATAACAGATTTGTGTTTCTTGTTAGTTCCTTCTTAGGAAAATAAGAAATTGTTTATAGTCATTTTATCTGGCTGCCTGCCATGAAAGTTCTAAGGATTCTGCTATAAATAGCAATTTCTATTATTCTTGAGTTTTGTATCATGGTCTTTTTATTCTGAACCATTCATTAGTGTTTTCTGAGGAGGGAAGGGCAAGTGTTAGGTGAAAGTAAAGTAAAAGACATGAAGTCAATGAAACTTGAGAAAAAGCAGTCCGGCCTTTGTTTTAACCTTGGCAAGACTAAATAAAATACTTGAGCACTACATTTACTTTAGTTGAAATTTTATCATGTTTTATCCTTACCATATAAATACAGAATTCTCTGTGGTAACTTTTAATGTATATGGAACCTTAGTAATGTTAGTGTTTCATTCTATAGCAAATGAAAGATCAAATCATTACTAAATTTGTGGGATGGTGTTTTCATGCAAACCCCTTGTTGTCTGAAAAAGTAGGCACTTGAAATAGAAAGTAACTCTTGATCCAGAATTTCATTGCATTTTAAGTTAGGCATGATTCTATGGAATTGGGTTGGTACAAAAAAAAAAAGGTGACTCATCTAAAAATCATCATATATTGTCCAGGTTTTCTTTATAGCCTTTCCTTTAAAAAATTCTTGACCTTGAGGTCAAGAGAAATCAGAGAAATTAGAAACTAGGTCTTCCCAAAGGGAAGTCTGTATGTAAGCCTGGATACTGTGCAGTGGCATTTTCGATGTTGCTCTGTCATTCTATTTGGGCATGATAAATGTGGTCTTGTACAGTTGTTTATTTTTACGAATTTTTCTGTGTGGTATCACAAAAATTTCCCAGGTGCATCCACCAGTACTGCTCATCTGACCAATACCAGTCAGCCCAACACCACCACCACATCTGTGAACCTGACAACTCAGCCCACCAAAACCAGCCAGACAGTAACACCCACCACAGCTTCACCAGTCACATCAGCACAGGCCAATATTACAGTGGTGACCACTTCTAAGACTTCCTCCACTTCTGTAACAGGTGAGTTTGCTGTTCAGGAGCTCATAAAGGCTTGGATGCATGTTCACATGGGTTGTAGAGCAGTTGGTTTTACAGCAGTGTAAAAAAAAAGAAGAAAGAAAGAATGTGCAAGTGATCTTATCCAGTAGCCACCAGCAAGGAGATCAGCAATAAAAAGGAGAAAGCCTCGAGTTTGGATATTTTGAATACAACTTCTGTGTTTGTTCAGCTCTCCTTTCTGCAGTTTATTTGAACTTGTCTCTAATACTACCTTTTTCACAGCTGAAGTGTATCTCAAAATATGTCTACTGGCCTGGTAAAAAGACTGAGTTCTGTTAGCAATGTATTGAATGTTACCCTAACAGAGAATAGAGTATGACTGTCTGTTAGTCACCCCTTATGTAAAAGTTGTCATATACAGTTTAACTGTACCCAGTAATACAAAAACATTGAGTGCAAAATTCAGCATCTCCTTGCAATTGGCTGTGTTCCCATCACTTGATGCTTGCACTTCTAAACACATCAGGAGTGCTCACTGGGGAGGTGAAGGTGGCACCAGAAGTTGATCATGTAACAGTATGTAGCAAGTACAAATAGAACTGGGCAGAGACTGGATCTTTAGGTAGGAGTTTGTAGCAGATGTAACCAGTTCTAGCAGCAAAACGGCTATGCTTATCTGAGGTCATGTTGTCTGTGTCAATGTTTGTGTCAGGCTACAGAGCTGATCTCTAGCATTGTGAGGGTACAATTCCACAATGCCACCAAATGTTCTGCTCCCACTGTGTACCTGCACTGATGGGCTTGGTGGCTGTTGGACCCCTCCTGCAGGATGACTCAGTACGCTCATCTGACTAAAAGCAGCTTCCTTTTATGCTTGGGTTCATTTCAGGCCAGCTTAGTGATTTAAACTGGCTCATGGAGGCTATGAATAACACTAGAACTGGCCTAAGAAGGGCAGGAGCTCCCTGTGTAGGGGGGGAAAGCAGGGGACGGAAAAGGCAGGGGGGAAAAGGGGGTGGAGAGAAGGAGCAGTCAGTCTTTCAGACACAGCAAGCAGTTGGATCAGCTGTGCCCATGACACCAGAGTATGGCAGTTAAAACCAGAGCCCTAGGTTTCCATTTGCTTGGCTTGTATCTTGTTAGTTGATCTTGGTTAAATTTGTCTAACTGGGTCTTTAGGTGATAAATCAATGGTGAGGGCAGGATGTAGAGTAGTCCCTCAAAACACAAGTTTGCAAGCTCTGTAAAATGTGCCCTTTGTTTCCTTCTTTTCAGCCACATCAAAATCAGAGGCTGCCTTCAAAACCTCCAGATTTGATGTGGGCAGTTTTATAGGTGGCATTGTGCTGACTCTTGGAGTCCTAGTCATTCTCTACATTGGATGCAAAACTTACCACTCTAGAAGAGGCATTCAGTACAGAACCATGTAAGTTCCCAAGGGGTTGTCCCTTGGCCATTTATTACTTTCTTGGGGGGGGAAAGGAAAACCAAATGGGCAGAATGAACTCTGATACATTTGTTTAATGTAAATTATATAGTATCATTAAGAGGTTTAACTCTGATGTTTTGTCTTTCATCACTTCTGCTGTTCTTCATTATTATTATGCCTGTGTTCTGAGTGTTTTTTTTTCTCTGATCTATTATATAAAATCATTTTATTGTTTTTAAAAGGATGTTTGTCTTTTAGCTAGTCCATGAATAATTTTCTGCAGTTCGCAAGATTTCTTCTTTCTCCTAGACTCCATCTGTTCATTCTTTGGTGTTTTCCTCCCCCTTGCCATCAATTTATAATGAATTCTAATCAAAACTTCTTACCCTTACGAATGTCTTACCTTACTATCTCACTTGCTATTTACACTCAGCTCTACTCCAGGCTTCAGGACTCACCCACACTTAGTGTAAGAACTAGCTTGTTCTTCAGTGTCATCCATCTCAGTCAAGAAGCTTGTTTTAAGTGAGGTGATGTCATCAGACCTGTTGGGATACTGCTGTTCAGGCCTTTTTTTCCTCTCCATCTTGACTCCTCCTTACTGGTCATGGAATGAAGCCAGTCTCTGCTGCACCTCTACCCAAAGTGGTGTTTGTGACTGGGTATTGTAAAATTCACATCAACAGTATCTTCAAAACAAAGGGAACCTGCTGCTGAGTTTGTACAGTGGCTTTGATTAACTGTTACTACTGGTTATAAGTAAGACAGATAGGATAAACAGGCCTGAGCAGCAGCTGATGTAAGAATACATGAATGAAAGGTGTTAATGAAGCTGGAGGAGTGTTGACAAAACAAAACTGTTCAGCTAACTTGAGGCTTGGCTCAGAGAGGACTGTAACTCCCAGATCAGTGTGTCCTTACTCATTCCTAGCAAGGCATCCTCTGCTCACAAAATAACCTCGGCAGCAGCTGGGTGGCTCTTCCACACTGACTGTTGTTGCAGTGCAGAACATTAATTAATGTGTTTCTGTTACAGTGATGAACATGATGCCATCATTTAAAGAAGACTTCAGAGAAGACAGTGTTGGAAATGCACCATCACAACTGTTAAAACTTATGAGAGAGTTTCTTTCATAAAGATGATCACAGTCATCTAAACCTGTCTTGGGTATTACCCTGCAAAATGTTGAGAAGCTTTTTAAAGATCCTGATTTTTTTACATTGGCTCTTGTAAGAGGAACTCAGCACTTTGTAGAGACAGTATTTTCTTTTTCCAGTACTTGTAACCATATTTAGAGAAATTGTATATTGAGTCATTTTAAGGTACACACACAGCTTTCTGAAATAGCTAATCATTAGCACCAGCAATTGCATCAATGCAATTCTAAGTAAGTTCAGGGGGTTTTTTTTCTAAAAATTTGTATTAAATTGTATTTATTTTGAAGTTTGATGTGAACTTTAGTTTAGAAATTCCAGTTTTTGAACAACTCAATTTTAATAGGCTTCAAAGAAGGTGTGGTTAGGTAACTGTATAGAAGGTGATAATGAGTACTCTAAATGTCGGTCATTAGCTTACCAGTGAGCTGCAGATGCTTTCCTTAATAGACTGTATAAGGAGAGTAGCTGCAGGAAACATGGATAGAATGGAAGTATCCATCCATAACACTTTTCTCTAAAAGCTTCTTTCTTTCTAGCATGTCCTAATGAAGCTTGTGCAATTGAAGATTTAATAAAAATGGAGAAAAGTAATTTTGCCATTATAAATATAAAAAAATTCTAAAATTGTTTTTTAAGTTGAAGGTAGCAATCACTTGGCTCTTGTTTTTTATTATTTCAAAGCTGTCTTCAGTGTTTTGGCAGCATTTGATAATCATTCAAAGTTAAATAGAGAAGGGAAAATCTGTAAGACAGCATTTTAGCAGACTATAAACTGCATTTTTACAGCTGTTTTCAGAACCTGATCCTGCTACCCAGATGTGCAGAGGTCTGGTCAAAAGCCCAGCTGACGGCACTGGGGCATCTCTGAGCACACCTTTAGCTTAAGGCTCATATGCTCTGGGGGTCCTGTGCAGGATGGGTGGTGCTGTTGCCATGTCACTTCTGCAGGTCCACTCAGGTAAATCTGCTGACTTCAGTAGATAGGCTCCTGACATACACTGCTGCAAGGAAAACTAGAACAAGGATCAGGAAACACAGGCCTGCACCTCTTCAAGTCACTGAATGATTGTTCAGTGTTGCTCAGGCTTCAGTTGTAGACCTGTCCCCCTTGAAGAGAGTTGGTATGCTGGGGTTTGACTGTCCTGGTTACTGTTGGCACCAGTCCCTCATGCTGGGCACAGGGGAGATGGTGACAGCTGAGGAAACTCACGGTGGGAGCTGCACATAGGTCTGTTGAGGGCTGGGGAACAACTCATCAGGGAAAATGTAACTACTCTGGAACAGATTATATTTTAAGCAATAGTTTATTCTGACATGCAATGTTAAAGTGGCCTTATGGGGTTTTTTCCCTTTTTCACATGGAATAGCAAAACTGTATCCAAGGCACAGCCAACTCCAGCAAAGCATGGCTAATGAGTAATTTTATTAGCTACACACCTGAAAAGGTCGTAACAGGGCTGTTTTGTTTTTTTACTGTGTTTGAGGGTCGGGGAGAGAGAAAGTGATTTGAAGTAACTTTTGTGTTTTTTCTTAATTGCATTGTTTGGTGGAATATTACTGGTTTTGACTTGAAGAGTTATGGAAGCAATTCTTTCATAGAATTGTAATTCCTGACTTTGTAGAAATTAAGATAGTTAAGTGCAACTCAATTACTGGGATTGTCTCATCTCTGCTGTACAGACAAATAAAATTAAATCTTTGGATTACTATAATAATTTCAGTTGAATTTTTAATTTATTAGCTGATTTTGTAATACCCTCAGTTCTTTCCACCTTCATAACCATTTGATAAGAAACATTCACTATATCTACTTTTAAATGCAGACCTAGTTAATTTTTGCCTAGTTCAATAATTTCTAATTTATTCTGTCATCTCATTACTACAGTAAAGCAAAAGTATGTGCTTAAGACTTCAGAATTGTCAGTGCAAACATAAAACCAGACTCCTTTCAGGTGTTTTGAATCTAGACACAGGGCAGTGCAATTGATAAATTTTACCTTACCTTTGCTTTGCAACAGGAAGTGAAACCCCAGCTTTGTTACTAATTTATAAAGAGAGCTAATGCTATGGTAATTCAGCCCTTCCTTAACTGACTTTACTTATACTTGTAAAGATGATTTAATTGTTTCTAGTCCATCCCCTCGCAGGACTGTGTGTGTGTTTTCTTTTAGCGCTGGTGGCCAAGCAATGCAGTTCCTAATTCTGTCTGCCTTAGGAGCCCCTCTGGTGACACATCAAGGAACTGCATTTGAAGGGTCACGTTTTAAGCCCATCTGCACCATTTGATTCACTATTACAGCTCTTTTACACAATCCCTGTGCAAACATTTTACCCTTCATATTCATGGGTTTGTGCTTAAAGTGTTTCTATTTACTACTACAGGCTGGGGGAGTCAGTCACTGACTACAGAACATGGCCAGCTTAGGTTAGCTTTCATAAATGTTACTTTTGCCTTTCAAACACATCAAGATCAACCTTACACATCTCAGGGCTGCAGCATTCTGGCTTCATCCCACAGGTCTTTACTTTTTATGCAACTCTCCTTTAGCCTATATTCCAGTACCAAATCATAGCACTTCC
>PYHW01010840.1:5092968-5200440 GCA_013186435.1 Turdus rufiventris
TCAAAAAAAAAGTGCTCAGAAAACTTAAGGAAACTGCTAATTAGAATAAAGCTGCATGGCACTGGCTTCACAGGACATGCTACTTGGGGAGCTTCTGTATCTTGCAATATCTCACTACTACAAGAAACCTCAGCTTCTTCAGGCTAGATCCATTGCAGATACAAACTTCACTGCAGCAAAGAAATTACGCATTTACAGCAACTGGGAATACAAAGCAGCTGGGAATACTGCCTTCTATGTGCATCCCACAGCAAGTCTGACCACTAAACTCCAAGGACACTGAAGTTCACATCCTCCACACCCTCGAAACCTTGGCAAACATGCTGTCAGCTCATGACAAGCCATGGAGCTGAATCACTGATGTCCAAGAACTTGAGCTGCTTGGTCAGCAGAGCTGCACAGGATGGTGGGGGTAGGGACCTATTTATTGTTTAACCCAATCAAGAGCTCTGGAAAAGGCTTTCAAAGAAGGAAGTGGATGCAGAATGAAATGTGAGCATGGTCAGCTGGTTCACAAGTGACAGAAGGCACTTGACCAGCTCCCAGTGAAACACCAGACTGTTACGCATGGTTTAACCTTTTTCCTGGATTGTTTGCAATATGCTACAGACAAGCCTGACTAGAGCTTTCTTGGAACAGTCCTGAGGAGAGCATAAGTGCTCACATGCACAGCATTATCAGTCAGGGCACCCAGTCATTACAGCAGGGTGTAGCAGAAAGTCACAACATGCATCAGCCTTCCTGCCAAAACCAGGTCACAGAGTTTTATCCACTACTTTCTAGATCAGGTTCTTCCACTTCTCAAAGCAATTCAGGTGCCTATAGAGCCAGTGCTGTTTGAAGCTGCTATTTGAAGGGATATTCAAAACATTCAGTGATGAGCTGACTGGTATGTTGCATGTCCTGAAGGAGATACACACAGGCATCACAAATGACAACATTTTTTAAAGCCCTATATATCCTCTCGTCTGATTTATATAGTTAATTGCAGTGTCTAAAAAATTCTCACCCCACACCAGTTCTAAAGAAAAATGCATTGCTTAAGAAGTCTGCCTGCTAATACGTTTTTTCCCATCCTCTTCCCTGTTCAGAAACAAGCTAGCAAATTCCACATTCTTCAAGTGAGGCCGGACCTCCCCAGCTCCCCCTGCAGGTTCATCTTAATCTGTCGGAAGTATACTTGGTTCTAATATTACTAATTTCCCACCTGGAACAAATTAATGAAATTCCAAGTCCTGAGCAGTCCTCTGAACTTTCTTACTTAAGAAGTTTTCACAACCTTTGTCAACTTTTTAAGTTGCTACACAAGACAAAAGAGCTTTTATAGGCATTTCAAAACCAGAAAAGGAAAAGCCCATTAATCAAAGCTGTTTAAAACTACATACTAGGTTTCAAAACATTTACATTTTTAGTAACAAAGGGAAATTATATAAATGCAATAAAGTTGGACAAAACTCTGCATTTGAAAGAATTACAGCAAGCCACCCTACAGGTAAAGAATCCAGGTCAGGCTCTAAGTGTGGGCAACTGTGGGCTGAAGATAACTGACTTGAAATGAGAGCCAGACAAACTGCCTCCACCACTGCAAGGCCCTGATGCCATTAACCTGGCAATATTCTTCCACTGACTGACAGGAAATTCTTGCAAACTACATTGAACATCTCTCTTTGTAGGTATCCACCATGCAAGTCTAGGGATACAAAGCTGAAAAGGGTAATGAGTCAACCAGTAAGGGAATAGGAGCTCCCAAACTATCACCTTACAGAACAAAATCCAAGACTTCAGAGGTGCCTGGGAGATCCTATTATTTAGCTGCACCATCCCTATAAAGTTCCAAACACAAAAGAATAGCTTTTACATTTAATCCCTAGCAGAGACTGTATAGCTACCCTCTGTCTCATCTTTAAGGTCATGAGGACCAGGATTTCTGTCATTTGAAAAATAAATTCAGAAGGCAGTATCAGATGCTGTTGGGGTTTTGGGGGACTACTGTTCATTTTTAAATAAAGAGAAGTTCACTTCCCTGTTCAAAAATGAAAGACAAATGGAATGAAGTTTTATTGTACTTTTGCAGGCAAAGAACCCAAACTCTTGTCAGGAAAAGACAGCATTCTAATCATTGCAGTCTACAGAGGAAAGTCAACAATGGCAACAGAGTAAACAAGCCCAAGTTTGAGAAGTAGAAATATTTTAATTCAGTCTTCATAAAAACTATTAGTAATATATATTATACAAGTATCAAGACATGAAAAAACTTTCAAAGTCCTGCTGTTCCTGCAACAGTTAGCCTCTTTTCTCCTTCATTCAAGAAGAGAGCCAAAACAGAAGTAGCTGAAGTTAATTAACATTAACAATTAATAACAGCAATCTTAGTATATTTCCTCACATCCACATGGAGGAAAATAATGAGCACAGTTATGCCAAGCCCCATTTCAGGAACTTAACCAAAAACTTCTTTGAATAAAAGTGACACTAGTGAAACCACTTCCCCTACTCAGAAAGGAATGCCACAAAAACCTCACCCTAATATTGAGTTAGTTTTACGAACAGAGAGTCTTTGGCACCAAAGGCCTTCTATACATAATCATACACAAATCATAATGAGGATACACTTTACTATCACAAAACTTTGCTAGGTACTTGATCAATCCTCTTCTGTACCACCATTTTCCATTCATAAAATGCTGCTGTCTTAAGCTTCTGTAGTTGGAGGATGGCAGAACAAAGATATTTTGCAAATTTCCCTCTTTACGAAAGAAACGTCCGAACTGTACCCTTTATTGTCCCCCTGCAAATAGGGCATTTCCTAAGGGATGGTGCACATTCTTTGCACACCACTAAGTGACCACATGGAATAAAAACAATAGAAACCTCTTTGTCCATGCAAACTTTACAGGTTCTTTCCTCTTGCAATCTTCTTAATTGTTCTTCCATAGGTAAACCTGGGAAAAATAGTTAACTTTTTGTCAGGCTGATATGTGAATATATGAAAATATCTTTATTTAGAGTGTAGCCATGCCCCTTTTCACCTTTTATTTCCCTACCTGTATTGACTAAATACAGATGGCAGTGAACATTTTTTGGAGCTCAGAAAGTGACAAGCAAGGAACTAGTCAATACTTTTCCAGTTCTGTGAAATGGACAGCCCAGGGGTTGGAGGCCAACCAGTGTTTACATTTTAGCAAATGCTGTACTTTCCTTGGTTGGTTATCAGAAACCCAAACACAGCCTTGACTGGTGGAAGTGAGCTGTATCCAGGCTTGTATACTTTTCTGCAGTCTATTAACAGATTAAACTGAAGGACAACAGCAAACTCAATCTCTGTCTGACAAGTTTTTATCTACACAGCTGTTGGTCAAGCTAGATCTCAGGACACCTATAACCCATTCTGGAAAAGCAGAGATGATACCTGTTTTGAAATGCTGACCAACTATTCATTCCCCAGCCTTTACCAAATGCCTAAATGCTTGAATCAGGATCAAGTCCAGCATGTGCTGCTTGAATTGTTGAGCTCCAGAAAGCTCTACATCCTGTCATGTGCAAAAGCATGAGCAAGGCACAGGATACAGCTTAGAGCTGATAGAATTACTTGCCAGTATGCACATGCACTTAACTTTTGGTTAACTTTTTCAGTCCATATTACTAAAGCAAAATCAGAGAGAGTAAAGCACCAAACCTATTTCTTAACCAAAGTTATTTTCTTTTTTATGTTAGCTGTTTGTTCTACAATAGTCTTTAAGATAAGAAAATAGAATTTAAGGTACCTGAAACATCCTCTGTGGGAACATACTTGATGGTCTTCTCCACTAGAATAAAAGAAAAAAAATTCTTATCATTTAACTAATCTATGTTCAAACAACATCTGTTTGTTTCTTTTTCTTTAGACTGCCGTCAGAGTACTGGTTGGACTTCTATAAAAGGATATCCTTTAAAAACAAAAGGAAGCCAGACAGACATACCAAATAAATCTTTGTAGAGCACAGGATCACAATCTCGTAGACAGTTTCTGAAGATGCTGGCTGCTTCATTTCCTTTCACTAAAATTGTATCTATCAATTCCCTTGCCTGCAATGGTATCTGAGTCTTCTGCTTAATAACATCATGCTCGAGTTCTGTTATCACTTTAGCTGATAGCAAACTGCCAAGGATTGGGAGTACACATGTTAAACGCTGGAATAAAGCCATTCGATTCTTCTGGATCAAGTACAAATCATCTGGAATGTAAGGGGGAATTAGGTAAGAGAATTAGGAATACACCACTCCAAGCTGCACTTCCCTTTAACAGTAATTGATACATTCTTTTAACTCTGTTTGCAGTGCTTGCTTATTACACATCATTAATAAAACCCTCAGCAAGTTTCAGTGGTATTCACGTAACGAACAGACTTAAGGAAACCACATACAAGCAGCTTCTGAGCAAAAACCTGTTCACCAAGGACACTTCCTGCTCCCATCTCTAGGTTCAATGATCAGAGAGGCGCTTGTGAAACTCTGTATTAGTGAGACTTAGGCTGTCTGGACTACTGCAAAGAAAAAACTAACACCAATGCTAACTCATCAACAGGTCAAAGGTCAACTTTTGTCAGTGCTATGCTGTAGATAAAGAAAGCTCTTCTAGAAGTGCCCAACACAATTATGTACAAGAGAATCAGAAGTACAGCACAACCAGACTCTGGAGACTATTTTAATACTCCACCACAAACAAGAACAAAAAATTTCCAGTAGGATTAAATGCTGAATCCATCTATTTTTTTTTGACAGAAATGTAACTAGGAAAGAAGCATTCTTAATTCCCTTTATAATTAAGAAGTTTCATTATGCTTCATAGACTCAAAATCAGGAAGATTTCTTCAAAACTTACACAGCATTGAAGCAACAGGAAATGTTACAGACATCAAATAAGCAAACTGTTGACATACATGGGCTGAGTTGGGCAGAATAGGAAAGCTGTGGTCATCTTACAGAATCTGAATTTGTAGAAGTTTATGGCCCCCTCTAGGAGGTGGCTTACTTATTCGAGCAGCTTAAAGAGCAGGCAAATTTGAATAAAAATTAGTGGAGTGTACCAAGTGTTTCCATAACAGCAATAAAAAGGCACACAAATGAAAAAAAAAAGGTTTGGAAAGAAGAGGTGATTGTGAACACCTGGCCTCTGCTATGAACCATTCTCCTAAAAGGAATGAAACAATTCTCAGAATGCTGGTTCTATGCAGATATCCTGACAATGCTTTTAGAGAAGCTGATCCTAGCAGCAATTAAACTAAATCACTTAGTGCATAGAAACAAATATAAAAACTATCCCTACTACTAACTGCTTCAGATTTCACTTTTATTTATGCCTGATGCCTACCTGATGCCACTTCTTCCAACTGCTTTTCTTTCTCTTCTTCAATCTTCTCATCTTCAGCCGTGAGCAGATCAGACACAAGATCATTAACAGTCTTGTAGTTTTCTCCAGTGGCCAAGATTTTACTTTGCACTGTTTGCTTTATTAGCCTTCTACTGAACCCCATCTCCAAGGCAGCTTTAACCACAGGTGTGTTCATCATGATTGCGTCTTCTGAATGGCTCTCTCCAGGTTCAAAACGAATAACTAATCAAAAAAGGAAATCCTCGTGTATAATATAAAGAATAAAATACCCATACAACCTCAGAAGTCAGACACATCAACATTACCTACACACATGAACACAGAGCAGTAGAAAGTTTCAACTGTTTAAAGAGAATTTTTTTAAGTAGTTTTAAAAATGGAAGCCAGTCACTCAGTCATGGATTGAACCAAGATAAACATCAATCCATGTCAGGCCTTTGTTAAAACCTAGGTTAATCCAGAGAAACCACTGAGAATTCCATTGTGTCCTAGCAGCTTTTTTTATACTTAGCTATTTCCAACTTCAGCCTTGAAAAATGGCCTGGGGGTGTGCCAGAGGTGGGGGAGGGAAGTCAGAGTTCATAGTACAAACAATTGCGCTATTCCAGCTCTCTATCAGTAATCTGCATCCAATTTAGTAAACACCAGACACATGGGATTCTGACTCATTGTCCTCAGTCAGCAGGGACAAGGACAGCAGAAACTCCCAGAGGGTGAGTGGGTTTTTCCACCATAACTAGAGTCCAGCCTAGAAAGACCTCATTGTATCAGCCTGTCCTACCTTAACTGCTGCTGCTCAGCTCAGAGCATTTACCTAGTTACATGCTAGAGATGGAATTGCAAAACTGCATAGTCATGACACCCTCTACAACTGTCCCACCAAGCTCAACATTTGCCTTGCTTTAACCCAATCCTGAAACAAGATCTCTTAGAGGTGTTTCCTTCGTCAACACAACATCAAAATGGTTAAACTTTTAGGAAACAAATCTAAGAATTGGCTATCCAAAGCTAACTTACTTAGCAATCATTAAGTCTGCAAAATGTTAAGGAAGTTTAAAAATATGCTTTAATATACATACTTGGAGGATCAAGGTTTTCATCTACAGGCGGATCAGAGGTTGACAAGAGCTGCAGAACACAAAAGAACTATGTGAGTATTGAAGTATTGCTCTTCCCTGTGTACCTTTCTAACATTGTTCATCGCCAATCCTGCTAAGTTTTCTACCCATTAAATATTTCACCTGCAGTTACACAAGTCTACACATTTGTGCCACTGTATAACCAATACACTGACCACTTTCATGAAGAGGAGTCTGGTTACTCTTGCCATAAGAATTACAAATAGAAATAATTCATGTTGTCCATGACCAATTTCTGAAATAATAATTACTGATTTGCACTAAATTTCCCTTTGCTAACACAAAGGAGCTCACTGCCTCATAGGACTCTCCACAAACAATCTGTAGAGTCCAAGACTAGCCATGGTTCAGCACTGGTTTCTTTTATGTGCTCATAAAGAGCATTTGTTAAAAACCCAGGAGAAACATATACAGAAGTGAGGCAGAAGAATGGACAGAACTCAAAAAAAGAACACAGCACTGTTCAACAAGGGAAAAAATCAAAGTTACAGGACAGTAGAAGTTTACCTGTTCAAGGAGATGGGGGAATCTGGCCTGAATTTGATTTACAAACTCTCTTCCTTTTACACGAAGCAGATATTCACACCTGAAACATTGATAAAAGTACATCAAATCATACTTTCTACTTGCCAAAGAAAAAAAAAAAACATAGAAGAATGAATAAGTTTAAACCCGGTGTAAGTTAAATATATTTCTCTTCCTTCAGAAGAGAAAGAATACTCTTAATTGGAAGCTTGGTGCAGCCTACTGTCTGGTGACACTAGATAAAGTTTTTTCATGACATTCAGCTCTCAGTAGGCTTATATATATAAATGCAGCAGCTTTACATTCTGCTACCACTTGTAATCAAAATGGCATGTCATGAGAAACAATACTGTGTCAGAATCACTACAAAGTGCAGGGACAAACTGTTTCTATCTTGCATCTCACCATTCTTATCTCCTATTCAAATCATTCAAAAGAAAGAATTTAACAAAATGTAACACCGTTATCAAAGCCAGATCTGCCTCACTTCACAGGTTTATCTCTTATGTACATTTACAGACTGGCTTAACAGAGTAAGAAACAACAGTGACATTTAACCCTACATACACCATATAGTCCAGCAGTAGCTGATCAATTGCCCATGAAAGCCAGGCTGGAGACCTTCAATGAGAAGAACTATTATTAGCTTTCCTGAAATTAAGTGCAGCTATTTCTATAATGGAGGTGGTGATTCCCACGGGCATAGATAGCAATTAGGTATGAAATTGCCATTTAATTATAGGTGACATTGAAAAGTTATTTTTGTCCTTTTTCCAGTAGACATACTAAAGAGTCAGTGACACCTTCTTCACAAGCCCTTCCACATGAAGGAAACTAAACCGCACAAGCAGAAAAACTGGTTCAAGAGCATTCAGCATGGGCACAGAATCAGAAACAATGAGTTAAACATTCCTTCCAGTTAGTTTCTCAGCAACCTTTGCTCCCCTCTATCAGCTTACTGACTCTTTCTTACAGAGCAAAGTACACTCATTAACCATGCAGTCTCACTTGCTGTTAGTGATCTGGGGATGCACACAGCTTTTAATAATGAAGGGGAAAGCATTATATGCCATGGTTAATGAAGAAATGTTTTAATTACGCCCACCTACACACTTCAGAACTTTTAGACATACATGCAATACATCCAAATGAAAGAGTGAATCTGTACATCAAATAAAACGAAACTATTAAGTGCAGTACATATCTGTGAAAACTAGAACATTTATGAATATGAACAAATTATGATAAAGATTTTGCAAGTTACCTTGGAAACCACTTTGCATGTTCAATCCATGGATCATCTCCAGATTCCCAGCACCTTAACCCACCATCACAGCAAAAACACTTCACATCATCATTGCGACCTTAAAAAAAAAAAAAGGCAAAACATCTAGCAAACATTGACACAACTAACTTGAAAGTAAATGCTGACATAGCAGTATGAAGAAAAAAACTGGAGAAGTCTAGGTTTCTTACCTACATAGTAAAAGCCAGCATCTGCAAGCTGTTCAGGCTGAACTGGAATTCTGGTGGGCCAATTTATGAATGTTTTAACACGTGCTTCATGGGTTTGCATGCTCACATTTGAAACATTGAAACTCTGCTGGTCACGGATAAGGTTTTCCACAAAAGGACAGTTGGGATAGTGTCTCCGATGCTCTGACACAGCATTATCTTTTGGTTCCCAATTACACAGCTGACCACCACAGGTAAAACAAGCAACTTTGTCTGCTGTCCCCAAGTAATAAAGTCCAGCCTTTGCCAGATCAGTGGGTGAAAGAAACGTCAGTGGCCAGGAATGAAAGGTGCGTAGCCTGGCATCTTCTGTCCTCATAAGAGGATTGTGAAGCTTAGGGCTCAAGAATGGAAGGTCTTCAACTGCCCTAGTAGTTACTGGGTCTTGAGGAAAACTGGAAAACGAGCCACTGAAATATCCAACCTGTTCTAAACTTGGAGAAAGTGCTATGGAACGTAGAGATGGTGAGAGACTGTTCACAACTGAGGGTGAAAAGGCAGAACGAGATGACAGTCCAAGGTTGTTAACCGAAAGCATTCTTTGAACAAAACTGCAGCTAGGATACAGCTGCTTATGTTTTTCCATAGCATTATCTCCTGGCTGCCAGTTATCCAATGTTAAGCCACAACTGAAGCACTTAACCTTATCTTGCACACCCGTGTAATAAAACCCAGCCCTGGCAAGGCTCCGCTCCGACACCGGCGTGTTCATGGGGAAAGTAGAGAACGTTGACATTCTGTAGAGCTCACAGGACAGGTCATACTTCAGTTCATCACACAGAGCACTCTGCCTCATGATGCTAGCCAAGAAAGGACTATCTTCCACTATATTCATAATGGACTGTTTTGGGAAAAATGGGACAAGTCTTCCTCTGGGAGGTAGTTGTGTGCATTAAAGGCAATTTGGAATAACCCCCGCCTGTACAAAAGCAATAAATACATTAAAGTGTAACTTCAAATGTGCATGTGATTAGAACTGACTTCATGATTTAACAGCCTTTAAAAATTTGGGAAGTTCTTGTACCTTAGTTTAGCAACTGCTTTCACCAAAAAAGCTTCCCCATCCCATTTTAACAACTGAAGAAAGCATGCTGAAAAGCAATTTCCATTGAATCATACAAGCATCACGTGCTTTACTTGCTCTGTACATCTGGGAGAGCAGTAACAATTTGTCAGGCTTGTGGAGGTGGGATCAAAAGAATAAAAATCTCAAATGGGTTTATTAAAATCCTTTGTCAATAAAGAAACTAAATTGGGGGGCAACTAAAACAACATTGTTCTCATACAGAACATATGTTAAGTGATTTAAGGATAAGATTTCACCCTAGACAGCTGATAAATACGTAGCTTATATACACACAAAAGATTTTAGTTTGTAAAATTTTACCAGGAGGCTGAAAAGAAGGGTTTATCAAGTTCAAAGGGCACACAAAAAAATAGACACCCCAAACTGATATTACTAAACTGATTGTGTATATTTGCTACTACTGGACTCCAAAAAAAAAAAAAAAAAACCACCTCTCAAGTTCTGCCTTTTGCTGTAGCAAGTTGTTAAGACTAAAGAAGTTAGTTTATACTCAACTTCACATGTATAGAATATTCAGCTATTAGAGAAACAAATCCTATACACTGTCTCAGACAAGGATGACCTCTCTTTATTAACAAACCTGGGATAGCACCAGGTTTGTCTGTAAGTCTGCACTGAATTAACAAAGCACTTCAGTTTTAACCTGGTGCCTTAATTACAAGTACAGAGTTATCAAATTTAATATAAATTAATTGCCTCACATTGAGACATTCTGATGCTCCATACAGTTGAATTAAGTTTTTTCTGTGTGCCATGTTTATGGCATATAGAAGCAAACAGAACTCTCAGATTTAAAAAAAAAAGTATTTGATGCCTTAGTTCCTTTATTTCTGCACAGAACTACCTCCCAGAGGTAAGACTGAAGTCCCTTTTAAGGTGCCTACGCCTCCATCTTGGTACTGACTGTCCTCAAGAAGAAATTGTAAGTATCTGTAATTTCAATCAGTCAATTTTTTTTTTTTGTGGCAGAACAAAACCTGTAAGGAAGAAAAAGAGTGTTTTAAAACACATGAGATAAGATGCATGCAATGTCTATACAAACAGTAATTACACAAATTGGAATAGATTAAGTTTTTTGCAATTATAGAATGTTAAGGGTTGGAAGAGACCTTAAATATAGTCCCACCCCGCTTGGCACTGGCAGGGACACCTTCCAGTAGACCAGGTTGCTTAGAGCCACATCCAGCCAGGCTGCAAACATTGCCACTATTGAGGTATCCACAACCTCTCTGGGCAACCTGTTCCAGTGCCCCTCACCACCCTTGCAGTAAAGAACTCCTTCCTAATAGCTAACATTAATTTCCTCTTTCAGTTTGTACCCACTACTGCTTGTCCTGTCACTACAGTTCCTGCTGAAGAGTCCCTCTTTGGCTTCCCTTCAGATACTGGCAGGTTGCTATGATGTCTCCATGCAAACCTTCTCTTGTCCAGGCTGAACAGCCTCAAACTCCTCTTCCTGTCTAATGCCAGCTAAAAAGTTTCAAGAGTCAACTTCACACACTGGGATATGGAGTGGATTTCACACGTTTCATTTGCATGCTATTGACCCATACGCAAAACTATTTAAACCGGCAAACAGAATTTTTCTGGCAGATGGAATAATCAGGCTACTTAGTCACAAGCTGCGTAACTAAAGGTAAGATCCTGTACCAAAGAAGTTGCAGCCATTCAAACTGGTTTAAGTTTGCAGATTGCCAAATAATGAAGACACAGTTTCATAACACTGACTGAGTACTGGATTTTCTTATTTAGGTAAATCCAATTATATTTCAAGCAAGGACATCGGCAAAACTGAACTTCCCCAAAAATTCGAGTAAGGGCAAACCCAAAGTTCAAAGGACTTTTATATATGTAGCTATGAATAAATATAAAATTATGCATTTAGTAGTCTGGTCTGGAGGATAGGTTTTCAAAAAGTTTTTCCAGGAAAGACTCAGTCACGATGACACAGCACAGCAGAAACAGCCCCCTGAGCTAAGGCACCAGACCCCGCAAGGCTCCCAAGCCCGGCAGTGACAGCCCCACGTCCCCCCGGGCCTCGCTCTCCGCTCCCCCTCCTGCCACCAGCCCCAGCCCCAGCCCCGCTTCCCGAGGGGTCCCAGCGGGGCAGCCGCGCTCCCCTCGAGCGCCGGGGCCGCACAGCTCCTTCAGCCCCCGCCAGACCGAGCACGTACACAAAGCACAGAGCATTGAGAGCCCCCCGCCCCCTGACGGCCGCGCCCTCCCGGCAGGGCCGGGCCGGGCCCAGTCCTACCCGCAGCACCCTCCCCGTACTCACTGCCTCCGAGCAGGCCCCCACAGCGGCCCCCAGCAAGGCCCAGCCTATATGTTGTGCCTGTCAGGGCGCGGGGGGGGGAGCAGCCCNCCGGAGCTGCCGGCGAGCGCCGGCGCAGGCGACGCCTGAGGGGCGGGCACAGCACCGCCCCTGCCCGGGCCCCGCACAGCACAGCGCCGCCCTGCCCGGGCCCCGCACAGCACAGCGCCGCCCTGCCCGGGCCCCGCACAGCACAGCACCGCCCTGCCCGGGCCCGCACAGCACAGCGCCGCCCTGCCCGGGCCCGGCACAGCACAGCACCGCCCTGCCCGGGCCCGCAGCGCCCTCGGGAGGCGGCGGCAGTGGGAGGGGCTCCGGGGGTGGGATGGGCTCTGGGGGCCGGGTCTCCGCCCCGGACGCCCCACAGTGCGGAGGAGGTGACCCTGCCGTCAGCGGAAACCTTGGGTACTTTCCTCTGCCCTTTTCCTCGGGCGGGGGAAACCCGGGTGTGTTTCCCGGGCGGGGATTTCCAGCCCGCCGTGAGCCGGGAAGGGGCGCGGCCGGCGGGGCGGTGGCCCGGGCCCTGGGGCCCGGTTGTGCCGGGGCAGGGGCAGGGGCCCGGCGGTGCCAGCACCGCGGCCGCGCACGCAGCGCCGCTCCCTGCCCTGGGCTCGCCGCAAAACCCGCGTTTTCACCCTGGCTCCCCGGCACCAGCGCCAAACGCGGTCGCTCGGCCACATTTCCTAATATAGGCAGCTCTGCTGCCTGGAAGAGGGGAACAACTTGACCCGTGAAAGACTTTGGTCACTTGAAAGCACCGAGGAAGAACAAGAGACCATAAATTTCCACTGAGGAGGTTTAAGACGGTATCTCTGCATATCGAAATCTGAAAAACTTCCGCAGCACCTACCAGAACGCTGACCAAAAGCTCAAAATGTCCCAGCACAGTCATGGTCTGGCATTTCCTATGAACAAAAAGCAGATAAGAGATTTTAAAAAGCCCCTTTTTGTGCAGACAGATTGGGTAAAGTATTTACACAAGAGAGAACTGAACAGTAAAAATTAGGAAATGTAACAGCATTATGACACAGTGGGTAATTTTCTGTATCAGAGTTCCAGTAAGATGAGTTTGCAAGAGACTCATTTATATATTTTTCTAAAACTCTTTCAGAAAAATGTCCTGCCATCATGTGATGACATTTATCATATATAACAATACTGTCAAATTTGAACTGCGGTAGCAACATCTGGTACAGCACAGCTTCTACTGTAACACTACTTAACATCATATAATGATAGAGAAACATTTGCTTTGCAGCAGTTGCAGAAAAAAAAAAGTTAAAAACCTCCTTTTAAAGGTTAAAATGGTTGTCAATCCCTGATACGTTGTCTTTGCATTGTTTTTAGAAAGCTGCTGACATGAGGAAGAGAAGGTTCAAAAATGGAGCCAGCTCTTCAAATACCTTATGTGGGGAGTGCTGAGGTGTGGTTTTGTTTGACACAGGGAACTGTTCAGTGTCACACCAGGAACTGAGCTCTCTGTTTATGCGTGGCTTTAATTGCAAGTGCTTAAAGATTTACTTTGACTGGGTATCTCCAGTTTGGGAACTTCAAGCAGGACTCCCCAGATGAAGTTATACTGACCTATTATGACAGATAATTGACGTTTTACTGGGCATTCTCCCAGAACCAGTTAACCCAGTGTTCCTCCTTAACTCTCCTGCCTCCCTCCCTTGTTCCACTCCACACCCAGGCACTATCTGCCCTTGCCCCTCTGTACCCTTGGCCTCCTGCTAATCTGACAATAGAAACTGCAATTTCCTCCCCTCCCAGGCCTCAAGGCGAGCAGTTTCAGGTTCTCCCTTTGTGCTTGGCAGCCTCACGACGCAATGGAGGAAGGGAGGGGGAGAAAATAAAAAGCAGGCTGAAATGCTTGTGATAGGAGAAAAAGAGGTGTAGCTGCCCTGAGCTGTCAGGCACTTTCTGCTTGCTTTGGCTCGTTCAGTATAGTAGCAGCCCTCATTCTCGGTAATTTCTTCTCTTTTCAGAGAAAGAGGTGAGAGGGAACTTCCCCTCTCAGCTGCAATGGGGGATTGTGCTTTATGCAAAGGACGTGAGGTAAGAATGTAACTAAAGGGTTCTTCTTAGGGCTGAAATTCCTGAGGAGCAGCGCATTATCATTAGCGTTCCGTGTTCTTCAGCCTGGGGCCAGGGTAACTCTCCAGAGGCAGAGTAAGAGGACAGCAGTGGTGCTTAAGCCCTACCCAAGCTAAAGGCATACTTTTGCTTTGGCTCTTAGGCTGTGGCATATCACTAGGACTGTTCCTTATTCCTGCCCTTCCACCGACTGCAGCAGCCTTCCAAGATCACTGTCTTGACCTAAAAAAACAGTGGGTGGGTGAAACAAGGTCCTCTGCTTTGCAGACTCTTAGCTCTGCAGAGGGGGGAAGAAGGCAGCATTCAGATAAAGCTGTCTCCTCAACCAAAGGAAACCGCAGGGGTCAAAGTGCTAATAAAAGTGCTCTCCCACATTACCAGGTTTACGAAAACAGACATCATGGGACCGTTGGCTGAAATAGCAAAGGTGAGAGAGCAAATTTCTAGAGGTGGAAGGCAGTGACCCTTGGTATTATCACACCAAGTAGCACCGCCAGCCCTTGAGGTACCCGACGCAACTGGGAATAGGAACTCTTCTTTCAAAGTCCTTCTGAATGTCAGTCTCCCCATGCTGTCATCCTTCTCTGATGTTTTCTCCAGTTTACCATCTTCCACAACATTAGAGCATCTGGCTTTAGTGGTGCTTCTGTAATACACCTCTAAACATCCATGAAGAGGAAAGATGGAGAAAACACACATTGTTATTTGCCTTTCCATTGCTACTGACTCTTGTATCCACTCTCCCACAAATCTAAACCCCACTCTAAAACCTGTATTAAAAAATAAAACCAGTTATCACTGGGTAGTGCGCACATTTTTCAGCTTTCCAAAGATATCAAATGCCTCCATGGAACATGACCTGCTTATCCTGAGCTCCTCCATAGTGTTGGCTTTACTGCAAGCATCAGCCCCCATTCCAGCAGTAAGGAGCAATTGCTCCTTACATGGTGATTAGGGTTCCACAAAAAACTTCAGAAGGAGTTCCTCAACTCCTTCAGGACACGAGGGGAAGATAATGATGAGAGAAATAAGAAAAAAAAATATTAAAGAAAACTTTGGAAAATCCAACTTGAGGCAAAAAATACCGTCTGTAGATAAAGTTGTATTATCTATTAAATTTACAAATGAAGCCAAGTCTCAAGAGCAGAGTTCTGGCATGCTGTAAACATAAGATAAGATGAACTATGTTATGATAGTCTGTGTGGGTGCAACTGCCCACTTTGTTTTGACTAAACACAGCAACTTTTAATTTATTTTTTTTTTAAACTTTAGTCAGGGGTTTGTTCGTTTTTGCCCAGGGGCAGGGGAATTTGTCTTCAGAACCTCTCTTTACCAGGAGAGGCCTGATAAGTTTAACATTCACAGATTGGAAGTAGCCAGAAGATGCACAGGAGATAAGAGAACATTAAGGAACATTACCCCTGGTGTAGCTGGAGATACCTGGTCTGGGAAAAGATCGATAAGAGAACCAAAGAATGAGGACCAGATTAGCATCAAAGGCAAAGGGAATCAATAACTAGTAGGAGATCAAATACTAATAGTTGTGTGATTTAAGACAAATGAATATTATTTTCTTTGAGGTTTTTTTATATAAATATGTGAAAAGTCTTGTAAAGGGCCATGTGAATGATTTTCACTGCACAACCTGGGCACCTGTTGATGAAATAATTTCTGGTGCACATCCTGGCCAGAATAAAGTAATGCCTTGATTCTCTAACACTGAAAAGATGTTGTTGTAGAGTTTTTGTTTTTCCCATAGTTTCAGTGACAAGGGCACTTGCATCTACACCATTCATTTTTTAAATGAAACTTTTTTAATTGTACTTGGACATATAGAAAAAAAAAGTCTCAAGGGACAAATGTAATACCTGGATATTAAGGGCATCCATGACTCATTGTGATAACCCTAATGTTCAAGGAAAAAAACCCCATCTTGCTGCTCCCTTTCTGAAGAATGTACATTCACAGTCTGAAAAGTTTCCATTCCCTTTGCATACAGACAAGAATTTTCTTTTTCATATCCTCCTACACAAGGGATCACGAGTACAAAAGTTTAGGTTTGCCTAAATCAGTTGTGGGCTTTCTCACATGTAGTGCTCAGATAAATTCTCCCATAAGACATAAGTCGTGTCAAGAACATATCAAAGCCACACTGAATAAGTTGAGGCTTTTAGATCAGTCAGAAACTCTCATTAATATTTACTTGGAAGATAAAAAATAATCTGAATGAGTTGCAAGAAGATTTTGGTAAATGTTGAGTTCAATTCTCTTTTTAGATTGGAGAATCTGCTCACTTTTCTTAAGTTTTATTGTCTGCTTCTGGGAAGATCATTTTTTTTTCCTGGTGGTATAACAAACATACATTCAGCAGGAGAGAAAAACGTGAAGAATGCCAAAGTGGAGATGACTTGACTAAAATAAGCCACAATCAGGTAGAAAGAGGACCACTTATATATCAGGGAAATAAAAAGGCTTCTATTCAACTGCTTCAAATTGTGTCAATTCAGAGCCCCACATTCCTGGTTTTTTTCCAAAGGAGTTGTCTTTCTAAACAGCAGGCTGTCTGCTTTGACTCCAAGTTACTTCCTGCTGTCAGAGTAAGAACATTTCTCTAGATCTGATTTCCCTCATCTATTCCCAATTATATCTCTGCAGATTTAAAAACCTTCCCAAGGTGTTTAATTTGCTTTAGTTGAACCAGCTGTTGTTATTCATGTTCTTGGGGAATTTTTTTATGTCAATACTCCTTCAACTGAAAGAGAATCAAATGTGACACTGTTTAATTTCCTGAGGATTATACTGGAGGTTTTCTACCACGACTGCTGCTAGGTACAGGAAGATACAAGTGATTTGTAAAACATGCTAAATGTGATTCCATCACACTTTGCCTAGAAAATGGGTGATTGCCTTATTCTGTTTAAAAGGCCAAATACCTCAGAAATTAAATCATCCATTCAGAGGCTACAGGTACAGGATGAAGTTTCCCCAGAGTATCTACATCAACATTTCAAATGGCACATAAGCACATGGGAACACACTAACTTCCACAAACCCACATACAAAGAGGAGCTTAAGCCTTCTGTTGCAACATGCAAAATAAGGCCCTAATTCTGTAAGCAAAACGAGAAATCTGATCTCTGTGCCTGCCTGAGTTTCCAGTGCAGCTCATGGGGAACTGATTGTGATTTACAGCAAAACCAAAAACCCCCAAGTCCCTGCGTGCAAACTGAACAAGCCATAAATCAGCTCTCTGTGAACAACGATGGCACAAGCACTTGTAGCAGACTCAGGGTTAAATGACAGGAGTGGGAGCTGCTTAGGTTAATCCTGATGCCAAATGGCGCTAAAAGTGCAGCCTGAGAGAAGCTGAGCTTTCCATTTTTGTGTTCTGCTGCACAGTACTATGTTTCTTAAGAACGGAAGAGAAATAAAACAAATCATAGTTGTACTGAAAATGCTTTCACTTTCATTTCTTAGGACTTACAGGAATAAATAAATTAAAAGTAATGTAGCATGCAACCACTGAAGAAAAAAGTTTATTTTAGACATTAAATTGTAATATTTTCTGAAAATTTATTAGAGAAGAAAACATAGCAAAACCAGAAAAAGAGTGATGTGTCCTTGATAAGGGGTTAAGCTAGTATTTTTTGGCTAGTAGCTACAAATTGATTGTTAACTTACTTACCAGTACCCACTGGATACATGTAACAGGGAGGGGAGGGTAAGGAACAAGTGCCAATTGAGTGAAGATAAAAGGCTATTTATGACAAGGTTAGAAGACTGGGTTTCTGGAAACTGGAATGTGCTGTCAGATTTTGACAGATTTGCTGTTAAATTAGTCAAAGAATTGAAAAGTTATTGGGATGGAGTGGACAGACAGATACGTTCTTATACAGAAAAAAATGATTGCATAAATGAGATGCCAAAATCAGAGTAAAATGACATGAGATATCATGCTGAATACTCACTTGGTTTTCTTTAGGGAACTAGCTAGAAAAATTGCTCTACTCCTGCTGTACTTATTCAGAAGGACCACCTCAGACTCAGAAAACAAATAATATACTGACAGGCCTTAATTTAGCATCAACCAGTGTTTGCACTGACCTAAAATCCATCTAGCCAGTACCAGACATCCCTGGTATCAGCTAATCTCTTTAAGTAATGAAAGCCATCCCAGCCTCTAGTACAATAATCCGGGCCTATTATCTGAGGTTCAATGCTACTAATTGTGATAATCCAAAAGGTCACACCAGTCCTTATGAACAAAGATTTTGGTGGGGGGAAAGAAGATTGCATGGAAATTGAAACATTCTTGGGTCAGGAATTCCGAGTGGCAGTGAGCACAGCTGGCTTAGAGAGCAGGAGTTAGATGCTGTTCATTACTCCAGAGTGGTGCTGAGACAGAGGGTACAGGAGCCTTGGAGAAGCAAAGGGGCCTTTTTTTCTCTGCTGAGTTATTTCAACATAAAGACCTTTTTCAGCTGAAAAAGCACTGTCCTAAAGATCACAGAGATCAAAGAATATGAAAAGATCTGAGGTAAGATTCTCCCATCATTCCACTATGCAAGATTCAAGAGACAAAGCACCCCACTCCTAACACACAAGACAATAAGAATATGTTTTGAACAAAAAAGAAAAACTTGATAAAATGTGCTTGTACAGCATCTGGAAAATTAAGTCCCAGCCTCTGAGGCGTAAAGTCTCTACTTTAAAATACATTAATGTCATAAGTTGACATGAGATGGATTTTATCCTGCTCTGAGAATAAAGTTCATATTTAAAACAGACTAGACCACCAGTTCTGAAACACAAGGAGCTGTGCTCCCTTCAGAGTCTGGAATAGTGGAGATGGAATTACCATCTAAGGGCTGGCACATAGGAATGTCAATATCAAATGTGTTGAAGCCTTAGGCACACAGCTTGATTTCTAGCACCACCTGCACATTGAGAAGTTCAAATATAAGTCTGAATAAAATACCAGTGTCTTGAGGCTTGATACCAGCCTCCTGCCACTTCCCTGTGACTTCCTTAGTTTGATTTTAAAGAAAACTACCTTTTATCCTGTCTCAAAGCTCTTCCTGATAGAGTTTTGAATGTCCATCTAACTAGAAACATGGTTTGTGTCTGAACTTTGTCAAACACATACTGTAGGTCTCCAGAACACTGTCTCTTTCACCTGGCCACACAGTTTTAAGCACAAAATAAGCTACTGTGAGAACATTTCCAAAATTAAGCAGGTTATCTTCCTTTGAAAGTATATACAAGAGTTTGGCATTGGCCCAGGACTGTAGGAGTTTCTGGGTTTCGTGATTCTGTTTTTCTTACTTGGAAACAATGGTGGTATTCATGCCTAGGCGGTTCATGGGGTTACAGCTTCTGAGGCTGCGTTTCTCAATGCACAGCAATGGCTATAAAAGATGCAGCATACTTCAGTGTTACCACAGTGATTTCCCTTCTGCTAGCTCCTGCAGAGTAATTAAAAAATGTGTGTGCTTTAAAGTGAAACATTGCTTGTACACATGAAGCTACTCAATCCTGCATCCAGACATGTGGACCTGTGGGCCAAGACTTGGTACACTGGAATACGCGTACTTTGTGATTGTGAGCGTTATTCTTTCGTTTCTGTCCTTTCAAATCTCTTTCCCCCTCCAGTCAACTCCTCTCTATCCAGTGCTAATCTCCTGCACGCAGAAAATGAGTGCATTTATACAATAACCTGTTTGTCAAACGTTGTTTTGTCCCCTTAGTTATTACACACAAGTACTCTTCAGCTGACAGGTTGTCAGCTGCATTGTTTGCAGGTTGTCAGGCCTCCCACATTACAGTGTACTTGCCCAGCTCCAGAGACAAAGACTATGGCTTTTTCATAGACAAAAATAAATAAAAAAAATCATTGTAAAACAACTTCTTCTGTTCAACAAATAGTTGAACAAAGGTCTCTGCAAAGCGATGTGTGTTTGTCTTCTGTAACATAACACTATGGCAGGCACTGCAGTGAGCTAGAGAAGACAGGCATGCCACAGCAGCTCCAAAAACAAAAAAAGCTGCTGACCAACAAAACTCTCGGGAACACCAAAAAAGGGGGCAGAATCTGAGTGTCAGGAGGGAGAGGGACAAAGGTTACAATGATGCAATTGCCAAGAGAGAATCATCTAGTAAAATGTGCAAGGGCTATAGAATAGGTATTTATATCTGAGCTGGTCAGTCTTTATAGTGGAATGAAAAGAAGAACATGCTTTTATGTTTTTGTATTAAATGCTAAAATAGACATTCAAAATGGATTATGCACCCCAAAGTGCGTTTTTCTTTCTGCTGATTACTAAGGAGGTGAAAGTGTTAAGGCACTAGAGAGGTTGTTCCAAGGTCTTGCATTTTTGTAACATCATTAGGAGGCAAACATAACTAAAATCAGAGGACAAGGGAAAATGATAAATGCGTCAATGGTTGTTCCAGATATACATGTTTTCTGGTGCACGTAGCAAAGGCAGGAGCCCAATGGTTGTTCTCACAAACCAGACCTGTGGTCTGCTGTGATTTCTAAGAACCACAGAAAATACAAGAAATCCTATGGCAGGAAATTATGAGTAAACACAGCAGCACTTCAGATACTTTTTTCTTTTCATTTCTGTTTCATGAGGGACAACATTTGATTAAAAACAGGAGAAAAACAAAACTAAAATTCTCCTTTTGGGGCAGAAGATCAGAACTGTTAGTGTCTTTGGTTTCTTTTTAAAAGCACTGGTTTTGAGTGGGTTTTTTTAGAAGCTAATCAGGAAAAGGTCATTGTTTTACTGGTGCAACTACATATAATGAGCTATGGCAATAACATATTCCATAGGAGGACATGATCTCTAGTTGCCCTTTGGCAGGCCTCAGCTCATGAAACAGCAGCCCAGGAGGCCTAGGCAGGGTAGTCACATGCACTGGTCCCCAAAAGCCTTTTTTGAGCGGCAAGCACCTTCTCTTGGGTTGGGCCAATGCACTGCACTGTCCCCACTGTCACATCTGAGCATAAAAATCCAGGTACTCACCAGCCATGGCAGCTGCATTTCACATTAGCAGCAGTTTGGCCATCTCATCCTCATTCTGTATGTTCAGCAGGTAAAATAAAATGCAGAAGGTGCCTGCTGTGGGGGCAGCCATAGGGAAGAGAAGGCTTAGGGATGAACAGCACATCGGGAGGGTGGTCCTGCAGAAGAACACAGCAGTGCATTTCACACATCAGAATTTTGGAAAGCTGAGCAATCCATAGGTGGGTTCAGGAAACACAGAAGCTTTTGACATACTTATGAAGTGTGGCATGGGGCCAAATTTCACAAACAAGTACTCATGATAATCAAAATTATCTGGCTGCTCCCACCAAGGGCTGTGTTTGGCAGAGTATGATCTGTCATGCAGCGTGACACATTTTATTGCCAAAGAGGCTTCAGTGGAATCTTCAGTGAGGTTTCAAATTGGTTTCTGGGAAATAAACTTTACAGAGGGCAGGATATTTGACAGCATTACCCCCAAAATTTGTGGGAATTGTCTTTGAGTCTGAAGGGTTGGGGGAGTTCATGGATTGAGTATGGATCTCTCCAGTCCACGGAGCCCAGGACTCAGAGGAGCGATGTACATCACTGCTGCAGAGCTGGAGTGTTCTATGGTGAGCATCTGCTATTCCAAGGGAAGTGTATTCAGCAGGCAAAGTCCATCCTAAGTGCTGCAGACCACAACCTCAGTGGAAGGCTGTTGAGAAGAGAGGGAAGTCACACAGCCAGGCTCTCTCATCTCCTGCTTGACATTCCCTGTCACCTCCTGCACCCAGGCACTGCAGAGCCCACAAGCCTGTGCTTCCCCCATCTGTACCCTAAAAGGGAGCTACAAACAGCTGTCTCTGTCCCTGAAAGAGAACTTCCATGACCTTGTTGACTTGCAGCACAGGAGAAGCCAGGATTGAGGTAAATCTGTGTTTCCTGGGCAGCCTGTGAGCTGGAAGAGATTCAGCCTGGGCAGAGCACAGACACTGCCTGACTCAGTGTCACCCACATGCATCAGTGTTCTATCCTGTTCAAAGGACAACCAGGGCAGGTCATGTCCCTGCCACGTGGCCACATTCCTGGAGAAAGAGATGGTTCTTTGCACATCTGTGCAGATCAGCAGGTCATGGGCTGTGAGTTGGGCAATGAATCTCCAAGGCTGCTTCTGGCCACAGGTAAAAATGAGGTAAAAATTTATATAAAGAGGAAGAACAAAGTACAGCATTGTCTGAAAGGATTTAACCACCATTGTGCCAAGTTCTGAGCATGCCTTGAATTTTTTCATTATACCAGGGTTTAGAGGTACTATTACATTTTTCCATACAATAATTCATAGAATTACAGAAAGGCTTAGGAGGAAAGCATCTTAAAGATTATTTCATTTCAGCCCTGCTGCCATGGGGAGGGACACCTTTCACTAGACCAGGTTGCTCAAACCACCACTAACCAGCTTTGAATGCTTCCAGGGATGGGTCATCCACAACTTTTCTGGGCAACCTGTGCCAATGTCTCACCACACTCACAGGAAAGAATTCCTAATATATAATCTAGGCCCACATTCTGTAGTACATCACATGCTATAGAGGATTTTTCCCAATGATTTTAACTTCAGAGAATCCTCCCCATCAGTCATACTCAGCCACTTGCCATTTTTTGAGTGTTGACTCTGAAAATTAGGGCTAGGAAAAATTCCTGGCAGTTCAAATGCCAATCCTTCTCACAGTGTGCCACTCTATACAGTGGGCTTTCTTCTGAATGCTGAGATTCAGCTCAGCTAAGCATTAGTTTCAAAGAAATTGAACCTGAAGAGTACTGGGTATCACAGAATAAACTATGTGGGTTTTCACTTCTTTTTGGTATCAGTTGCTTAACAGAAAAAGAAAATATTTCCCCCCTCAATTTTGCCTAGCAGAGTAAATTCTTCTCTGCCAACTCTTTTTGAAAACAGAAGTAATGACCATGCTTCATTCACTTTTTCTCTAAAATTGACACAGAATCCCAAATTAATTAAGTTATGATCAACGTTAGAGAAAAAGACCATGAATTTGCTAATCTCGTCCTGTGTAATCAGGCATGACACGTCTTATCTCTATTCCACTGGAAACGTAGCAACAGGGTACAAAGCAGAGACCCAGGGAGCTAATTTGGTTTCCTGACCCTCGGATTTGCAGAGGTAGTTTTTTTAAGTGGTGACTTGAACATGGCACAGAGCACACACACTCAGCCTGACAGGCCAGTGAGGAAACGCCAAAAAGGGGCTGGTGGTGTTTTAGCACCACCGGGTGGACAAATAAGGGAAAAAAAAAAAAATCATATTTGAGACTCTCTGGGTGTTCTGGCAGGCAATAGTCCCACCTCGGAGCAGGAGCCCTGAGCAATGTCCCAACCTCACCCCTGCTGTTCTTCTTATTGACAAGTATCTCGGGAAGTTCTCACACACCTCTTCACCAAATTGGGCACTTCTGTTACACTGCATGTGATCCCAGAGTCTGGAAAGTTTTCCCAGAAAACATTAGATTTGCAAATACAAACATAATATCTGTAATAAATATGACCACCATAGAAAACAAACACGATCTACAATTTTTAATTCAGAATTTCAGTTGCCTCAGAAATAGCTCATATATTGTTCAGACACTCCTCAGTGTTTTCTGCCAGCTTTGTTTCTCCCTTGAAAACATCACCCTGGTAGGTAAATGAGTGGGTTCCTTAAATCACAGGGGAAAAGTCCTGCTTAATGTAGTGTTTCAAAATGTTTCTTACACCTTGACTGTTCTGTGGGCTTTTGGACATTAATTGTGGGTGGCTGGCCTTGGACAGCTTTTAATGCTGTTCACAGAAGATGTATGAAGACACGTAGCAGCTGCAGCTACATAAGAACTGCTTTCCCCTGGCACCAGATAAGATAGTTTGTTGAATTAAGTGCTCTCGCCCTCCCACCTATATTCTATGAGCTTTATTGGCACACTTCTAAAGCTTTGGCCAGCTCTGTGCCCTGTGACTTATCTGTCATGGATCTGTTCTTTGGATTACACTACAGCCCAGAGAGCCCTTGTGCTACCCCACAAATGCACACGCTGTCTCTTTGGGGGGCGCTTACCTGGGGCTGACACAAGCCAGGGAGAAAGTGAAAGCCCAGGGACTCTGCAGCTGCCTCCTGTCCCCCCTCACCGAGCTGGTGGAAAGCAGCTCCTTTCCAAGAGGAGATCTTCAGGTCAACGTGGGAGACATGGAGTGGCAAAGGTCCCAAAATACATCCTATAAAAGGATAACACTTGGGTGGCTGGTGAGTGTCCTCTGGGATACCTGACCGCACTGCTGTAGCCAAGAGATCTCTCCTGGCAGCAGCTCCAGGGCATACTACACACACCCTTTCTGCAAATTCCACATTTAACAGCACGTTTGCTGCTTGCTTATCACACACAGCCTGCTTAAAATAGAAGCATTTAAGCTGACGCCTCAGGTCCTCTCAGCTTTGAATGAAGGAGGGAAAAAAAGTCCCCTTCAGAGACTCAAAGCGTACAAATTGTAGTTCTTGCTAATCTGTGTCTTGTACTTCTCCTTTGTCCCGCTCACACAGCTCTGAGGGTCAAGTGAACTGTTCAATCATGTCTCAGTCATGGCAGTAGATTTCCCAGCTCTTTATAAGACATCAGAATACTTGAATCCAAAATAATGCAGCCAAAGACAACTAGTTATGTGCCTAGAGAAAGTGAGAAGGGCTCTGGCTAGTATTTTGCACGTTTAGTGTAGTTTGGTGGAAGAAAATCCATCCCCTACCCACCTGCCACTGTACCATACCAGACACAGCATTTATGTCTTCAGCCTCAGCACTCTGTAATCCTTGGCTACTTGATAGTCAAAGCATCTATAGGAAGATTGGCATTATTGCAAGTTATCTATAACCCAGACGTGTTGGTGGTACTCATTTAACCCTTGAAAGTAAGGAGGGAATTCACAACAGGCCTCTCTGTATCCCGGGTACATATGAGCTGTGCAGTGGGCTAGCAGGGCACTCTTGCTTTACCTGTTGGCATTTCGGATCACTTGAATCCCCCTAAATGTTGCCTACAGGGAAGGTGGGTGCTTAACACAGGGCCCAACCTCCCTTTGGAATGGGAAGATCCTTAAACATCTGATTCTCAACATCTGGGAAATCTATTTTAGAACTTGTTTAGACAGCACGCTTGATCTTGGTTGTAGCTGGAGCAGAGGGCCTGCATTTTGTTTCTCCTCACAGTGCACTGCCCAGCTGTTTGTGTACCAGCTTTCTGTGTAAACAGAGCTGCTGCTGCCAGGTTCATTCAGCACTTTCATAAGCCAGCATCTGTGACCTTGCAGTTCCCAGGCCTCCCTTGGAATAAGCTGATTAAAGGAGAGATTGTGCTATCTCACAGCTGTCCTGGTACCTCCCAGAAATAGGAAAAGATACAAATGGACCACAAATGCATTTGAATACAATGAAGTCATTGTTCCAGCTCACCCAGCTGTGGCAATGACTTAAGGAAAGCAAAGAGTTTGTGCCTTGATTTTCACGCTAGGAGCAAAAGAGAATTAAAAAGCACAGAATATATGATTCAGGTCTGTCTTACCCTTCTTGCCATGTAGCTGGCTCAAACCCTCAGGCTCTCTCACCTACTGCAGTTCTGTTCAGAGCTGTAGCAATGCGCTTTATTTCCCAACTGAACTTCCATGGAAAGGCAGGCTAGAGACCTGAACCTGTCTGACTTAACAGCACTCACCATTTCCCTGCCTGGGAACCAACCAGCTTTTCACCCTGTCCCCAACCCCGACCATCTGATCCGCCCCAGGAGGCACCAACAAGCAATTAACTTTCTCATTCTGAGCTTGTTTCTCACAAACACCATTCCCTAATTGGGTAACAGAAAACAAACATGGAAAGGAAACAGGGCAAGACCCAGCTAGCAGGTCCCCACACCCCACAGGCATCACACCACAACATGCCACACTGTGCCACATCCCTCTAATCCAGGGTGCCACCTACCAAACCATCTGATTTCATGCACCTTTTCCAGAAGACAGTGAAGGAAGAAACCAGAAAGGTAAAGCATGTAAATAGAGGTTAAAGTCATAGAACCCATAAATGAAGAAAATTGTGGATTCCCTGCAGTTCTGATTTTTTTCTCTTGGTCTCCTTTCCGACAATATCTGCAAACATCTTCAGAGCAGGATTCAGCAGCTGTGCAAAGGCAGTCGCCTCCTCAATGCAGTGTGCAACAGAGGTTTGCTCTCACAGGAAACCCGGGCACTTGCACTGATTAGTGTAGACTGTGGATAACTTTTACAGCAAGTAATGCACAGGAACGTGCTATTGAAATGTAATTGTCTATTTTTGGAACAAACGTTCTTGTTCCACAATTGCAGCTGGTGGAACAGTACTCATCCCAACGGAGATGTCTATTTGGATTTACCCAGCAGCTGGGTAACTCCACATCACAGGGATTCATCACCATTAAGCAGGGGCCAACGATTTGGGTAACCCAAGTTACACCCACAGTTAACCTGAGAGCATTACAGATGCAAAACCCGGGGGCTCATATCTGGGGGCTCAGTGTGAGAAGTACCTAGAGCTACCATAAAATAGTGCCTGGGTATTGCTTTTTCATGAAGATTAGGGTCTAATTGAATAAACATCAATGCAGGGAAGCCCCACGGCCTTTGTTATGCTAGATATCAGATTAGATAACAACGAACCCGTCTCTTGGATTTACAGCTGTGAAATGGCTGAATCCGTTCTACAACTGATTTTTAACCCTCTGTGAATCCGAAGTAGAGCTGGCTAACCAAGTTGTCCTGTAGATAGTTTATCCCGTCTCATTGATGAGCAACAAATCTCCTAAACATGCCATTCGTATCTACTATCTTATTTTTAAGCTTATATCTGAAGGTGATATAAAGGAGATTCAGTGTCTGCAGACGGATGTTATACACAAGCAAGTTTTTTAGTTGCCTTTATCTGAAGCTCATTCATGTGCAAAATTGTAAGTCAATATTTCCTCCTTGCTTGTCACAACCATATTTTTCTCAGCATCAGGAGTTTAAGAAATCGTTACAAAATAGGCAGGGAGTGAAATGAAACATCTGATAATATTTCTGATTTTGGGAAGAAATTAAATTTTACTAAAAGTACCTCCTTAAAATGGAGCTACTCCAATCTAAAATGTCCATTGTATCCTCACTGATTTTT
Source organism: Turdus rufiventris (assembly GCA_013186435.1). Taxonomy (NCBI): domain Eukaryota; kingdom Metazoa; phylum Chordata; class Aves; order Passeriformes; family Turdidae; genus Turdus; species Turdus rufiventris. The sequence goes on from PYHW01010840.1 coordinate 5,120,244, forward strand.
TTTTTTGCATTCTTCCTTTAAATAATGGTTCATGATCTGGAAGCAGCTTTACATAAATTGTCCAATGAAACTCAGTATCATAAATGTTAATGTAGTCAGGATCACATGAATTTGTAGATCTGCCTCCTTTTCATAATCCTTTTTAAAAATGAACCCCAAATATTCTCAGCTGAATTGAGCAAACCCTTCCATCTTTTCAGAAATTAATCGTAGCAGAATGAGGAGAAAAGAGCAAAAGACAAGAGATCTCAGGTACAAATGTCACCCAAAGCTGATGTTAGAGCTGATAGGAGAATACAAGAGCGCTGCTCCAGATGGCAGGAGCTGCAAAGGAGGAAGAGCACGGCTGTGGGAAGCAGTGAAGGGAAGCTAACCATAGATGAAGGGGGATGAGAAACAGACACTCCAAGGCATGCATCCAATTCTTCAGGTTACGTAAAACGATTTTTACCATTTATGCACTTCCCCCCCTTTCTGGGTGATGCACATTGCAGATAGAGTTGGTAGCAGTCACTGCAATTGCCTGACAGTTCTTGTTACAAGCTCCTGCTTTCAATTGCTGCTAAGTTTGTTAGATGTTACTCGTCCAGGCTGAAATGGTTTTTGCCAAGGCTTGGCCTCGGGCTGATTCTTTCCCCTTCCATTTTCTTTTGGGAGGAGGAAAGGGGAAGGCAGTTTCAGTAAAAATGGTTCTGTGGTTTCCAGGGCAAGATTAGGCAACTGTTTATTTGAGCAAGAGCTTGAAATTTAGCAAAACAGGGAGGTAGGTGACCCTGATGCCAGAAGACGCAGCCAAGTTATAAATGTTTTTTTAAAAAGTCTCAGCTCATGTAGTTTAGCAGAGACTTGTCAGCCCGGCAGACGAATTTTCAGAGGGGTGTGTTAGCACAGGGTGCAGTGCGTCTCCTGCCAATTTCCAGGCCCTCACAGGACTGTCCCCAGCAGAGCTGGATGATGCCTTTCTCCAGTGGTGCCCTGAGCAGGGCAGGAGCTGCCTCTGGGTGCCCAGGCTGCCACTGCCTTGGAGGGCTCAAAGCTGGAGGTGGGTGTGAGCAGGGAAGTGGGGCTGAGGCACCAAGGTAAAAAGGCACTTGGATAACAAACCCTGGAAAATCTGACTGTGATGACATACGGAACTGGAAAGATTACTAATGACCCAGCCTAGCAGAGAGCCCAGCACCTGAAGCAGGGTGACTGGTGGGACAAGAGGTGCAGGAGGATGAGGAAGGAAGGAAAGACATCTTGGTGGTTACTACCCTGTCCTTTCCAGAACCCAGAGCAGAGCTGAGGTCACCTCCAGCTGAAATCTGGAAGTCAAGTGGCATGTGTGATTTTTGCTGCTTGCAGGGTCTTCTGCGCTGGCTGAAAACCTGTAAGTGCTTTTCCTTGATTAGGTTTATAGCTTCAATTCTCCAGCAGAGAGATGGATTAGCACCTCTCACTGGAGCATCTCAGCTTGGGATCAGGGCAAACATCTCTGCCATCTGTCATGCACGCTCTCCCCAAATGCTGCAGGGGAGATGAGGAGTGGGAGGTGGTGCAGAGCCAGACTAGCTGTCTGTGCTCCCTTCTTTGCTGCTTGGTGGGGAAGGAAGAGCAGCTGTCCCTAGGCTGGGCTGCACAGAGGTGACAAAAGGCCCCAGTGCCAGGCCAGGCATTGCTTCCAGCCCTGAAGCATAGCACAGAGCAGTTATGGAGGAAGAACTGAAGAAAGGCCACAAGCAATGGCCATTAACCATTTCCTTACTCCTGGGTCTTAATGATCTCTTTCTTCCTCAGCCAAGACAACAGTCAGTGTTCCTTCACAACCCCACCAGCTCCTCACCCCAATATTTTCAATCAAGATAAAGCTAAAACTCTGTCCCTATCACACCTGCATGTCTTTGTTCTGCAGCTCAGCATCTTCCCAATACCACTGCCACCAGTGACTATTATCCTTCAGGCCTCAGCTCCAGTAACATCTGAATATCCCAGCAGCTTCCTGACAGCTCAAATCCCTCTGGAGCCCTTCTGGCTTGTGCTTTAAGCTCTGTTACTCAGTAGCCTCCACACACTTAAACTCCAGTCATCCTCACGCCTCCATTGACCCTCTCCAACAGCTCTCTCATCCCTGGTGCTGCCCAAGACTCCAAGGTCTAGTTCCCAAGGTCACCCTGAACACCTTCTCCAGCCTCCTCCTCCTCCTCTTCATGCAGGGGGAGATGGATGCAGAGACCTCACCAGCAGAGCAGCACAACACTTGTCTGACTTTTCTAGATGCAGCCCACTGTCCCCAGGGTTGGGGTTCCTGCCAGCTCACCTTGCACACCTGGATTCCATCCAGTGGGTATCCATTCCCTTCATAGTGATGAATGGAGATAGCTGGACACTTTTAGGGTACCACTGACCTACCTCACTTCAGATAGTTACTTGGACTGCCCCGAAAGAATCATTACCTCTCTAATCATTCTACGTGAAGAATTATCTCAGTTTAGATGTGTCCTTTGCTCACAACGCTCTTGGGCACAGAAATGTCAGGGTGGTAAGAGTTATTGAAAAACAGAAAAAATGAAAAGTTCCAGGAATGATTTCTCTACCAATTCCACCCTTGTTCCTAGTGCACACCATTCTCAGCAGGGTGTTTTTTAGAACACATTTAAGTGTTATTTTTTGTTAAGGTCAGTATGTTCCAGTTCTATCAGCTTGACCAGAATAGTTGGTTGAAAGTTATAGAACCTGGAGAATGGAGGAGACGACAACATTATGCACTGGAGAGCTCCAGGTTGGGCTCACATCTGTAAATCTCTGGGCAGTTTTCCTTGTTGAAAATGATAATGTAGGAATGGAAAGGCTCAAGGAAGGGATACAAAGGCTTAGAGGCTTGGGAACAATTTCATACAAGGAGTACTTGAATGAGCTACAGTTTTGCTGCTCAAGAATAGGGAGAACTAAGGAGAAAAAGATGAAATATAAATAGGAATAAAGTGATCAGGAAATTGCTCCTCAYTCTTTCTTGTGTCACAAAAAAAAAAAAAATCAGACAACATCGAATGAAATTTGTAGAGAACAAGTTCAAGACAAGTAAGATGCAATGGCTATTTTCACACGAGTTAATCAGGCATGTGGCTCCTTGCCACGTGATGTAGTGGGCACTGAAATGCTCACATCTGTCAGGGGAGCATTCAGGGCTCCTACGCCACGCTCACAGTGGGCAGTGTGTCAGTGCTCTGGCCTTCAAACAGATGTGTGTGCACATGTGTATCCCAGTGCTTCCAGCCTCTCTGCTCTTGGCCACAGCTGGCAAGGGGGCACCTGCCTCTGCAGAGCTTTGCCCTAGGTGTTTCTAGGAGAAAAAGATAGAATTTAAACATGAAAATTCAGAAATGAAAACACAGTGCACAGATATGTAGATAAATATATGTAAGTTTTCTTCAGTTGATCTTGAACAGTTGTTTTCAAGTTTTACATTAGAAAAACTGATTTTTGTGTGTGTGTATGTGTGTATTGAAACAAGAAAATCTGAAGTAACATTGTCTTTCAAAAATTAGTCTCAGCTCCAAGCTCCTTTTGCACACCATTGGCTGATTGCTCATTCACTGAATATTTTTATTATGTGCTTCTGTAGGGAGGTTAATTTGTAGCCATATTTACTTGAAGACTATATTACAATGAATAAGCAAAAATAATATATGTGAGAAAGGAAGATAGAATTGCCTGGCAGCCTTCAATCTGTCATTCCTTTGACTGCTAACTTGGCAATTTGTGTGGGACAAGTTATAAACCAAATAATCCCGAGGTAAGGCTTTCATTGCCTACACAGTGCTGAATGTATTTACTTTTTAATTCCATTCAGGTCCCAAGTGCTGTCAGAATGCCAGAGTTTCAGTCAATACGATTTTTCATACTGCAAAATCTTCTTTGTTTACTTTAAAATGGAGCTGTCAAATCTCCAATGTTATTTTACAAAGATATCAAAAACTATTGAAACTTTTCAAGGTCTCCTGAAAGTTTCTGCACAAGAAAAGGTTGTTGAGGTGCACCGAGTCACAGCAGCTCTGGAGGCTGGCAGAGAACTTTATAACCTCTTGAGGTTTTTCTCTCTCTTTTCTGGCGCTTTAGTAGGTGACATGGTGCCCAGCAAGAGCTGCACGCTTCTTTGAAACATTTTCAGTGATGGTGATTCTAGCACTGCCTTGGGCACCCTGCTCCAATGCCTGGCCACCCTCTTGGTGAAGATCTTTCACCTAATGTCCAATCTAAACCTCCCCTGAGGCCATTTCCTCTTGTCCTGTCACTGGGTCCCTCTGCAGAGGCATCACCTGAAACTAAAGGCTCTGCAGGTTCCCCTAAAGTGCCTCTGCAGTAGCACTGAGTAGGGAAACTCTTCATGGCATCTCGGCAGCAGCCCACTGTCACTGAGGAACAGTGTCCTTAATGCACATCACCCACGTCCCAAGGGACTTGCAAAGGCTTCTCCCTTTATAAAGGGGCTGGCAGTGGTTTGCCTGAGTTGGCAGAGAAGCAAATCTCCTAATGCTCCCCAGCTCATCCCCTCCTTCTTCTTCACATACAACTGAAAGGGGGAAAGGAGGAGGAAACTGAGCCCACTTCTGGGGATGAAGCAGCTGAAGATCCAATTAAAGCTGCCAGAGAGATTTCTTCTTTATTCACTGCTGCAAAGCGGAATACAATTGCCAAGGATTTAGTTAATCTATCATAAAAAAATCAATCTACTTAGAAGGCTGATTCTTTTCTTCGTATCTCTACAAATGACACATCCTTTTGCTGTTCCAACATTGGTGGCATGAAAGTTTTGACAATTAACAAAAAAAGCTAAAGTAACCACATTAAATTTGTAAGCATGCACTGCGAACAACATAAAAATATCTTAGAGTGCTAGAATTGTTCCAAACCAAACACAACCTAAAAATAATGAAGTTAAATTTAACAGAAATCAAATATATTTAAGATCCAGGAAATGTTAAGCTAAAATAACCCCACTTTGCTCTGACTCTAAAAAGTTATTTCAGGATCATAAACACTATTCAGATTTATACCAAGATAGGATTTTTTGAGGTTTCATCTATATATTTTCTTCTTTGAGATTGTAGCCTTTACAAATGTTTAGCATCAGGCATTCAAGAAGCAATTTAGCATTTAGAAATGGACATTCTCAACTGACTATCATGTCTAGAGCATTTTTCAGGAGGCAAAGGATTGAGGACAAAAGAAATTCTTCAGTTTAAGACATAACCATTTCAGAAGTTAAACACTGCTCTGCATAAGAGAATTTTGGTTGAATAATGACATTTTTAAAGAAAACCAAGAGATATCTACTGCCATTTACTTCACACTTGGTAAAAACATCATTCAGTCACATAACTAATATAATCCATGATGAGAATCTCTTCTGATTTAAAAAAACATCAGCAAGCTGATATTCAGATTGTATATTTGGGGTCCATCCTTATATATTACCTTTTTAAAACGAGTGTGGTTCCTACCAACACTTCTCCATAAAGCCTCAAAGCTTCTGAATTAGGTAACACTATGTAAGATACATTTCCTTTATCTTTTTCTTTTTTTAATGTAAGTAGCTGGTGCAACTCTTTAAAAATTAGTTGTCAAGTATTTTCTTCTTTCCTGGGATATAGTTTTTATTTATCTCAATTTTTCATAAAGCTGGGTTGAGGTTATCATTCTGTTTGGGAGAAGGAGGGGAAAGACTACTGCTTCAGATAGGATTGGCTGTATCAGTTTCAAATTCCTTGGGTTGGAAAAAGTAGCAGAATGAGACCGGAAGAAAAATTGGGAAGGGCCAAAACCCAAATATTAAAGAATCAGTTATAATTTGCAGACTGCTCATTTATTATGAAGGAGAAGAAGAGATTAAGTCCTAGCTTTTTTATCTGTCAGTGAAAAACTGAGATTCTCCCAGCAGGTAACACAGCAAAATTCACCCCCAAGTTTGATGCTTATGAGCTCTCTCTCCCAGGCAACTGTGAACTAATCACATAAATGCCACAAAATACAGAAAGTCAGCTTCAGCTGGAGAGCAAGAGTCCTCAGGCATTTCAACAGCATGAGTGTCCCAAGGACAATCTCACCCACTGGAGTTACTTGGTGACTTCTGCAAGCCAATTGAACCAAATCTCTCAGCACACACTTCCTGAAGCTATCTGGATAGCATTAAAAGTTCTCTTGCCACAGATTCCCAGCTTTTGTTTGTGCATTTAATGGGTTAATCCCATCATCACAGGATTTTTTGTGGATATGTGGACTTCAGAGGGCTTGCTCAGGCAAGGATGCTGGTGCCTGAGTCACAAAATCATAGGAGATCCCAGTGTTTTATGTATAGTTCCCTGTGGTTTGGGAGGGGATGTGTGCTGAGAGGAGCACAGAGCACAAAGGGCTGTTGGAGTATCTGACACCCTGGCAGAAACAAAGATGGCTCAAACCAGATTGGCCATTGTAGCATTTGGATCACTTTTCATTTCCTCCCAAATCTTTCAAAGCAATGGTGGAATTTACCCTGTAAAAGAAAGGTTAAAATCATGCAAGGAAAACTGTATTCAGTTGTTGTTGAAGGTCCTGCACACAGATGTGTGATTTACTGTAGGCTGAAAGCAACGTTTAGAGTTCCCTGTCATGGCTCCCAATTATGTTGTGCAGAGCTCCAAGCTTATTTAAAGTTGTAGCAGACAAGTATGATTTGTATGTTTAGGATCAGGGTGATTCACTCAGACACATGAAAACCCGTGGCCTGTACTGGCAGGGGGACAGCCCAAGGACAGCTCAAGGTCTGCTGAGAGTGGGCTCTGCTGGTATCAACTGTAGTTATTCCCTTACTTTATTTAAAGCCAAAAAGAAGGAGCAATTTGAAGGTAGTAGATTTAAAAGCATTACTATTATAAATCAGATGAAAAAATCCATCTAAATGGAGAAATCTCTTGTAGGGGCTGTGTCTCCTTCTGCCCCGTCAGCAGCATTTCAATTTTTTTTTCCTCTGACAGAAAAATAAGATAGGACCTAAACCAACAATCCCATTATTAACTTTCAATTTATGGCATAGCACAGCTGTCCAAATGGATGCTGGATTACTGGCTCTGTTTGCTTTTATCTGTCCACATTCTGGAATGATGCACTTAATTCAGTGTTTCTTAAGTTTTAACTGCGGTCATGCTTTGATAATTGAACTACACCCTGGGAATGGGATTCATTTCTGACACCTGGCTATCACACCCTCCACTAAAAAAGCGCAGCAAAGGTGACATCATGATTTTTTTTGGTAAATGATATAGAGACTACACATACCTACTGAATGGATGAATCAAGCAATTCACCTTTCATCAAAAACACTTTAAGATAGCTTTAGAGGATTAGTAAACTTCATGGGAAATAACAGATGAATGGCAAACATGCTCTCATTTAAGTCAATTGCTCTGGCTATGACTGCATCATTACTGGCACCTTTGCAAGCACTTTTGTCAGTCGTGGGACTGACTACACATTCCTGTTCCCCTCCCCTGGTCAGACAGAATGGTATTAACAGGTTTGTCTCAAACAGTGAATGCAGTTGAAGAACATCCCAGGGAGAATTTTCCAGGGTCCGTACTACCGGTGGTAACTCATTTCTACAGCTGTGATTTGACTTGCCAGCATTTTGATCGTGTTTTTCACAGAAAAATCTGAGCAGATTCTAAAACATCACAGAATTCACAAACCCTCTGGTAAAAAATGAGAGATCCTGGGCTGGCCAGAGCAGTTTTCTGGCATCCCAGAGTTTCATGGCAGGTGTAAGCATTGCCAAGTCCAACAAGGTGACACTGTTGATGAGCTAGGCTCCCAGAGAAGGCACTTGCACCTTTAGAAAATATTTGGAGAGTTCTTAACCCTGTATATTTTTTGTGGTTGCCTTTCAAGAATGACTTTTTAGCTTGTAATATGAAAGAAACCTTGAAATGGCTTGATAAAGCAAGTTACTTTTACAGTGGTAAATTATCTATACCCATTTCACCCATTAATACAGACATGTGAGGGGAGGAGGTTTGCCAGAAGTCTGTGCTCTATTACAGTTCAGGGTTTGGTTTGTGATCCTGTGTAATACCCCTGCCCATCCCCTCACAGTGACTACTTCACTAGTCAGAAGTATCAAATGACTGGTTTGCCTTTCCATGCAAAGCAAACTAGAAGAACTTGCTTTATAAAATGGCTATACTATTAATATCTAATTTTCTCTATCAGGGAATCAAGAGAATTACTGCATTTTGTAGATCAGGCATCCTGATTGCTGGCACCAGCTGCAGTGAATAACCTCAGAAAGATGGTGTGTTGTCTTTTGTGCAAGATGGACGTGTACGGTGCTAAGGAGGTCTCTGCCAACTGGACTCACACACTACTTGAAGAGAACAAAGTGTTCCCAACCTTCTTTCCAAAAATAGAAAAGGGAGAGACAATACTCCTCAAGACATTTGCCAGAATGATAAGGGAGATGAACAAAAACCACTCCCAGCAATACTTCAAGCTCACCAGAACGTTGCTTTACCTATTCCAGTGCTGACACTGCTGATCCCGAACTCTCGGAAGTCACATCCCACCTGTGGGGGGAAGCAAGAAACAGCAACATTATCTTGCCTGCATTTTGAAATAAAATCATTTGAGGGGGGAAAAAAAAAAATGTAAGTGAACTTCTGAAGGAAGTGACAGACTCATTGATGGTATCACCTAAGTCGGCATGCCCGGGCCTGAAACCCCACCTCTCACATGTTGTTCGTTCTACATTTAGGTCACTGAAGTACATCTCCAGGGAGGGGCTGTCTCCTGAAAGCTTCAAGATACATTGCTTCCTGTCTCCCTAATCAGCTGTGCAACAGGGTAAATTTAGAAACAAAAGGCAGCGCAGCAGTGCTGGCAAATGGGTTTAGTGCACATTAAAACCTGTTCTGGAGAAGTCAGAACAGGTTGTGCATGTCTTCAACTCAGGCTCTGAGCAAAATAATAAATGGCTTGCATACATTTAGCACCTTTCATCCTGAGAGAGCCTGCAGTATTTTACATAATAGGAGTTATCACCTACCCACCCATGAGCAGGCACCTGTGGAAGGCAGGGCAGGCTGCACGGGCCAGATGGGGCACAAGCGTGGCAAAGAGGCAAGTGAAGATGATCATCTCTATTCAAACACACAGGAGGAATTTAGGTGGGCACATGAAATAGCCAGGTTGGAATTTAGCCAGGAAAACAGCATATGAAACAGTCCTTGCTTGGCAATAAGTACAGTGAAATATTTAATGACCCTGAGCCAAACACAGAGCATTTCATCTTAACTTACTGAAATTGCTCCCAAACATGTTTATATTCCACAAAATTCTCTTTCAAGTCTTCTGAAGCTTATTTATTCAAGGGCAGAAGTATGAACAGCAGAAAGTTAGCTACAAGGAAGACCTTCCTCAGTAGGGGGAAAAAGAAAAAAAATGTTGTAGAGAGAAAGTTTTGAGGTGAAGGGGGTGGGAAATATGCCATTCCCTTAAGGAAAATACATACCAGTAAATAAATGATGTGCAAGTCTGCAGGCCATCATTTTTACCACACTTCTCTACACCAGAGAACGTGCAAAAAAGACTGTTCCTTTAGAAAAGACCACACACTTCTTTGGCTGGATTTTTTCCCCTCTTACCCAGTTTGATGCTTTTGTTTTTGCCAAGACTGGTATCTGGGCTTAGCTTCAAGCTCATCAGTACTTCTCCCCTAGAGTTTCAGCCAAAAATACATCTTTTCCACAAAGGCTGGATGGTTTTCAGGATGATTTTACTTCTCTGCAGGGGGTTTTTCTCCTACTAAGTGGGAGCTGTGCTCAATCTATTGTATCTTGGCCACACTCAAACTCAGCTTGCTGGGTTAATTCACAGACAAATTGCACACATGCAGTACATTTAGTTAGAAAACAGATAGCAATAAAGTGCCCCTTACCACATTGGAAATATTTTGTCCAGTTTATTAAAGCAGTTGACCTTATTTAAAGAATGCAAATATTTTCAATAGAAGAAAAGGGGAGCTACCAAATGACATCTTAAGCTGAGAAATAATCAAAGCTGGACAAATGGAACTAGCAAGTAAGTTTCTTTGGATTTAATTTTTTACATTTTTAGGTCATCAGTATGATTAACTATTGTAAGGAATCACCAGACAAATTTGCAGGGTCACAACTGCACCTTTCTGAGGCATGTTCCTTAGCTAACAACAAATTGCAGGACCAACAGGAGTTACTAGCTGACATAAGGAAGGGGTCATTGATCCGAAACTCTAGGAGCCTGAGTTTTCTAACCCAGTCCTTGAGCTCTAGCAGTGGCTCCATTTCTCTGATTTGGTGCTCAGGAGTGGACCTCAGAGGACAGCTTGATCTTTCAGCCACCCTGAGGCCAGGCCAGCTCCATCCTGTTTCTGAGTGATGTTCATCAAAATTGTTCTTCAAATGCTGCCACAACAGAGCTACCACAGCCTCCTCAGGCACCACAACCAAACAGCCAGAAGAGTAAAAGAAGGTTTTCCTAAAGTTTACTTTACTCCAGTATAACTTCTCACTCTTTACTCCATGGACAATAGATTCATAGTAGCACTTGCCTTTTACTTGAAGATCATCTTTCCCCATTTAGTCAGCTTTTCTGTAGATAAACAGCCCAGTTACTTTAATCTTTCTCTCTCACATTTTCCTCACCATCACTCCTTGCCTCTGGACCATGTACAGTGCCTGTCTTTCATCAAATGCTGCACCCAAAAGTCTGACCAGCACTCCAGCTGCTCGCTGATACAAACCAGCAGAGGATTCCCTTGTGTCTGTTCTATTTGCATTTGTGCATCCCATGAGAGCATATACATTTATTTGTCAGTCAAATAACAGTTTTGTGTTCATCTCCTGAGCCACAAAAGCAATTTTATCTGCTGTGCCAGTAGGTCGCAATTTATGATTCCTGTAGCTGACTACTTAGTACATATGTGTGTGTCTGTCTCAATTGGTTTGTGTCCATTTTTTCTACAAACACTTCACTGTCTGATCTCTCTTATGGCACACTCAAAGCCTCTCCGAATTTAGTGTGTGTATTCCCAAATACAGTTCACAAATATGTGCAAAGTTCACATAAATGCACATCTCATCTCTGATCTGAATATTTAGATAACATAGAAAGGGTATAATCCATTTTTACAGATGAGACAATGAGGAAAAAGAAAAGAAAAAGAAAAGAAAAGCCTAAGATAGTAGTCAATGGAGTCAGTTCTAGAAGCAGTCAGAGTATTGTTTGACTATTATGGGATATAAAAATCTCCTGTTTGTTTCCGTAGCAGGTTAGGTCCAGTGCAAGCACAGAATGGAGTCCAAAGGGCTGATTCAAGATCTAAGGTCACATAATCATAGAACCATTATGGCTGGAAAAGACCTCCAAAATCCCCAAGTCCAACCTTTGACCAAGCACTCCCCTGTCAACTAGACCATGGCACTGAGTGCCATGTCCAGTTATTCTGGAACACCTCCATGGATAGTGCCCCCACTGCTTCCCTGGGGTGCTGAGGGGCACTCCATCCCCTCATCCAGATCATTGATAAAGGCATTAAACAGGTCTGAGTCCTGGGGAATTCCACTTGTGACTGGCCCCCAGCTGGATGTAGCTCCAGTCACCAGCCCTCTCTGGGCTTGGCCATCCAGTCAATTCTTCAGAACCCAGCAGGCCAAGCCATGAGCAGCCAGCTTCTTCAGGAGAATGCTGTGGGAAATGGTTCAAAGGCTTTACTGAGCTCCAGGCACACAACATCCTTTCCCTCATCCACAGGCAGGTCACTTGGTCATAAAATATCAGGTTGATCAAGCAGAACCTGCCTTTCCTAACCCCATGCTTCCCAGACTTCTGGTTTCAAAAGCATCCTTCAAATGTCCGGACATCTACTTCCCATCTCATATTCCAGTGCTGCTGCTCTAACAAAGACACGCCTAACAACAAAGTTGGAGCACAGAAGTAGTTACACTCAAGTGCAGAGTAAACCCGCGTTAATAAATTTTAAAACAGTCTAGGCCCACCCATGGAGGCATCTTAAACCTTTAAAACCAAAAGAAACCCCAGCAACTGCCATGGGATCTTGGGGATAGGGAAGTAATCCAAAAAAACATCTTAATCTCTATTTAAAAAAGAACAGCTCAAGCAAGTAGCACAGTATGTGCTGTGTATCAGTGAACATGGCACTCCATTGTATTAGGCACACCTTAGGGGTTAATCCTTGCTATGAGTAAACTCTTTGCTCTATAATGTACCAGTTCATGTCTCAATAGCCACACACACATCTCTCTTTGTGACTGTGCAGTGACAGAATGCACACACACCAAGATGCAAAGCATGGATTACGCATTAAACGTGAAGGTAAACGTCAGTGTAGACAAATTTGACCTCCAGCCAACTTCTCTTTGGTCCCAGCTTAAAAGCAAAACATGCTCTCTCACAGGGGCAGAGACTGGCAACACTACTTCTCTTACCCAGCATTTTGGTTTTGGGTTTTTTGTGTGCAAGGTGCCCTTAAGTCCCCAAAAGTTGACTACTCAAGACCTGTGTCTTGAGAGGCAGCACAATGGAATAACATGTGCTCATATTCTCTCATTATTAATTCATTCTGGTTCTCCTGAAATTATTGAAATGATTCTATGTCACACCTAAAAGCCTACATATTTTAAAATAAGCAACAACCATGCAGACTTTGTAATTGGGATGACACTTTTACTGTTGTTTTTTTTTTCCTTGTGAAGCCTAAAACAAATATAATGCTCATGAGAAACTGAGTTGTCCTTAGGCAGGAAATCAGTGTTCATATATAGAGTATCTATATATAGACACATACACAAATGCATGCAACAATCCTCTATGCCTGTATATACGTATAATGATTCAAGATTTTTTCCCCTCACATTCATGATCATTCAATGTATTTCTATACCTAGCAGGTCAGTCTGGTTTCCCAGAAGCAGCTCAACAAGAAAGCTCCACCTAAGAAAATAACTAAAAGCTTAAGGACTTAGGCACAAAAGTTTTCAGGGAAGGAAGAAGTGGTGCATGGTCATCAGTGGTAATTCTGCACTCTTTTCTACCAAGTAGAAGGGAATTGAAGCTAACTGGTGAGCAGCACAGGAGGGGTAACTTGAGTCAGTTCACCCTTTCCAGTGAAAACCATAATTTGGTATGCACTAATATATGACCTTCCTATAATGCATTTGTGAATTTAAACTTGTAGAATCAGATGCCTACCTTATACTACATTGCAAAGATTATATTCATATGTGGTGATGTCACTGAGTAGAAGCCCCAGAATAGCACAGCTTGAGAATGAATTAATAGGAAGCACTTAATGCTTAAAGCATTTTGCAAACATTAACATTTCAGTGCTCCCATGACACAAGTAAAACCATGCACACAGCTTTCCTCGGAAATGATAAAATGACTCACTCAAAGCCTCAGCAGGAAGTCAGATGTGCCATTACAAGGTGGGAACTGTCTTTATCCAGGGCAATGTGTACCCAAGTAGATTGTACCTGATAACATTTTAAAAAACATCCTTATCCTGTTTCAGATGTCACCAGCGCAATCATTTCAATAATGTCGCCTGTTACACGTTAGTGACATTGAAAATAAAACGCAAGTGAATGTGAAGTGCCAAGACCACCAGATGTCTTTAAAGTGAGACATTTCCAAGGGGAGCTAAGAAACACCGTCCTCGTGCTGCAGCAGTACACATCTGCTTCCCTCCTATTTTCATGAACCTCACCAGGCTCCATTACTTTCTTTTCAAGGTGATGATAAAGCAAAATTCACATATTGCAATAGCAAACTTCACCAGCAGAGATGACATTTTTGAAGGACCTGAGCCTTAATGCAGTAATGGATTTTCATGTAAAATCAACTTGTTTTCCAAACCATGGCTAGTATATGGATAAGAGGAACTTGGATGCTGATACTACTGTTAGGGTGACAGATTTTCTAGCATTCTTGCCACTAAGCTGCAAAGAAGAATTCTGATTTCTCAGTGATCTATTAGTGCTTATCACATTCATATTAATTAGAAAAATCTGTACCTACAGAAAGATTATCAGATCCTGAAAGGCTGTTCACAGAGAGCATGTTTGCTTATTTCACGGAGAGTCAAGTTTGAAGTGAAAAACAAACATTTGAAAAATAAAGGAAGTCAGAGTTTTACATGCTGGCAAATACAAATCTGAACCTCAGGGCTTTAGAGCAGTTGCTTGAATCACCTGCAGGCAGGGATCAAGGGGGTGGCAGGTACAGGCTGCATCAATAGGGGAGCTTTAATCAGCCCAGCAGTTGTCACCTTCTGTAGCACTGACACTTTTCTCAACCACAGCCTGAATCTCTCCTGTATGGCAAGAGTCAGGCTGTCCCACATGCTTGGCTTTGCTTTTGCCAGCAACTTCTTGGACTACACAGGCACTGATAACCACTTTCAGGCTGGTCCCCACTGGCCTAACCAGAAGGTTACCTCACAGTTACTGCCATTTGCTGTGAGGTATCACCACCTAAATATAAATAATACTATTTCTTAGCACTGTAGGTTTGGGATTTTGTCATACAAATATAACCAGTTACCTCGTTTCGACTGTAGACTTTGACAGTCCAGGATTGTGGCTGAACCTCTCAGAGGCCTCTGGGTCACTCTTCAACAGCAGATGATGGGTATAAAAGGATTACAGTGCTTGGAAAATCTGAAAAGGGCCCCTTGTCTGTCAACAGAGCTGAGACAATCGTATTTGCATGTCTAACAATGAAACTATGAGAGAAAGACTGAACTACTCCATCAGCTTAAAAAAACCCCATCACGGCTAACATCAAGTTAAAGTGCTGGGTTAAGTCCTCCAACAGGCACTATGGCACTCGCTGCTCCTGCTAGGACAGCTGGCTGCAGAGATCAAAGCAATGGCACAACCAAACTTTTCCAGTCTCAAATAAGAACAGGAATCCACCATCGTTCAAAAAAATCATGCTTGCCCATAACTGTCCTGTGCCAGGAGCTGGGCAGCAGCACTTTTGGAGTCAGACTGTAAGTCTGTGTTATAGTACAGACTTCAAACACGATGGCAGCTGGATTTCAGCATGGAGGAACTTTGCTCTCCTCTGGAGACAAACAGCACCTAGTACTAAAGTCCAGTTTTTAGGTGTTAGGAAAGCAAAACTCACAGATTGTGAATACAAGAAATCATTTAAAACACACTAGAGCAGCTCAGAATTGACATATATGGGAGCAGGAGAAGGAGCATTTCAGGTGAGATTGAATGTACCATTTTTATGGAGCTCCAGTTTGTTGTTGCAGGACATTAAAAGTCTCTTGGGCTGCTCCTGACTCCTTCCCTTAAAAAACAAAACTAGACAAGATCCTCTCCCTGCAGCCACGCTTGCTAATAGACAGGAAAATCCCATAAAACTTCTTTGCCTCTCATGTTCTAAACCAAGCCAATTTGATACAGAATATTCTATCATCAGAGTGACCAACTGCATTCCACAGAGAAAATAAAACCAGTCTGTGACAGCCCAGATCTGTAGTATTCACTGTTACAACCTTTGTATTAAAGACATAGGAGTATGGAAAAGAAAAACCATGAGTTTTCCACAAAATCCATTAGATGTGTCAGTATCTATACATTTCTCACTCAGTATGCTCCCTCAGTGCCTAGAGAAAAACACACTGGCTGGTTAATTTAAGAGGCGTTCTGGATATGGCAGTATGGATAGTATGGATATGGATATGGCAGTTGGTACAAAGTTCAACCCTCGTTCTAAAGATAATTAAATTCTTCATTTAAGAGTTGGATTCACCATTTCTCATCCACCAAGATATCTCATCCTGAACTAACATCTTCCTATTTTCATACCTATGTTTAGAGGTTGCAGATAACCCCTGTTAGCATAAGAAGTGGTGACAACAAAGGTCACGAAGCACACCTTTACTCTTCAGGAGGAACACATAAACTCTGGATGCTGATACTGTAAATAAAATCAGTGGTTTATCTCTGAATGAACCTCAAAACAAGAGGTGCTATGCAGATGCTAACTTGATCTCAAATAATTATTCTGTAATGATCCAAGATGAAAAATGCTTTCTTTGGCTGATAATTTGTACTTGCTTCCTTGGAAGCGTATTATTTCTGGCTTACTGAAACGAATTCATTTTATTTTTAACTAAATGTTGAAAGTATTTCAAAGAGTATTGCCAAGTGAGCCTGTAATACCTGAACCAAATACCCTGTTTTGTAGTAATACAGTCTATTTAGGGCTGCCTCAGAAGGTCACTCATACTTCAACTAACTGCAATATGTCACCACCTTATAAATGAGAGTGATATCAGCAAACAAAATTGGTGCCTTATCATCCCCTGGCACTGGCTGCATACTCCCAGGTGGAAGGTGTGATGTTACATTTAAATGTAAAGGATCTGGGTGACTAAGGCTGGCTATGAACTCAGAAGTACAAGACAAACTGATAAATACGTCAAGGGCTATACCCTTAACTAAGAAAACACACAAATGTGCTGAATTCCACAGGGTGAGGGCACTTGGTACTGAATAGTAACAACTTTGGAACTGCTAAAATGCAAACAGTGTCTGACTTTGGCCTTTCCAAACTGCACTACATTTAAAAAAACTCTCATCTTTCAGACTGTTATACAGAAGGTCAAAATTAATGAATTCTGTCAAGATATATTTAACTGAAATCTTCAGGCATTTTCAAGGTATGTCATTACATATTTCACAATTCATAAGTCAAAACTTGGAAATGAAAATAGTGTGTCTTTATTGATAGTCTGCCACAAATTAATGCATAAACTTAAGAGTTAGCCAAAAATGTATCTGCCATCCGAACATGGCAAGCATTATCTGCAAAAAGTGGATGCTTTCTTCTAGTAGATACCCAGATGTTCTGTTACCAGGTCTCACTATAGTGCCATTTGCAGCTAAAGTATTGCTTTGCACAAGCTGCATGATGCTGACCAGAGTCACTGTCACTTCATTACTGCAAGCACACAGATGTACACTTTAATGTTAAGCCTTTACTGAAGCCAGTGGAACTCGTTTGTCTCTCAGGTGAGCTTGCACACCGTATTTGCAGAACTGGAGTTTATGACTACAAAAGCAATGACAAGGGGGACAAGAACAGACGCACTACAATAGGCATTCCAACAATTCAATGCATCTATCTTACTGAAGGAAATCATATCTTCACATACTATTGAATGTTAAAAACGAACAAAGATGTTTAAGCACAAAGTATATATTTATACCAAATAAAACAACTGAAAAAGTATTACATAAAGAAAAATAATGTAACAGAATGTACTTAAGTACCTAGCTTACAGTCATGCTCATATCTAAAAATAACATTGTTAAGTAATACATATAATTTTGGACATAATTCTCTAACATACAACATGATTCTGTGATTCTAAATGTGGAGAGTACTTTTCCATGATACAGAACACAAATTATTTTATACAGGCACACCTGCTAATTTGTATAAAAAACATGCTTGTAAGTGAAAAGGTCACTGTAGTACTAATTTACCATGTAGTGTTAATCATGTTGAACTTTTCTCCTTTTGCATTGGTGAGCGCCAACACTGAATGGTACAATATTTGATCCATATGGTTCACTGACACTGCAGCCTGTTCCCAAGCAGTAGCCCTGCCTGGGTGTTAACAGTACAGTTCTGTACAGCCCCATCTGTCTGCATATAGTGTATTTAAAACTAACAGCTATTACAATTATTACAATGATTTCTGTTTCAATATATACATCAGTATAAAATACTACCCAAAACACTTTTGCATTTCAAACAATTTTAACCACTTCATCAAACAATGCATTTGCAGAATTTTTAAAAATCCAAATTAATATTGATTGCCAACAGTAAAGCATCTCTATGATATGTTTCCTAATAAGTGAGAGAACGGAAATGTCTTAATTAAAATAAGTATCACAAAACATAATTAATGTTAGAGCAGTTCAAGGATTCCCAGTTTGTCAGTATCTACCCTAAGCAGTGCTACCCAAATACAGTATAAGCCATTTAGTGTTTCTACAATGAGAATAAAACATTCAAATATTAAAGCTGTGACAAACACACAAAAGCAAGGAAAGATACTTTGTTCTGTACTCATTTCTGTTGTAGCGAGGTACAGCATGTCAGGAGTTTGCACTCAGTGCATCATATCTGGCGGTGTGCATGGACTAGGGAATGAGATGCTGGAGAGCAGTGCTGCACAAAGGGACCTGGGGATCCTGGTCAGTGGCAAGTTGGACATGAGGCAGCAGTGCCCTGGCAGCCAGGAGGGCCAACCCTGTCCTGGGGGCATCAGGCACAGCATGGCCAGCTGGGCAAGGGAGGGGATTGTCCTGCTCTGCTCTGAGCTGGGGCAGCCTCACCTCCAGAGCTGGGGGCAATTTGGGTGCCACAGTGTGAGAGGGATATTAAGCTACTGGAGAGTGTCCAAAGGAGGGCAATGAAGGTGGTGAAGAGCCTTGAGGGGAAGCCACTCCTCATGGCCGAGGTCACTTTGTTCAGCCTGGAGGAGACTGAGGGGAGACCTCCACAGCTTCCTCATTAAAGTAAGAGGAGGCACAGGTAAGATCTCTTCACTCTCAAGACCTGTGACAGGACCTGAGGGAATGGCCTGAAGCTGTGTCAGGGGAGGTTCAGGTTGGATATTAGGAAAAAGTTCTTCACCCAGAGGGTGGTCAGGCAATGGAACAGGCTCCCCAGGGAAGTGGTCACAGCGCCAGCCTGACAGAGTACAAGAAGTGTTTGGATACCACTCTCAGGCACAGGGTGTGACTCATGGGGTGTCCTGTGCAGGGCCAGGAATTGGGCTTGATGATCCTGATGGGTCCCTTCCAAATCAGCTTATTCTGTGATTCTCTATGTGCTATGATACCTGGATACAACTGTGGAAGACAACTGAAATAGTATCAACTCTGAATTTCCTTGCTGTTGTGGTTTTATGTCAGATCATTCAAGTTAGGAAAACTTAGTGTCTTTTCTTTTCTTGAAGGGAAGGAGAGAGAGGAATTCATAATGAAATTGCAAAAATGCTACTAAAATCCCTATCCTGGACACAATACACTGCTTTAGGAGCTACTGTGTCATTGCACAATATAAGTGGCCTATTAATCACTGAATTATTGGTGTAGAAGAATATATATAATTGTGAATGTGTTTTAAAAATTGGTATTTTAAAACTTGCCTGTATCCCATAACAAGTCATAAAATGTGTTTTTCAAACACTAATACATTTATGTAAAGTAGTAAATATATATTTATAATGGCAAATACCAAATCTCTGCCTCTGCTGCTTCAGTTTTTAAAATGGGATTTGGTTAAGAGTTTTCATTCTTTCCATCATCCTGAATCAGAATTATTTCTGAAGCACAGAAGAAATCCAAATGGCAATAGTAATATTATGGGGGTTTTTTGTTTGTTTTGCTGTTTTGTTTCTAGCTTAAAAAATAATCAGTGTCTTTAAAAAAAATGCAAAACAGTAAAACTCAAAAAATCTCTCCTCAGGAGAAGTCCCCGCTGAGAGTTTTTTTCCAAAACTAATTTTCACGCTTACAGTATTTTTATAGTCATGTTACACACCCTTGAAAATAAAGGCTCCATGCTGAGAATGGTGACAAGCCCTTAATTATAGAGGTGTTAACTGGTGACACTATTTTTCATCAGAAAAAACCCAAAAGCCCCACAAAAATTCATAGCTTATACTGAATGCTTAATTCATGCTCATTTTGTTCATTTAAAAATACTCTTTGGAAACTTGTGTCAACTCCTGCAGACAACTTAGCGATACATCTTTTCCTGTTAAAATAAAAATTATTCATATTCACCTCTACCCCACACTAAGCTCTACTACTAATATACACTTCATTACCTGCTCATGTCACCATCTAACACATATCTTTACATTCTTCTACATATAGTGTCCAGGGCTTATTTTTCACCAAACAGAACTTGATAACTATTACACTTAAAAGTTTTTATTGAGAAGTTTTTTGGTGTTCTAGCCTTTTCATTGCAATGCATACTGATATTAGCAGTTCATAATTTTTGTCTGTGTTAACTTCAGAGAAACTTTTTACAATTTTTTCCCATTAAAATTTTAAAATCTGATCTCACTTAGAGACCAAAACTGAAAACCAGGAGAGAGATTGGATGTAATTTTAAAATGGTTCTGCTACTTTAAAATGCATTTAAAATTTGTACACATGACAAAGGACTCTTAACTTTTACATTGCTGTAATCAGATTCTAATTCAAAGTCATGTAAATACACATGAAAAATAAGCCACTGGTCATGAAATCTAATGATTACATTCAAAGCTAGCCTTTAAAAAAAAATAAAAAAGTTACAGGCAAAACATACTGGTTTATGTACTCACTAGCTTATCAGGCTACAATAGGCATTGTTTAAGTATAAAAAAAAGCAGACAATTCAGATTTAAATAAGACTGTGTGAAATCAGAAAAAAACCCTTAGATTTCACTATTAAAAAACCCCAGAACACCTATAATTACTTCCCATCCTACAGCTACATTTAAACCAACTAACAAAAATAATCAAAGTATTTCTGGCAAATGGAAGTTAGGCTAGAGTATGTGGCAACAATCAAAATTCATATATGTTTCTATGTAAAATGACTCATGATTTACTATAACATAAAATAGAAACAAGAGCACTTTGTGGCTAATGCAAGAGCTACTAGTAGGAACACTTAATGCCAAACAGTCTTCAGCCCTCCTTTACGTCGTATCTCCAAATCAGTATTGACTTCTTTTGACCAGATACATCATTTTTGGCTTGTCACCCCAGTATGTCATGTTTTACCACTTGCCACAGGCAGCAGGAAACAACTAGCTGAGCAAACTACAAGCAGTGACATGCAGAAATTAATTCTCAAATCTGAGTACTTAGATAAAATGATATGCAAGCGCACACTAGGACAAAAGGAATGGCATTCGTCATCCAAAATAGGCTCATCATCCCTCCCCACCCCCCCAAACAGTAGTTGCAACAGCAATAGAAAAAGATCAAGAAGATGTCTGTTCTTCAGAGTCAACTGTGGAAAAAAGTCAGCAATATATAACAGCAGCGATGGACAAGGAAGAGCAAACCCAAAGAATCTTGTTGAGTATTTGTTCATTTACTTTTTCTGAACACAAGCCAAAGTGCACACACTGGCTTGTTCTGGACTTCAGATACAGATGTCCTAATCTCCTTAGATCCTTCACAGATTTAGAATTCAGTCTCCCTGAGGCCCCTATAACCAAGTAAGAAAACTCTCTTTATCTAGCTTGGTGGCTGCCAAGACAGATTCCATGTCATTAAGGATGTCAGAGCTCAAAGCCTCTTGCAGACTTGGCATCAGTTCTTCTCCTTCTATATTCATTCCATCTCCTTCCAGTGTCCCAAGGTCCACATTTGTCCCTGGAATGGCTTCAAGGTAGTCTGGGAAACGGTTCTGATGGGATGGTATGTTACTTTGGCCGATACTGTCACCTAGTTATAACACAAACATGAATATTAAGTATACTGGAAGTACCAAACCTACAATTTATCAGGACAACTGGTTAATCATGTACCTCTTGCATCATACAAGCAGCGTGACTCATAGAAATCCATCACAAACCCCAAAGCTAACATGACTGCATCCAGATGTACAAAGAACATGCCTTTGTTTCCAGCTTTCACCTACTGACCCAAATCTTACGGATCTTTGATGTCATTTAGCAGAATTTGATTTTTACACTTGAAGGAAAAAGACAATGCTGAATCAAATATAGTTTTGGAGTTATATTAACAACACTGTATGACATACTATTCCTGGCTCTGAACAACATTACTTCAAAAAGAAAACACACTCAAATTCCTTATAAAAACAGGAGTGATACTACTTAAGAGCAATTTCCCAACCATCCCAATATAGTCGATTACAAATGTATTTTTTCACAAATCTAACCATAATGTTTCTATTAGAGGAAAGGGGAAATAGAAAAAAGTAGACAAACAATGCAGAAAGTAGCACAGCTCTTCAGAATTGCTTGTTTTCATTGCAAATGGATACAAGTGTATTTGGAAAATAGGCATTAAAAATGTACACAAAATCCGACCTGTATCCATCTCATCAACACTGTTCAGGAAGTCATCTGGGGTTCTGGGTACACTGTAACTGCTCATGCTAAGTCCACTATCTGTGCTTTCATCTCTGGAGTGATATGTTCCACTGTAATGGAGAAAAGGAAGAAAAAAATGAGGGTAGAGCACCAAAGAAAATAAAACAGATGCTTGTTTTGAACTAATTTATGGGCTTTGAAAACATTGCTACCATGAGAAATCCTCTATTCTAATAAAAAACTGAAGCCGTTGTTTGCATGAGACACCTGGGTTTTATTTTATTGCAGACCTTTTCCTATTAAAACCATATTATTTAGATCCAATTTAACTTCATGAGAACACACCTAAGGAGCTTTAAGAAACTGCCTACTTGTGCTGTGCACAATTTTAATCTCTTCACGCCCACCCACCCACAGTTGAAACCTTTCAGAGCATATCAGATAATCCATAATGATCATAAAAATAATAACAATTATGGTGCACCCTTTTATGCTTCCATAAGGATAAAAAAATACTTCTAACTAATGTTCCCATGTTTAATCAACCACTGAAGTGTATTTTTAGGTCACTGCTGTTATAAATAGTTGGAACTCCTTTAGCAATTCTTCAATTGCTTCCCACTGCTGCATTACTACTTGTTCAGTCACACATGTCAAGGCAAGAGAGCACCCAAATATAAATCAAATACTGGTACAGAAGCCATCCTATAAACAAACTCTGCTCAGAATGATCTTGCTGACAGAACAGTTAACCAAACTGATGGCATGGGGCCTTACATGCCTTCACTTTCTTACTGCCATCTCCTGCCAGCGCAGCAAGCAAGACCAAGAGAGACACAGTGGAAAATGCGGGATGGGGAGGGGAAGTAGGTCAGTGTGTTGAGTTTCTATAGCATGGTTTTGGTAGCAGGGGTCTGCAAGGATCCCTGTGTGACACAGCAGGAGGAGCTGATCTTATGTCAGACAGCTGCTTCCAGCTGTCTACAAAGTGGTCTTGCTGCCCAAAGCTGAGCCCATCAGTGAGAATGGTGGTACCTTTGTCATAACATATTTAGGAAGAAGGGAAAAATGCTGAACAGCAGAATGGAGAGAGGAGTGAGAATGTGTGAGAGAAACAGGCCTGCAGACCCCAAGGTCAGTGCCAGAGGAGGGGCAGGAGGTGCTCCAGGCACCAGAGCAGAGATTCCCCCAGCAGCCCATGGTGCACATCCTATGGTGAGGCACTGTGCCCCTGCAGCCCCCTGGAGATTCAAGGGGGAGCAGAGATCCATCTACAGCCCATGGAGGATCCATGTCAGAGCAGGGAGTTGCCTGAAGGAGGCTGTGACCCCATGGACAGAGAAGCCCATGCGAGAGCAGCTTTGCTGGCAGGAGCTGTGGCTTGCATAGGCAGCTGTTGAAGGCCACCATCACCTCCCTCCCCTCTGCATTTCCTAATATTCAGTCTTCACAAAACATTTTCAAAATCTGTATTTCTTCAGATTATGGTAGCATTCACGGAGAATCCTTACTGATTTTCCTCCTGGCATCTTAAATGAACATCAACTTTATTTACTGTTCAAATTATCATTTGAAGACATACTGATCCTCCTCATGATGTACTTGTGAAGTATATAGTATATGTCTTTTGGTCAAATATGAAGAACCAAAAAAATTATGAACAGCTATAGAACAAAAAATGATTATGAACAACTATTCAACATTGGATGCCAGTACAGTGTATAGCCATGTATATAAATATATATATTAACATATATATATGTATATATATTTGATTCCATGAGGACATCTTTGCCATACAAGAAAGGAATCAGTATTTCTTTATAGATAAATCATAAATATTTCTCTTTTTTAGATTGATTTAAAAACAGAATCACCACATTCAATACAATCCTAGCAATTAAATTATTTAGAACTTCTGTGAACAAAAATGCTGGTTTACTTTATGGGACAAAATACTAAAAACAGAACTGAGATTATGCTGAACTAAATTACTTCAGTGCAGAAGGCCTTTTGGCTGTTGCCCTCCCTCTTGGAATGTCCATAACTTCTCTTCAAATCACTCCTTAATACACATTTCCTCTTTCTTCAACAAGGATTTGTTAATTTAGAAGCTACACCACCCAAAATTACCACATGCAACTAAACAGCATTACCCAAAATAGACTGGATTCTTCTTCAACTAATCATTCTTAAAATATGTGTATACAAAAGAAGAAATACCAATTTAGGAGTTAAACAGAGAATTACCATCACTACCAATATAAATCTAACCGACAAAAATATATAAACAAGTGTGGTAAATCAAAAAGTGAAATAGTCTAATGAAGTCTGCATTGATGAATATCCCATTCAAAAAAAAAAAAACCAAATAAACCTTAGTGACAGTCAGTACTAAAGATAGCAGGCAGATTTGATCATGCATTTTCAACCACTACTGAGCATTATCTCAAATTGCTCCAATGCAGTGATTTTCTGTGATTTTTTTTAATGCTTCTATTATATAAGCAGCAGGAAATATTAACCTAAACTCTGAATATATAACTTTTGGGCCTAAATTTAGTAGTGTCTAACCAGGAATTTCATATATACCCTATAAAGATAGAAAGGAGAAATTCTCCAAGTCTGAACTTTAATATAAGGAGTATCAACAAGACCTTTAGGTCAAAACTACTGGACTGCTTTCTGAGACAGCAATACATATTCACAAATGTCCTTCCTTAAAAATCCCTTTCCCACTCCCATATGACAGCATTACGTGTGGTGCCACCAGCCTAGAAGGAGACAAATGTTCAGACCAAAATGCAAATTAAGATAATCTCAACTCAAGTCAAATAAGATTTCCAGTATTTTGCAAGGGGTAAGGGCTACATTAAAAAAACAACCCAGTTAAACATATATGCAACTAGGCAAGCAGTATCTTTTTGCACTTTGCAGTAAATACCAACCTGCCATAAAATTACAAAATGTAAATTTGCCCTTTCTAGCTTTTTCCCATGTTCATAGTTAATGGCAAATATCCATCACTTTATATTTTATGTGTGGAGACTCACAATGGATAAACAGCATCAGTCCACTGCCACAGCCATTTGAAACCTAAAGATGCATTTCCTTCAGGTCAGAGAACAGGTTTTGAAGATGTGAAGATCTGTATGATGGCAACAGCCTTCCAGAAGTTCAAGCTAGAATGTTACTAAACCACATCAATAGCATCATCTACCTACAGAGGCTTCCCATAGGAGAGCAAGTCAGGTTTAAAGTCAGGCCTCTTTTATTTCTTAGGACAAAGCACAGTCAAGGCTCACACAGGAACACCCTACAGGATGAATTCCATGTAGGATAATTCCTGAAAAAAACCATCAAATTTTCTAATCATAATTGTCTGTGTAGGGCACAAATATTCCCAAAAGGATTACCCAAAATACAGATATCACTTATCTCAAGCTGCAGCAGCTCTCTAAAGTTGTAATGTTTGGTATGAAGTATTTGCAAGCTGAAATTTGAACAGTAATTCCAACAAAATAAACACTTCAAGTCAGAGGGAGTTAGGAAAAAGTTTTATGAAAGACTAGTCTGTACTATAAGATTCTAAATCTTGAATGAAAATACCCACTTCAAAATAATACAGTATTTAAAATGAAACATGCCACTATTTGTAGACCTAACATTAGCAGAGTAAAAATACTGCTAAATACCTGAAGTGGAGGGGAGGGGTGAATGGAGAAACCTTAAAATGAACCTCAAGCTGTAATCCTAAATGTGCCTCACAGTTCATTTGATCTCACAGCAAGCTATTCACAAATTCTTTGAGTCAGTAATTTGAAATGACTGTTAGTCAACAGATTATGCAGAGGCAAACATGTTATGACTTTGAATAAAAACCTTCCTGCAAGTCTGAACAAACTACTTCCTCCCACAGGAGACAGCTTTTAATCTTCACTTTTACTAGACTTGCCATTTAAGGAAAGATTCATTTACAGCTGTGGCTCTTGGCACAGACAGATGTTCAAAATAAACTATTACATGTACCAAACAGAATTTTAAATCAAATTTCTTTCCCCTAGTAGCTACTTCTACAAACCTGTTAAGAAAGGGATCAGAACTATTTGTAGTCATTGTTCTCAGTTCCTGAGACATTCCAGGAGATGACACAGGATTTTGAGATCCACCGTCTTGTTCCATTGTTGGAAGCTGGCTACGGAGAGCCAATTCCTAGAACAGCAGGAGAGAGAGAAAGAGAGATCATGCTAGGCATTTGAACACACATTTTGGATACATAAACACATGACATTATAGATAATTGATGGTTTTACTGCTTCCAGTTACAAGACTTAAATGAAATTAAACTAAAGTTTCTGAGGACAAATTGAGAATCTGTACCGGCTTCAATGAAAATGCAAGTTCTAGCAGCCATGACCAACATTACAGAGACTACACTGTAAATGTATTTATGGATATAAATATCTGTATGTTTGCACAAATATTTTCTAGTTCACTTCAGTATCTTTCTGCTAAGTATATACTTAAACCAAACCAAGAATTGTTAATACTATCTGAGCCCTAATATAACTTGTTTAGCTCTGCTAAATAGCATTTTATCCCCATTTCTTTTAAATTCTGATTTAGTTCCTGGCTTCCTTTGTACCCTTCTTGTTTCAGTCAGCAAACTTTCAAGTCTTTCCCTAAAAGTTTCCATTCACTACTGTTTGAGGCATGCATTTGGAATTTCTGACTGGTCAAATCCGTGATTTGTTCTGTAAGTAAACTTCAGAGCTCTTCAAAATTGGAGTAATTTCTTAGTAAGACCAAGACACTGCACCTCTGAAGTTACAAACCTAAATTTCATACAATTTTTTACACATCTGAATGTTCACCAGCTTGAATCAAACCATCCATTATGCTTGTAATTACTAATTCATAAAGTAAGTGTTAATATAAAAAGCATTATATTAAAGGTGAATGGAAATAAGCAATATTTTATGCAAATTCCAGTGACCCCTCTCCCCTTTAAACAAGTAATTTTATAAATTTTTTAAACAAGTAATCCATGAGTTACACATGTGAAAATGCAGTAATTTTCTTCAAGCAACTCTGTTCACACACCATCAATGTCACATCAAGACTGAACTTTATTAATGCAGAGACTGGTGAATCTGTTGACCACCTTGTCACCATTACTGGTACTATGTGACTTCCAGGCTGTGCCTAGGAAGAAAATCTCAGGCAAAACCAATCCTGTCAGTCTTGCACTACGAGTATTTCTCAGTTGTAAAATGAGAGGTCTTCATCCCTTTTCAATTACAAGCTTAAGGACTACTATACTGTAGTCTTCTAGTATATAAAAGTAACTTTTCCCCAGTGCTTCTTCACAATGATTTCTTTTTAAGAAATGCTAAGGTTATTTTATTTCCAGTAGACCATGTATTGAAGCTTCCCTACTGCCTGTTTTTATTTGCTTTTCTAATCTGCATATGCTTCACTCTCAGTCCTGTGGATTACTACTCTGCATATTCCTTTAAGTTTTATGTCTTGCACTAGAAAATTTTCTCACTACAATTGATTAGATCTCTGCAGAAAGTGTACAAGCATACCATCGGTTTTTGCGTTCATCATACCCAATTACTGCTTCAAGTAAATACAGCCCTCTGCTCATCACCACTTACTGGCCTCTGATCTAACAAACAGTAGTAATACTTCTTATCCCCATTTTCAGATCACAGGATGTTAAGCATCTCTTAGTAATTTCTAAAGGCTTATCCATATGATTTTCATTTGCTTATGTAATAAAACAAAGTGTAAAGCCTATATAATGACAACTTACTTCAAAAAAAAGTTTGTAACTTTGTATCAGTCACAAGTTACCTGATACATAGGTAGTCTCATCCATTTGAAAGAATGCAAGAAAAAAGTGTTCTTTCCTGGAATGCTTCCCAAACAGTGATCTGAAGAAGGCAGAAGGTCTTAGGGCACCTATCCCAGAGATGGCTCAAGAACTGCTCGCCCACATGCTCTGTCCTTTTCCCCTTCTCCCTTGGTTTGATCTGTACATTACATCTTTATTTCCTTGGGCTGCGCTTCCTGATTTGGATGAAGAGGAAGAGCCAAAAATGCCAGGAGACTGCAGAAGCAGCTTAATCACACACCAGTGCCACAAAGAGTGGTAACAAAGCAAAACCTCTATGGAGTCATTTCTGTATATGAACTAACGTAGGTGACATTTTATCTCCTTTGCATGGCCTTTCCAGTCAGGACCTTCCTCCTGATTCAATAGTTGTGAGGAAGAGAAGAAATCCATACACGTCTCTTCTTCAAGAGCTACTGGCAGCAGGAAAGAAAAAAAAACCCGCATTTTTTCCTCTATTATCGTGAAAAAAAGTCAGTACAAAGGAACAAGAAATTTGGAAGCACAGGGAAGTTACTTTGTATTTTTTTAAATCCTTAGTGTAGGAGAGGCTGAAGTTTCATCAATACATGAACTTAAATAGTATGGCAAAAATAAATGTAGCTCAAGATGCTAGCCAGCTAAAACCAAAAAAATCTCTTTTCTGTAAAGGCCCACCTAAGAGATGCATTAAACCAGGAGAGAGAACTGTATTTTGCCTATTATTTGGCTTGTACTATATAGTGAAACTAGTATTTTAAAATTAAAACTACTTTTATCTTTGTTTCAACAACATCGCTAAAAATGCAAAACAGCAACTATTTTTAACTATTTCTAAGTAGCAATACCGCTACTTTTTCAGGAGTTAGAAGCACTTTCCCCTCAAAAGAATGTTATTACTCATCTAAGTAATAAATTTATGTCATTTTGAGAGTCTGAAAGAGAAAGGAATTACCAAAAAAGACAAGCTATTGAGAAACAAATACAGGGCAATTTTTAATCATTCTGCAAGATACGCAAATCTTCCTAAAGGCCTAAAGAGTATATTAAGACTATTTTTTACTAAAAGGTGTATAAAGTTGAAGCTGAAGTTGTGTTGCTTGAAGAATTGTCTTTTAATTTCTATTTCCTTATAAAACTGTTTTGCAATAAAAAAGTTGTATGATTTCTATACTTAAAAAATATATGGCAGTGTCCAAGTTTCTCCCAGCTACAAACACAGCAATGTGAACTCTAGGCTTTTAGTTCATGCTTCAAAATATATGCTTTATTAGAAGTATTAGAAGTCTGGAGGCAAAAATAAAACTATGACAAAATCCTGGCTTAGATTTCTTTGAATTGATCTCATCCTATTTTTTAAGTATGTCAAACTTGTTTTAAGTACCTCTGGGAAAAGCTTAGTATTCCTATTGTTAGCACTAAAGCAGAATTTTAGTTATTACACAGAGACCAAAATGATCTGTCATCTCCTCTAAGTAATTTTAAAAATAAGGTCAGTACTGTGTAATTTATCTGGCTGATCTCATCCACATTTTTTTTCATAATTTCATACAGATTAAGTTTTACATGAAGTCACAGGTCATTCACACCACATCCAAATTAACTTCATAAAACTACCCTTTTCAGAGCATTTTTACCCTTCACTGGCTTTTGAGGAAAGGCAGATGACTTGCGCAACTCACATTCCTACTGTATTAAACCTACGATATGCTACTCAATTTGACTTGATACTTGATAATTGGTTTTGCAAATTTACTTTGAAAGTGCCAATTGTTCTGTCCCAACCATTGCTCAACTTTCCAATGATCCACAGGCTTTCCTGGGATGGGAGAGACGTTTCAGGGGAAAGAGAAGGCCACAACACTTATGGGCAGACTTACTTTGCGTTCTTGTGAGGGCGACAAAGTTGCAGCACACATACAAAGAAACAGGGAAGACACGTGGACAGACGGAAGACAAATGAACTCAGCAATGTGGAGTTGAGCAATTTGTGAGGACTAAGCAGAAAACGGACCATTCACTGCTTCGATCACAACAACCAGCACAGCCAGTGAATGCAGTTCTGATTTACTAGACAGACTTTTAAACAAGGTATTTATCCATGAAGATCTACAGACGTGAGCAAGCAATTGTAAAATTATTTTGTTGATCTCTAAAGCTTAGAAACAAGCAGCAGATACAGAATGAGCAAGCATATACAGAGGAACTTGTGTAGTATGCTGATCTTACTAGCAAATACTCTAATATTAGCAGCAGATAAATATAAATAAGAAATCTTCCATTCTCAGCACAAAAAATAGTCTGCACAACATCCAAGAATAATGTCATCAGTACCTCGACATTATTTGCCTCTATTTCTTTCCACAGCACACTGTAAGGGAAGAAATCTGTTACTTAACATCTGTTCAATTTTGTGACATATACAAAACTTGATTGACATCTGCTCTATATTAGAAATTGTTGACAAACAGATGCTAACTGCATGAAAATGGAAGGAGAGCTGGAAAGAGAGTGGGGATGGAGTGAAAGTCATCATTCAATCTTTTCACTAAGACAGATGGGCATCTTGAAGGTTTCACAAATAGCTGATGATGATGAGCACAAGGAACTGAACAGATGCTTGGTGTTTTTAAATTTCCTAAATATATCAACAGTTTTTGCTGATACCCAGTAAGTCTGAAAGTTATTATTTTTGCTACAGGTACCTTCAACATTTTTACAATTTCAGTAAAATACATCCTCATTTAAACAAGAAGTGCTTGCTATAAAAAATGAAGCTGAGCAGTTATTTACTCATTCCAGAAGCTGCTAAGGCTTCCATAACACTTGGAGTGTTAGTGTCACCACAGGATACTACAGTATCATGGCAGAGAGACAAAAACCTGGCGTGGACACTACAGTTACCCAGTACCAACAAAACCTGACCGTAGAGATCAATACAATGATGGTACTGCATCCAGGCTACACGGGGAAAAATGTTGGGCTAGATGACCTCCACCAGTCCCTTCTAACCCAGTTATTGTGTGACATAAAAAGCTCAGAGATCCAGTTAGAAGTTAAGGAACATTTCTCAGACGTTTTTAATTGATCTGTACAAGAGATTTCACTGGAGGTAAGCTTCAAGAATGCGAGTGTTGTATAATTTCTTTACACATGAAAGAAGACCTTAGCAATCCCTCTCTGAAACAGACTTAGCCTTCCCAGAATTAAGAACACTGAACATGTGAAGATTTAATTTTTGATATTCCTGAAAAGAACATCTAAAATTTAGCAAGAGAAGCAATTACTCTGCCACAAAGTACAGCTTTATCATCCTCCAAACTTCATTAATTTTATTCAGAAGAAAGACCTGTCAGAAAGAAAAAGTTGAAATTTTTCTTCTTTCTACACATTTTCCAGATTCAATAAGTCCTCTGTGATCTGATTAGATGTACAGATTGGGACTTCAATAGCAGCATCATCAGAGAAGACAGACTACATTTGCCTGTACAGTACAAGGCCTCAAGAAGCATTTAGAGAACAAGAACCCAGAAGCAGTTCTCTAAGCACTTTCTTCCATGTGTGGCTGCCCATTACACTGCTGAGGGGATATGAAAACACAAGAAATACATTCAGATGGTGCAACACAAATAGTCTAATATTGCAGAACTTTAA
This sequence comes from Turdus rufiventris, assembly GCA_013186435.1. NCBI lineage: Eukaryota > Metazoa > Chordata > Aves > Passeriformes > Turdidae > Turdus > Turdus rufiventris. The sequence goes on from PYHW01010840.1 coordinate 5,151,956, forward strand.
AGGTGACATGATTGCCTGTTCTTCCACCCAACAGAGCACGCACATGTAACTTGACTCATCAGCAAGTGCAGACTAAAAACTGATCCCAGGCAGGACATATGGTAGGAAGCAAGTTTAAAAATAAATGAAATTCTGATTTTTGTATAAATCCTTTTATCCGTTCCCACTCCAAATAAAGCAGACTGACCACTACATATACATTTAATGAATTATCAGTACAGTCCCTTTGAATTTTTGCAGTTTTTTAGGATTTAAGCCATAATTTCAAGAAGTTTCCAAAACCTTATCTTACAGACTTAAGTATGAAACTGATAACAAACTTCTCAATTTCCTGTATTTTTTTGAGTTGGCAATAGGATGAAATTAGTGGAAGAGTGAAAAATGGTATGATAGGGCTTCAGGCATAGAAGAAAACAGAATACACTTTTGGCATTCCGTAAGAAAAACATCCCCTATGAATGACCCAGTTATGCCAGAAGACAAGGTGTTTTCAACTGGTGTGGAGGAGTCCTCCTTTATTTTAGTCTCTTGTATACCCACAATTCTTGAGAATTTCTTTTTTCCTCCAGAATAGGATCTAATACTGATTTATAAGATCATTATGTGGCTAATGCCTTGTAAATGAATCAAATTACTACATCTTGATTAAAATGCTTCTGTTAAAGAGCTGCTCTGGGAGTGCCAAACAAGAAAGTATTTTTTTCCAGGGTGTCAGCACGAAGGTCCCAAGTTCCTTTTTCTCAGAACTAGTAACATACAAATTTTGTGGTACTCTTCAGAATGCAAGAGCATGCCAGTACTCATGGCTTCCAAGCAGAGGATACTTTCTTTTCTTCTGTTTTTCCTGCCTAGTGCATACAGAGGTTTTTCTTAAAAAACAAAGTAGAGTACAAGCCAATATAAATATTGTACTAAGAACCAGTAGATTAAAACACTGTTAGCAATAGTAAATATGAAGTTCTCTGAACATATCCATAAATCCACCATTCCAGTGATTCACTCTATATTCAACTCCTTCAGAGACTAAAGGAAGACCATATTAACTTGTTTATTATGCTTCACATTTTGAACACTTTTATTTTGGTCTGAGCTTGAAAGGCTCTTTATAAGTGTTGTCTCCTATACAGAAAATGTATCTGTGCAAGAACCAGTTAAACGCCAAAATAGAAAAATTGTATCTGCATAGCAATTATTTTGTTAGTCTAATCTATTAAGTAATTCTGTTATACTAAGCATGCTTAAAAATCGTAACTATTTCGAGTGACTTTTCATTAGCTGATAACAGATATCCTTCTCTAAGATCATACCTGCTTAAACAAACTGATAAGAACATTCATACGAACAGTACTTAAAAGTCACCAACTACTACCTTAGATAGTTTGCTTTAAATAAATATCTTGATGACATCATGACTGGAACAGCAGTATCCTCAAGAATGCTAAACAAGAAGGTTGTTTTCAATGTAAAAAAATGTGCAATGAATTCCTCATTCGCTCTTAAATATTGATATAAAGTTGTGGTAATGCAGCACTCCTAAAAACAGTGTTAGGGCTGTGACCAGAAAAGTGACTGAAAAATGTGCATGGCAGAGCTTCGCTTTTTGATTGTCTTTTTCTTTTTTTAGAATGTTTTCATGTAGCAAAAAGTTTCCTGCTAGCCTAATTTTATGCTTTTATTTTTCTAATTATGCTGAAACATCAGTTAAGAGCCTACCTGATGTTTTGGAGAATTTGCTGTGCTGGGATTGATATTCCGCAATGCCTAAGAGTAAAAATAAGATGGATAAAAATTACTTTAGCTGCATGGTTGACCTATGCAGGCTGTCTTATAAACACCATCTTGTAGTATCAAGCCCCCGAGACAGGCCAGATGAGACAGGATAAGGGAGTTAAGAAACTGTGAAAATTATGACACAGTGAAACAAAACTCACAGATTTACCAAGGATGCGTATTTGACAGATAAGCTTAACGACTAAGGAGAACAACATGAAGAGAACTGGTTGTCACCTGCTCCAAAGTTAGTCAGGTTCTCAATGACAACTGAGGCAAGAAGACAATTAGAAGGCCTACCTAGAAGCATGCTAGCACAGGGTAAAATGTCTGTTTGTGGATTAATTGCAAAGCAGGAACAGCAGAAGCCCAGGTGCTTAAGCGGAGAGAAAGTCCTGATGCCACCTTTGCAATGTATTCTTACCTAGAGTACTATAAAAAGTAATGGCTGTAAAGATGACCCATCTTACACCAAGAGATGCTGAAGATTCCTACAAAACAGTCCTTGACTACAAAGGGGATAACGGGAGTCAGATTCCAGGACAGAATACTGCAGGTGATGAAGAAAGAGAAAAGCTGTCTTTGAGGACATTAAGATACTATCCTCTTCTGATACAAGGCCCATCACCCAAAGTGAAAAGGGAAAGATTCTGGAAGGTTTTCCTCAAGGAAAAGATTAGTACTTTTTCTGGCAGTGTCCAAAACCCAAAGAAATATCCTAAGTATCTAGCACAGAGGTAGTAACTCAAAACATTCAGATCAAACAATTGAAGCAGAAGACTTAAGAGTCAAAAGGAGATCAAGCCCGAATTCCAATCCAGAGATTGCAAAGTCCAGCCCTACACTTTAACATTTGCTACAGCCATATCCATACAGTGGATAATACAGCCATATCCATACAGTAGAAAATACTGAAAAGGCATAGCCTGCAGCTTTATTATGAAGTTTGAAATTCTTCAGCGTAAGAAAACCACAGGTACAAAATGCAGCACAAGTTTTTCACTTGTTCCATGCTCATTCCACTGTTGAATAGGTAAAATTTTGGCAACAAGGCACCTCCTCAATGTTCCTTATATAAATTTTAAAAATACTTCAAAATTCTATGAACTGCAACAGGTTCTAAACCTGAAGATTTTCCTCCACTTAAAAGGGAGAACTAAAGTATCTGTGGGAAATAACTTTTTGCATGACTTGGAACTCAATGAATATGAAATACATTCTCAGGAGGAATATCCAATCACATTAACAGTCCATGTTGTCATTCCTACAGTTTGTGAAGCCTGCTCTTTAAAGGGTTTGTTAAAGGGAGGAAAACAAAATCCTTCAGTCTAAAAAATCAGATACTTTCACCAATAAGTTGATGTCAGTAAGAGAATGAATTCAGACTTTTTTAGATCTCAAAGCTTTTTGTACAGTCACTGGTCTTTAAGACTAACTGAAACACAACTATGAAAAATCAAAACATAACATACAAAAGAAATAGTGGAAGTAGGTTTCTAACCTGTGGCCTCACCTGCCGAAGCAGTTCTTGATGCTTCAGTCTCAGCCTTTCTTTCTCCATCTGTAGCTGCTGAAGTCTCATCTGTTGCTGCTGATTGGAGCTACTCCCTCCCATCACACCACCTTGGGGACTCTGAGGAGCCAGAGGAGGTGGCTGTTTGACTGGAGCACTTTGGCTGATTCGCTGATTCATGGCTAAGGAACCAAAACAATAAACATTTTAAAATAAATTCAAACAAATACATGCAAAGGAAGTATTATCCATGAAAGGTATACATTAAAAAATCTACAAAATTACAAGTCATGGCATATAAAACACGCAGTTACACTGGTGTTCAGAGTGTGAAATTATGCTCATGTGTGAGCAATCAATGCGTGTAAAATTCATGCAACAGTCTCATGGTTAAGACTACATTGTTCTAAAAGTTTCTGAAAACAGTTTAATATGCCAGCTGGTGAAAAATTCAAAAGCGGTAGTAAAATATTTCAAGGTGAATTAGAAAAATCTCTGTTCTTTCCAATAAACTATTCTCACTGCAGACACAAATAGTAAATACCTTGTTCTATTAATGTGAAATCTTAGGTTCATTTAACTTGAGAACACAGATAATAACAAAATGGAACACTTCACTTTTATCGAAAACAATTAAAAACTATCTCTTGTGGTGTAAGGTCACGCAACCAGCATTCACATCCTTGCCACATCAAGCTTTCAGTGTTAGAGACGTCATTTAAAGCCTCTTGACAGACAAAATTAAGAGCTGGTAAAGAAATGGCAGATAAATTATACAGCCAGAAATACTGACATCAATATAGGAAACATTTTGCTAGTGCATAATTTTCTTTTACCCCTCAGAACTATACATTGCATTTTTCCTGGGGAGTGGAGAAGAAAAAATGTAACCATGTAAGCATAATGTACAGTGAGAACCCATCTTCCCCTCCCCTATAAAAGCAAGGCCAATGACAATTTTATTTTATAAAATAATACATGAGTGTGATGCATCTATTTGACAAGCCTGATTTCTTCCTCACATGACACCAATATGTCAACAGAGTCACTAGAATTCCCAGAGTGAAAGAGAGGGTGGGAAAAGCTGACTCTATTGCAAGGGCACTATTTTTAGGGGCTTTCAGTTTGGAATTAGCTCTCCATCATGTTCTCTGTAACAGACTGAATCTCTTAACACTCACAGTATTCTGCAGAATGCATTTGCTGAAGCAGTGATGGGAGAGTGGTGGGGATTTTTGTTTTTCTGGGAATGAGGATTATGGTTTGAAGAAACCAAGAAAAAAAAAAAAGGGAGAGCTTCTTTTAGGATGACAGGGTGAAGTGGGGCAAAAAACCCAGATCTATAGAATTAGTTTGAATTAATGTTTTAATTATGTAGAGGATTTATGAAATATTAACATTTCTAACTACCTTAAGAAAGGAGAATTCTCTCTCAAAAAAAAAAATCTGCATCATTTTTTCAGTGAAAAGCCCTTCAGACTCCACTGTCTTTTGAATGTTCAATTTAAGGTAGTGCTGTTCTTCTGTTCCAAGAAAGTAAATATATATTTTTCACATAATATTAAACCAGTTAAAGAACCAACTCTGCAGCCTACCCTTCCAACCAATCCACTGGTCCAGCACAGTCAAATGGGCCGAAGGGTCTCATATTTTCGTGAGTGCAGTCAACATAAAATGCTGCCAAATATCTTAAAGTGATTTGAAACAGTATTTCATGCAGAACCTTTTTTAGAGAGCTTCATACATATGATTGCTGATATGATAAAACTTTTTCTAAGGTAAGTGAACCTGTGAAGCAGAAATAGAAACTGGATCCTGGTACAAAGAAAAAACAACTAGGGTTGCAGTTCAGCTCCAACCTACAAGATTCATCCTGACTCAGAGTGAAAAAAAATAGTGGGAAAATGACACTCGTGTGGATGAAAGCCTAAAATCGAGCAGTTGATGAGACGTACACCATCAGAACTGAACTTCAGGACAGAAAGTGACCAGAGCGAGCCAATTTACCAACTTTGTCACGCGAGCTATGGTCTCTGGGTTAGTGACAGGAAGATTGGCCCAAAGATACCAGAAACTGTAAAGCAAAAATTCTAACAGCATCAACAGCAGTCCTGTAAGGATGTGGGCAGTGAACGTTTAACTACAAACACCAGGAGCTCCACTGGGCAGTATCTGCTGGAAGCTTGACAGCAATTAGACAACCTTCATTTATCAAAGCTGAAGCAAAGTTGAAGCTAGAGAAAGCAATGCAAAAAGCAAGGCAGCCCATCTATCAGTTTTAGACAAGCTAGAACAACACTGCTCGTGTGGGGAATAGATCTCCTCCTTTCTCTCTCTTCAAATCTGGAACCAGGACCATGCTTTTTGCTCTATCTTACTCTCTTTCACCTTATAAGCAGAACTGAAGGGGTTAGTATGGGACAGTAGAAAACAGCCTTCTCCTGCTAATTAATTCTGCAACCCTATCCAAAGTCTGTGCTACCCCTTAGAAGTTCCAGGATCCAAACCCTGCTATTAAATAAGATGGAAGGTCAACTACAGTGTGAAGTCAAGAGAGAGAAAAATTAGAAAATTACAATCATCTGAAATGAGCCTATCTAAGTGAAAAAAAAAAAAAAAAAAAAAAAANAAGTACCCAAAGGTGAAAAATGTCAATTTTCTTTTGGTTAAAAAGGCTCCCTTTGTAGTCTAGTCCCCAAATATATAATCATGGTTCCAGAGTTCTACCTCAGTGCAGCTCACAGCCAAGTCATGTTACAGATAACCTCATAAAAATTTAACAGTGTCTAACCTTAGTTAAACACTTCAGTGCAGTATCACTAACATTCCTTCAACATGTTATGAATATGCTTTTCCTGCATGCACCATACAAGTATCTCTTTTCCACAAATAGGCAGCTTTGTATTTCCTGGTCATGCCACTTTTTGCTCTTTTTATTTTACACATGTGTGTCTTTCTGACAGCTGCTTGTATTATTCCTGTTCTCTCTGACCACTGTTTGTTCCATTCTTCTCATCTATTGACTTTACAATTTTAACTTTATTAAAGAAATCACGTTTCTCTGATGTTTTTTATTTTATTCCCTCATCCTAGATTCCCAAAATGTCTTCTAAAAAAGAAAAGCAAAAAAGAAAGCAATATTTCTAACTAAAAGCATACCTAAAGCAGGAATATAGTAAGATATTCAGACTCTGGTGTATACTTAAAATTCATCAATAAATATTAGGGGATAACTTAATGATATGATTTGGCAACTAGTTGGAAACTGAATCTAATAATACAGTTTCTAAATTATTACTATTATTATTCACATATCCATTGAAAGAATGTTTCTGAACATTTTATTATTTCAAGAATGAAAGTGCAAAAGACTTCGAATTGATAAGATTTTAAACTGTCCTCAGAACAGGTTTTTATGCAAATCAATTCTTTTTGACCTTAAAATAGGATATTAGAAGAAGATGCTGCTAACTGAATTTTACTGACTTAACATATCCAAGTGAAGAACCAGTGCAAAAAAACACAAGAATATGATGTTCTATGATTATCTGTAATTTCCAACACAGTATTTAGTGATGGGAGGCGGGGAGCACATCTTATTTCAAGTGATAGAAAAACAGAGGGTTTTAAAGCTTTTTGTTGTTGCTTTGGGGATGAGGTTTTTCTGCTTGCTTGTTTTGTGGGTGAGTTTTTTCTTCTTACATTCCTATTCCATATTACTTACCAGGACACAACTGCAGAAATCTGTGGTCTACAGAATATGCTTATTAATGTGATCTCAGATCGCAGATTTTATTTTTTTTACACCTCACGCATTTGTAATGATCCTGACATGCAACAGCTCTTTTCAAGTAATTTGAATTCAAAGGCAAAGAGCTTCATTTTATCTGTTAGCTAGGACTTACCAGTTTCTAATGCATCCTGTTCCTTACCTTCCATGGCTATGGAAAGCATTTAAATAGGGGGCTCTGCACCCACACAGCGGAGGCTGCAAAGACCTCACAGGCAGAGCAGGAACAAACAAGTCTTTGTTTCTAGAAGAGGGGGATTTGAGGGAGGAGGAGGGGCAGACAAGTTAAAAAACATGGGCAACTTAAGACAATGAAAAAGATCTTGTCCTAAAATATGGCTTCACAGTCTGCAGAATACAGTCAATTGCAATTGCTGCAATACATTTTTGAGGAAATTACTGATCTTCAAATGCTACATATTAAATATTCTATGGTCAACAGCAGAAATGCCTCTTCTGTATTGTACTGTACCAGACAATGCCTGACAAATCCTGAAAAAAGTTTAGACTGCTGTCTACATACATGAAAAAAACCAAACAACCAAAACCCAAAAAAACAAAACCAAGAGAAACAATCACCAGGCATTGGTGCTAGAGAGAAAAGGCCAACATATTTTTAACAACTCAAACATAAAAGGCTAATTTCTCTCCAAAGATCCTCCGTCAGTTGAAAATCCCAAGTCCCAGACAATGACAATTTGCAGTAACAAAGCACCTCTCCCCTATGCAGAATTACATGAAGAGATTGCACCCTTAATTATTAGTAGACACAGCTGAATGTTTGATGTTGTTTCTTTCCTACTTATAATTTCACCCTTCAAATCTAAACCTAGTTTTAATCTGCAAATTCAAAGACATGATTTAGTTGAACAAACTACAATAAAAAAGTTCAGGATGCAAGCATACTATAGTTGACTGTCCTTACTAATAAGAATCAATGTTTTCACTGGGGGAACTAAAAAATTGAACTTGTCCACTTCAGCTTCATTGTGAAACTAGACAGCTTATTGTGCATCATTTTTGGCTACAGTCAGGTTTCTACCTGGTGCTAGCTTGCAACACATCAACAAAGGAAAGAATCCTCTTTGATTACATTTAAAAGATCTGTGAAGAAGAAAAACCTACCAGCAGGATTTGAAAGTGTCTCGGAAGTAATAAAAACATGTTCCAAGGGCTTTTTAAGAATGGCTTGGTACAACAACTTGTTGTTTAATCAGGATGTAAGTCATGTTTCTGGACTGTATTCTTTATAATGTATTGCTATGTTACTCTAAGGAAATCTCAGTCACAGTTTCATAATGCTGCTGTTATAAAACAACCTATATATATTCCAATATTCCATTGCTTTCAGTCTCTTGATTAATCTGACAATCCTGGATCTTAGAGTATGAGGGAAACCACAAACAGACTTTTCTCTGGGCTCATTTGGCTGCTTTAAGTGTACAAACAAATCTTAGTGTCTTAGGTTAACAGAAATATTCACAGACTCCTGAGCTGAACTTTTGGTTAAAGCAAAATATATCCAATGAAAATACTGTTACAGAATCATGTCCAGACTACGGATTGGGTACTCTGCATAAATCAACTAGTTTCATTCAAATTAAATTAGTATTTTTCTTTTTGTTTTAATACCACTATTGCACTCACTGGTTAAAACATGATAAAATAAGTTTCTTTCTTTTTGATAAATCTGCCATTGTTTTTGAAGTCTTTCTGTGTCAAATGTAGATGTGAAACAGCCGAGCTGACTAGAGCACCATTAAAACACTGCAGCATGTACAGACAGACTCTTGAATCACTGGTAACTAAACTGGACTAAAATGCTGTGTCAGTTCTTTTCTCCCCACCGCAGTAAACAGCTATATTTATAAAGCACTTTCACTCAATGTATGCCAGTTTCAGAAGAACTAAAATACTCTGTCCAGCCAGAAAAGCAAATAAAAATGATATTCAGCAGTAAAGTCAGTTACATAAGTAGGTTGTAGGAACTTCTGCTCAGTGTACACATAAAAACCAAAACTCTTTAAATAATGGGCTCTTAGCAAAACTCTTTACATAATCCTTTTCACTTTTTAAAAAGAAATCCCTTTTAATTTTGGAAGGCTAATCCAAGTTTTAAATTACTTGACTTACAGAATGCAACTGACACCGTAAGTATTAGTACTACAGAACTATGTAAAACACACTGCATTGGACTGATTATGAGATGAAACCTGGACTAATGGTATTTAAATTTAAATTCTATGTATGAAACACTGAAGATACAGTAAGTGCAGGAATCTGAGCTCACCAAGGCCTTGTATGTCTGTCCACTGACTGTCTGGCAAAATACACTTAATGAAAGCTAGTCCATATGTTAGATCAAAGTTTAATCAGCGAAGAGACTACATGAGGCTATTAGCTGTGAACAGTTTCACTGTTTAATCACCACATAATACTTCCTGGGTTAACTAACCAAAAGACAAGTTTCTTTACAATTTCTTATAAAAGAATATGATAACTTTTTAAATGCAGGTTTTCCTTTAATTTATTTGAGTGGAACAAACCCTGTATATATGCATCTGTACAACTTCCTATTTTTTAAAATTTCTGTCTAATGGGCTCATGCCCACTAGAAATGATAAAACAGAAATTACAAAATCCAGAAAAACTAAAAAAAAAAACCCCACACCATATTGTCAAGAAACACTTCTATATATAAGAAACTACATATGTAGTTTCAACAAAATTGAATTCAAAGACAAAAAATCTGATGTGTCTTTGAATTTAAGATCATATATGATTACATATAGACTATATAATTACTGCATGTATATATATTTAGATTACAGATAATGAATCTTATTCAAAACGATCCACCTTCAACTTTTAACACAGTATGCTCATTAACAGGGAAGTGCAAACTTCTGTATTAGAAGGGTATGGTGGAAAAAGTGTTCCTGTTAGGATTGCAGTTTCCTCTCACTATCACAGCTGCTTGGCACAACACTGCAGGCACGCATTTTTACTGGCACCCAGACATCATTCGCAATAAATCTCCTTTCTCAAACAGGATTAAATTACTCTGAAAACAAAACAAACCCCAAAGCACGTATAAACTTACATAAACCTACTGTCCTGATAAATTCTTAAGAAAAATGTGTGTTTCTATTCTTATACTCTGTAAGTATTCTACCTAAAGTAGGTAACTGCATCCAGACAATACTTGTGGACAGATTTAGTGATTTCTTCAGTGAACTGAAGAAGCAACAGGTATGAGGTATACATCCTGCTTTCAAACAAACCAAGATTTTACTTTCTGATATAATCAGAAAATAATTACAAAAAAATAATTATTTACCATCATTACCATAAGGCAGCACCTGCCTTTGTAAAAGGGATGCTTATCAGTGAAATTTCATCTGCCTCTGCAGATTTGCAGCAGGCTTTGACAGAAGTCACTGGTTCACTGAAAACTGATGCAACTACATCTCTACACATCTCTGACACACATACCATAATACAGAAGTCTTTACCCCATCCTAAGTGATCTCTTGAAACTGTTCTTCTGGAAAAACAGACAGGGAAGTGAAAAATCTAATACCACTACACATTTTTAGATTAATCAAATCCTCTTTTGTTTCATAGAGTATGTAAAGAGGATATGCCATTGCATTTGCAGATCAAAACCACTTGTGGCTCATGCTCTGCTTTTTGTGCAAAAAACTGAAGGCAGACCTGGAACTTAAGAAATCTAAACCGTTACTACAATCAGACATGAGGTCTGGGCTTTTTTTTTAACTGACTAGCAAAGGCCAACCCCCAATCTAGAGTTCCAGTTCTATCTTGCCCAAAACTCCACATCTTGAAAGGCTCCTACAAACTAATTTGAAGGAACATACATTAAACAAAGTGCTAGATAGGTAAGGAATAAGAAAGCAACACTATGGAATACCTCCTTTTAATTTCCAATATTTAAAAATTAGCAGATGCTCTGAAGCTTAAGATTTTAATTGAATTTCAAGCTTGTTTTGTGTTTGCTTGCTTTTTTTAAAAACAGAAATGATAAATATATGTTTCGATGAAATGTACATTTTACTACAGTGTTTCTGAGCAAGCTACTTTCACTTTTTCAAAGGTGCAATATATTTATAGTATAAAACAAAGGAAGCAGAAAAACCTGGTGTGCAATCTCTATAATCATACCGTCATCATCAGTTTTATTTCATTTTCTAATTATGTACTGTACACAGAGCCCCTATGGCACTTTCCATAATTATATTAAACACTGCCTTACCTTTCCCCCCATCCAAAATTCATGCAGAACTTCAAAGAACATTAACATTATCTCTAAGTGGGAGTGATAAAGTCATGGCAGCGATTTCAACCTGAGGTTACACATTTTGCTTCACATCCCATTAATGCAGCTCCAAGAATTGAAAGACCAGTAGAAAAGAGACTGGGAGTGTGCAACACTGGTATGACCACTAGTTGCAAGCCTTTAAAACCCAAGTTTAGAATAAGATAACAAGAAAGCTGAAACAATATCTTGTTTTATTCCAATCCCTACAGACTTCTGTCTGACTACTCTGCTGGAGTAGTAAGGTCTCCACACCAAACTTGAACCAGCAGAGACACGGAAATCAATTACCAGTTTCCAGTATTTTCCCACTCTAACTTCATCTTTGAATTTAACATATTAAGCAACCTTAAAGGGCAAATTATTTAAGGTTGCATTTCAAAACCAAGTCCTATCATTGCCAAACTTAAATAAGAGTTAAAATCCTTTTAATGGTTTCTGATGCAAAAGCCAATTCTTGGAAACAGCAAAAAAGCTGAACATTTTAAAATTTCAACTTGTTCTAGGAAATTTGATTTTATAGGAAAAGCAGATGTTCTTCTACTCCACCAACTCCAGCCACTCTGAATGCAAAGTTGACCTGCTTTCTATGCAGATGTTCTTTGAGTATCAAGAAAACGCATTATGTCATCTGAAAGGCTCAAAAATCCAGTAGGATATGTAAAGATTGATCAAGGAACAATAGCAGAAAAGACAAAATGGTCCAAGAGGTAAGCTCAATCTGACAGTCCAATTCCCTCAAGGAAAAAAAAACCCTCTACTAAATATTAAAAAAAAAAACCCAAAAAACCAAGGCAAATTGAAGCATCTTACTACGAGGCCTGCAAGGGCACTGAGAAGGTAACACAGCATGTTTTTACCAGATGCTCCACTAGACAAGAATCCTGCTGACACAGCCTAAGGACCAACCCCCTCCCATCCCCACTCCTTTGATCCCATGTCATCTTTTATGGACTGCCTGTGCTTGGCATAAGAAGACCCTCCTTTCACAGATCTTTCCGATATTAAACTCTGTGAATTGCCCTAACACAAAACCGTTTTAAAGTCGTATTTGTAGGCTTGGAGGATGAAAGTCTGAGCCAGAAGACTTCACTGACACTTAAGTGGTGTAGCTGAAGATCTCAAATCCATTTCAAAGATGTTAGACTCGAGTCTTGGAACAAAGTTATTATCTTCAACTTGGAGTACTCAAGTTTTAGACCCAGCCTACCCCACAGCTATTCTAACAGAGGCTCTTTTCTGATGCATTATTTCTAAAAGCCTGCTCCAAGAAAGAATACGTACTAACTACATTCTTTTATTTTCTGTTTAAAAGCATGAATGCTATACCAAAATACATTATATGCCAAGTCAGTCCACCTAAAATAATTTTTTCCAACTGATTCTCCTTCCCCTGTCTCTTTTCTAGCCACAATAATAGAAAATTCCAAGCACTATTTAAAAAAGAGCTGTATCCACACCTACTAGAGAAAATAAAGATGAATGAAGTGCTTCCATCTGATGAGGAACATACAGAGACTTAAAGGCTGTCTCCCTGGAAGCTGGGAATTCAGAAGCAATAAGGGCAAAGACTCTTCATACCTTCTGCTTCTGAATACTGGAACAAGGGAGAATGTTTGCACATACCATTCAAGAACTTTGTTTTCTTCAATGGTTCTTAAGATTGGTGAAAGTGGCAGAGAGAGAAATTAATTCCTCCTTCATTTTCAATCACCATTAACATCACTGTAATAGCCAAAAGCTTTGACAGGTCAAAGACAAATTCATCCTGCTTCTGGAAGTATTAGTAGTCAAAAATATTGAAAACCAAGCCCTTATATTAAGGCACAGAGACAGAAAAGGGAATGGTCATCCTCTGGGGTAAAATACCAAAAGAAGTTTCAACCTATATTAAGCACAGAAAGGTAAACTTCTGAGTCATTCACATGCTATTTAGGGTCACAGCACATATTTGTCTAGGATCTCCACATGGTAAATAAATGCAAGGCTCAGTAATTTAACTCTGTCAAACAGATTTTTTTTTTCTTTTTGACTGGAGTGACTTAAAGAGGTTGCAAGTAAAGCAACAGGAATAGAATTTTGCATTTTCTTGGCTCAAATGATAAAAACATAAACCACAATACAATGTATATAACTTAGGTTTTCAAGGAAAACTCCTTCAAGCTCAACAGCAGCTAGCAGCTTGTCTCTATTTGCCGTCACTCTAGATCAGAAGAGTCCACATGCTTTTTTTTCCTTTCCTGCCCCTTTCAGTTACACTTGAGTTCTTTGACTGAAAAGGTCTGGAACAGATTAAAAGTCCGACCACAAAATAAAGAGCCTTGGCATGTACTCAAGCCTGTCTGGGATACACATACACAGTGGGCCCAAAAAGGGAAGCTATGCAGCAAGAAACCCTTAATCAGTCTTTTGGACATTTCTAACTTCTTTCAGTTTAACTGCACAGCCTTAACATTTGATGGAGTTTCAGTATGCACAAGACAAGCAGTTTTTGACCTTACAATTGGACCACTCTATTTCCAGGAATACAAAATAGTTGTGAAAAGCAAGATTCATCTCACTCACAACCTCTGTCCATTACGGCATTTTCCACAGCCCTTTTCAATTCTAGCTCATCTTTGGAAACTATAGAGTAATGCACGTAAAGAAAAACAGATACCCTGCAAGATTACCTGAGTAAATATAATTGCAAAAGGCAACACTGATTTTCAAAATGACTGCTCCCTTTTCAGTCTTATTCACACAGTAAGTAATTGTGAAGTTGCAAATTACCCACACCTCTTGCAACATGCAAACAGGTCTGTAGCTCTGGCTGGTATTAAAGTCAGCATGGACATTTGCCAAAGCTGACACCCCACCTTTGGGCTCAACTTGCATAGTGGTTCAACCTGTCTACAAACTGGTGAGCAGTTTATAAACAGTGTGACAATCTGGTGTTCTCCATAAGAGTAAATGGATGTTGTAAGTAAGCACTCCAGCCTACAGACCAAAAACGAAGAATTTCTAACAGACATTTCAGGGAAAAAAAACAGAACAGTGACTGTTGAGTTTTGTAGCTGTGTATTTAAATGGCATTCATGGAGTTAATGCCTCTCCCAAAAGGGGCCCACAGTTGTTGTTAGGTCAACCCCTGTAAAGTTTCAAAGGTTTTGCATCCCCTCAGCCTGACCTACTCAGTGATCTGCACACTGTTTTCATTTAGCTGCACTGAGTCCAAAAGTAAAGCCTGAAAACCACAATGATCTCTTCTTTTTTTTTTTCCTCCTACTGTTTTTCCATGGCTCTGGAAAAATACCTAAAATCCAAAGGAGTTGAAAATAGTAAGTTTTTGGGAAAACAAATCAAGGGTAAGCTAATAAGGCTGACACACACAGGTCATGGCTTTACAAAAAAAACAGAAATCGTAATGCCATATTAAATACATCACTTGGACGATGTAAGAAAGTAGTTTAGAGTCTTCACATTATATGTTATTTCTATTCATGGTCATCAGTGCCAATATTTTATTGAAAAGTCTGCAGTTCTGGTCTTCATCTAGATCAAAAATATAATTGAAAAAAATCACATAAAAGTTCTGCTTTGGTGAATCTCTCCATCTACACTTTAGACTTCTTCATCTAGTGATCATTAAGTTACAATTTCTATTTCCAATATTATTTAGTTTTTATCCCACAGAAAGGTTATTAAAGTAGAAGCAATAAAACTAACAATTCCTTATCATATTGTTTAAAACAGAAAGTTTTGTCAAGATAATCACTGTGACAAGCTGGAAGTATAAGCTGGTATACGTTTTAAGTGTATTTAAATAGCACAAACTATTATTAGACAATACCTCTCAAGATAGCACAAAGGAAAGTAAATATTTGTTTAGGAATTAAAAGATTCTTCTGTGGTAAAGTGTTGCTAATTTTAAAGGATGAGTGAGCTTGACTGAAACTGTCTCAATAAATAATTTCTGAATGTCACCACCTTGGTATATCGTGCGGTAAAATACCAACCCGTAGCATTAGAAACTTGGGTAACATACAGTCCTGAAGGATATAAGCTAATAGTTTTTATCTTTAAAAAAAATCTTTAAATAAGGCCTCTATAAATCAAAATATATTTAAATTTTACTATAGAAAGTTTTCAAAATATGCCTGGAAAATTAAAGCTGAGTGAACTGAAGCAAATCAAGAATTCTGAATTGAGATGAACTATTACCAAAGCGTGGGTCAAGCCTTGGGTCTAGCCAAGATGTGGTCTTGTTCTTATGGTTTATGTAGTAAATTTCTCCATCCTGGGTCATAGCTTGTTCCCATCCATCGGGGAGTGGGCCTGCAATATAGAAGGAAGGAGTTGATGGCGGGGTCTTGTTTGCTCCAGCTGAAATTGATCTAAAAAATTTTTTAACATTTTACATATATAACAGTACATGAAACAGAAGAGTTTCAAGTTCATTTTTGGGATTAAGTGCAAAGAAGTGCTGGGTGGAAAACCAAGGAACAGGAAACACTCCTATAATTTTTATTTAGGATTTGGACTTCAATTTTCAAACTTGTTTGCATCCTTTCATATGCTTTCGACACATCATTTTGCTATAGCATCTTAGTATAAAACCAGCAGTAAGTCAAGCCTGCCAGAATGAAACCAGCAAGAGCACCAGGAAAAAGAAGCATAGAATAATTCTACCTCTCATAGGAATGTTCATCTAGTGATTAAGACACAGCAGCAGCAACAAGCTAACCCTGAGGAGATCCTGAAATTTTCCCATCTTTCACAAACAATTAGAAAAACAAGTGACAAAACTCATTTGCCCTTTACCTCATACTCTAACTTTCGGTGAAAGCACTCAAGGCTCAAGCAGACAAAAAATGTAAACTTGAAGAACAAGGCAGGCAAACAAGCAATGACAAAGCAAAGGCAAGAAAACACCATGAGCAGCCACAAAGACAGTGCTATGAAAAGCAGTGCAATGCCTCTACAAGCAGAAAGCACACGCAGGAAAAACTACTTCTAGGAAATGGCCAAAGGGAGGTACATATTGATGTTGTGGAGTCCACAGCTGATGTTTGAACACAGAGCCTTAGGAGTGATTCCCATATGTTCCCATCAGCAGCTTTCAAGAAATTACCTTTCATTCCTATACAGTTCTTAAACCCCTTATTCCCATCTCTATATGATCACGTACATTCACCCATACTTTGCTTAGATTGAAAATTATTTTAAAAAATTATACTTATCTTATCTGGCAGGTGCTTTACAAATACATGGTTTTGAATTTTTATATTCACACTGACATAGACTTTAAGAAATGAGTACAAAACCTGCTGTAGCAGCAAGCCATTGTATTTCAAATTCTTCTACTCTTCCTCAGTGCAACACAGTAATACCACAGCAGAAGCCATCTGGCTGTTAAGACTTGGACTGACGGATTATTCTGTATAATGTAAGATACACTAAGTATACACAAATATTATTATTTCACACATGAGATTCATATATACTCAAAAATTTATCTATCTGATAAATGCCTACTATATCCATCTTCAAACTACATAAGCTCTTGACTATAACTTTGTCCTGAAGTCATGCTCCTGCTGAAGAATTCAGTCTAAAGCTGGGAGGAGAGGTGGGGAGGATAGATTTGTTTGCTTAATCACAAAAGATGTTCTTGGAGAAATGTCAAAAAGAGTAAAAAAATAATTCAATTGCATTCCAGTAATATCCCAAGGCATAACCAAGACAAGAATTTCTTACTGTGATCTTTGAAGATCCCTTGCAAATTACATTTCTAATTTAAACTTTCATTTTGGCTCAGAAAACAAAGCCCTTCTCTAACAGCTTCACTACTCCATAATTAGAGCTACGGATTTTCAAGTGAGGAAAAACAGTGAACACGAGACATTTTCTTCCCACCTCTAACGCTCACAAGCTTTAAATGTTGCCTACAAGTAATGAGCACCTCAGGTTTTATCAGAAGCTAGTGAACAAACAGGCAAGAAAGAGTGACAATACTGCAAATAATTCTTAAACCCTAACATATTCACTGCACAAAAAGGACTTTGATGGAGAAATGAAAGCTCCAGTGGAAAGAACACTATATTTTGTTACCATACCCAAAGACCAGCCAGCCATCAGTGAGATGCTTCTTTATAAAACTGGGGTACAGGAACACAGAGACATGCAACCTGTCATCCAAGCGTAGAAGTCGATGAAGAACCAAACCCACTCCTTTACTGCTGAGCCAACACACTAGCCATGTGGGCAGACCTTCTCACTACCATTCTCCTCACAGTCCTGCTAAGTCACGTGTTCCTAGGAGAAACTCAGCAAGAAATTATTGCAAAGCCAGAAAAACCCTCTTTGGGGCCTTAAGAAAAAAAACAGCCTTGGGGTGTCAGTCCTGCTGAACAGTGAAAACTGTACTGGTCCAGCACATTCCTTTGTAGCAAGTAAAAACAAAATGCCTTTGAAGAAGGCTGCCAGGAGCTGATCAGTCCATCCACCTGGTGGAATAATGCTACTTACGAGATTCAGTGATCTGATGAGTACTAGCTTACTACTAGAGACACACCTGGGCAAGGTTCTCTTCCTAAAATACAATGCACAGCTGTGGAACAGAAAGGTCCATTTGCTCACCTGGCTGTCACAGCAGCAAGCCTTCCTTGCTAAGTGCCATAAATGACTGCAGAAGCAGAGCTTTTCTCTCTAGAAAATTTTGGCATCAATAACTTTCTTCATCAGTAGCTTTCTTCCTTGGACAACAAACTGCTCTCCTGTTTCTGCTATCATCCTTACATATTGAAAGTGCAGTTCAAAAACTGAAATTACTGCCTTCTTTAATTCCTGTTTAGTTTAGTAATTGCGAAACTTCTAGAAGACAGGTCTGATTTTCTAAATGGTCACTTGATAAACTCTGTATTAGAGGCAAGTACCAGAGAAGAAAATTAAACCAATGCTGAGGAATAGGAGACACATTTGTCCAGAGCATATAGGAAAACTCCTGTGCAATTACATGCCCATTTTGCCCCAAAAGGCTCAACAGGAACAGAATTTTCAGCATTAGATAACCTAAGTCACAAAAGCTAAGTCCTGTATTGCTGCTATTCAGACCTTCTCACTGAAGTTTTCAGAGTTACTGTAGCTCAGAAACAGTAATACTGAGTCTAACCAAAAGTCCATTTAGTCCAGGCATCTAGCCTGGGGTGATGGACAGATCTTGTTGGTTGCTAAAAGTGGCCCATTTAGTGACTGTAACACTCTATAAACTTTTAAATAAAGCACCAAATACATATAGAGACCTAAAAGCTATAGAGGCTATGAATAGTCACTTGGCTTCCAAGTATATTGGGCACTGGAATAGGCTGCCCAGGGACATGGTCATACCCCCAGTCCTGACAGAGCTCAAGAAGCATTTGGACAATGCTCTCAGTGATGTGACTCTTGGGGATGTCTTGCATGAAGCCAGGAGTTGGACTAGATGATCTTTGTGGGTCCCTTCCAAATCAGGATATTCTGTGATTCTATCACAAGTTATTCCTTGGGCAGTTTCTGTCTGCTTACTAAGTGTCAAAATATCTCTCTTTCAAGTACTTCTCTAGTCTCCCCTCCAACTTTTGTAAATATTTAGCACTAACAATATCCTTGTGACATGGTCCCCTTCTAGTTCTGTTTGGTACCTCCTGTGACAATCGAACACTATCATAACTTTAAGTTCAGAAGTCTATGAAATAATTTGCACAGGGAGACACAACCCTTCTAGGTGGGAACTCAGCCTGCACTGTGGTGCTTTTAAGGACCAAGTTACCAAAAAATTAAATTCTAATTTCCAAATGTAAACCATCTTTACAGAACTACTGATAAGCCATACCTCTGTAACTAAATATTTATATAATGGTGTAACTTAATATAAATAACATATAATTTTAAAAGCCTGTGTGCATGTCTTTTTGGTGCATGTCTCCATTTTTTATGAGTTTGTTTTTTTTTTAAACTCCATATGCCATGGAATCTGGAATGCAAAGCAGAGTTTGCAGATAGAAAGCAACTGGAAGAGTAATGAGCAAAAATGTAGGAGAGATTCAACCTGTGCTGGGATAAGAAGTGAGTCTTGCAAGACTCTACAACTGAAGTGAGCAAGGATCTAAGAGAAGAGCTAGAACTTCTTTTAGTAACTGGCATATTCCTTCCTACCTTCCTGTCCCGAGGGTTGCGAATTCAAGTGTTCATTTTCTTACCAACGTTTAACATGACACTACAACTTACTTTAAGAGACAATGGAATTACACTAGGTCTACAAACTTTGCTGGAAAACTCAGTTCAAAAGCGCCACATAAGAATGAAGACAAAAGAGGACAAAAACACATAATCTGCTCCAAAGCAAATTATCTAAGGTCTATGCGCAAGCAGAAGAGGCTAAAGTATGCAGTGCTGTCAAGCATGATTCAAGCATGATTCAGGAAGTAAAAGTATCTGAAGAACAGAAGTATATAAATACAATTATCCTATCTCTGTTGTATCAACCGTATATGAAACAGCCACTGTTTATTTTCAAATGTATAAATTTACCTCAGTAGGAAATGTATAGGAGATGTTCCTAAGAAGAACAATGTACCATTATAACTACCTTTTTGCTTGCTTGTTTTAAATCAACACAGAAGAAACTATATTCTTTTCTTCTGCTCTTTCCTTTAGGGAAAAAATGGTTAGAAACATAGTGCAAAAAAATTAGAGCAGTCACAATGAATTTTTATATACTATGTGACATATTTACAAGTAACAGTCTTGTTTCCTTTTCACTATTGAAGATGAAATCCTATTTCACACATTAACCAACAAATTAAGCCATCTAAAAGAGCACTGTGCTCCTTCTCTGCATACACAAGGCTCAAGCTGTTTTAGTTGATTACATGTAGTAAGCTAAGTTAAGAAAGACCGAGACAAAAACCCCCTCACTTTTCACACCCTGATGACTTCCTATAAAGGATGTAGCTAAGTAACACTCATAGAATAACTCATTCACAAAAAATCATGCCTGGAACAAATAAAACTGGTTCAGATGTCCATTAACTTCCTTGAAGAAACGTAATTTGCAGCAAGATACCTGGTTCTCATCCAGTCTTCAGTGCCTCAAGAGATGGAATTTCTTAAGACGGATAACCTGAAGATCTCAATCTCATGCTAAACTACATCTTTCCCATTTTTATATTTTAGTAATCTTTTGACTTGCCCTTTTCACAACTTTCCTGAGTTCTTCTTCCCCTGTTTATACAAAAAGACAAGTTTATCTCCAATACGCACACATCATCCTTCAGAGTTCTTGTCTCTCTCTGCATCTTCAGTTTGTTTTCTTGTTCTTAATTCTAGCTAATGCCAAGAACTCTGATTTTGCCTAAAAGGCTAAAACTTCTAAAGGCTCTCAAGACAGCTCCCAAGAAATCTTTCTTATGTTTCAGCACAGTAAGTTTTCTTACAGTCTTCTGTGGCAATACACTAGAACTTGGACAGTAACTTAAGGGCTTAAATTAAGGAGCACCATACAAGGTCTATACAGAAACGAAAATATTCTTCTTTGTGGCATTTCAGACACTTTTTTTGCAAGTCAGTGATCTGTAGCTGTCTTTTTCCCAATATATTTCATGAAAGGCTCTCATGCAGTAGGGTATGTTTTACTGCCAGCAATATTTCATAACAGGAAACTTCTGTCTTAAAGGTCTCAACTTGATTTCCTGGTTCTTGAGGATGAATACCCAAATTAGAACATTAAGTAGTCTTAAATCTGAGTGCCAGCATCATGACTGTAAGTTCCACTGTGCTGAAGTGGTACATGGTTACTTGACTTTTCCATTTCTCTCAAAGATTATTCAAGAAGCTTCCAAGGAAGAATAAGCTACCATGAACTCAGTAATAAAAAGTAACAAAACTAGATATAATAGACTTCAGTAAAACCAAAAAAAAACCCCTTAATTACAGTCATAATTTAAAATTAGTACATAAATATTTGCCAGATCAAGTATCACAAACAGAATCGCATCCAATAAAATGCAGGTTCAATATTATTTAATTCAAAGCAGACTTTTGTTAATAGCAAATAGGAGAAGGCAAGTTCATCCAAAGAGCCAGTTTCAAGTCCAATTACCTCAACTGCCTTAAGTTTAAAAAAACCTAACACCACATAACATGTGGTGCAATTCAGTATACACTAGAGTTCTGACTCCTTCATGCGTTTTATCAGATTCAGAGTATTGGGGGAGAAAAAAAAAACTTCCCAGGATTTTCAGTTGATATTCAACACAGTATCATAAGTGGAATTGAAAATAAATGTTTGATGAACTTGTATCCAAGTAAGCGCTTTCTCAAATCACAACACAGCCCACCTGCACATTTCAACTGTTCTCTATTGCATGAACAATATCTATGCAGCATCACTCTCTCACATGCTTACATCAGGCAATTACATGTAAATTCTTCATGTTGTTTTAAAAATAATCCTTGTGTCCAGACTGCTAGCGCTAGCTTCTTTTCTAGTTTGTTATCACCCTGTTACTATTTAACAGTACATTTGTTTGCTAAGGACCTTTCATTTCTTTCTAAGTACATAAAGTGATTCCTACTTTACTATCAATATTTTTTCCTGTCAATTCTTGGTACAACAGAAGGTTTGAGGAGTTATCTTAAAATACAGAATTTATGTCAATATTGAAACAGCAAGCATCTAGTTTTAGTATAAATAAGTGAAAAGGCAGGACAGACCAAGGGAATTGTTTCCTTTCTCCTATTCTCCCTCCTTAACAAATGTCCCTGCAAAAAACATGCCACTTCTATTGATGCAGGTTTCCTGGGATAAATTTACAGGAAAAATAATCACACTATTTTATTTTCACATCAGAGCCTGAGACCTTAATTGCTGTGAATCACGACTTCCTGAACTTGAACAGGACTCATTTGTTTCAGGATAATCCAGCCTCCTGGCCTAGCCAGCAAAAAGTTTGATTAACTTCCCCTCTAATACTCAGTCATGAACAGCACAGTTTGGTCACGCCTGTTAATCTTTCGGTATTGTCTGCAGCACATGAATTGCAGCATGAAACAAAGCTGTCTAAACAGACCACAAAAAGCAGCACCAGAGAATAACCCTTGGGAAGTACAGGAACAGCAGACACACACAAAATACAGTCAGACTGTGAGAAAATAAATAGAACATGAACCTCAGTGACAGACAGGAGGTGACAAAGCAAGAGAAGACCAAGCACTCAAACTAGCATGGCACCAAATCTATCTCCTTGCTGAAAATATACAGTAGATTCTATAGCAAGAACAAGAACATTTTACTGCTGTCTAGTGACAGCCCCCCACCAGGCCAGATGAAAAACAATTCTATATTCCAGGAAAAGACATCAGACTTCCCCAGCCAGAGCAATAATGACCATGATACTGGATTTTGGAAGTAATAGAAATGTAAGAGTAAAACCAAAACACCTCTGCTTCTAAACAAGGTTTTCAAGGTATTTGCTTGATCCATTTAGGGAGGACAGGAAAAATTGTATATTCATATTAAATGCAGGAAATGGAAACAAATGGCAGTATACCATGTCTAGTCAGTGAGCAAATGGAGGCAGAAGAACATTGTGCAGCACAACACCTTTCATGTAAATTGATATTAATTTAATGGAAATTTATAAATTTAACAGCACTTTCTAGTCAGAAGAAAATAGACAAAAATTCTGCTTCCTTAAAAGTTTGAACCATCCATTTGAGAAAAAAAACCCCCACAAATCAAAGAACTACAGTGTACTTTGTATTGACAACATAAATATTATACAAATTCTCTTACTTCAACTATTAGCCTCTTGCTTGACGAAGGAGGCATCAACAGATTTAAAGTTTCAAACCAGGACAACCAGAAGAACATTTATCAAATCCAGATTCCCTCCCCCCTGATTAGAATAGCTTGTGGTTTACTTGTATGATCTTTCTCATAAATACAAATTTGCTTACCTGATGCTGAGTTCATGATGTTCTGCTGCACAGAAGGACTGGTGGGAGCTGTAACATTCATTTGGGAAAGCATGGCCTTCCTAGGATCTTGCCATGTTGTTGTTTGATCAATGTGACTAAGACAAAACAAAGAAAGAGTTAGGACAGTCATGCATTCACAACAATGACCTTCTAGCACACAAAGTTTAACAACAAATAGTTAAGCCTGCCAACAACAGCCACATTCAAAACCGAACAAGAATTGTCTGGGATCTCTCCAAGCATCACTGTATGTCAGATTCTCAAACCCTCGCCCTGGCCACCATCACTTTCCCAACCAACAGCTGCAGCAATCAGAGCTAGAGCAATGGTGAGATAAAGCTCATAATGAATACCATAACCTAAACTGTTGTACCACAACTAGATGTTGTATCCTTGAACTAAACATCTGTTTCCTTCTCTCTCTGATCAGTTATTTGCCATTTTTAAATGATTTTCAGATTTTCAAACCAAGCTATGTCTGGAATCTCAAGCATAGTCCAGTACCTCAGCATGATGAGTTCATATTCAGGGCCTAGAGAGTGGTAATGAACTGGCTAGTATACAATCATTAGTCTTGCCAAACTTTCTGCATAGACCACATCCTCAGATTATCAGACAGGCTACTCTCCTTCCCACTGACACCTGAACAATCTGTCCACAGTAACTGAAGTAACCAGTCATGCTAAAGCAGCAACGTGAAAGCGATGTACAGCTGCCTTTCAACTTCATACAAAAAGATGAGGACAGTGGGACTGCCAAGTAACCCACCCAGCCTTCTGCAAAACGTTGGAAGCTTAGATTTCTCTGTTTTGGAAAAAATGGCAAGTACATTCATGGTTGTCATTCACAGAAGTATTCAATTCAATGAAAATACAAAAGTGTAATGAATCATTATTTTACTTTTGGAATATGTGATTAGCATGTTTTACTAATGAGCAACAAATGCAGTCTATTCATAATAAGCATCTACATTATCTTGACGCCATTAAAGCAACATTGTTTTGAGAAGTACACGGGAACAAAGATACAAGTCAAATGCACATGTACGCTGACAACAAAATTTGTTATCCAATCATTTAGAACTGGTATCAATTAAAAATTATATTCAGATTGTAACGTTAGAAATTAGAATCCAATGCATTTTTAACTTGGTACCATTCTCTCCCTAAATAAATTATCCTTAAAATTATGCTTTTCTGGATTACATGGAATGCCCATTTTCAAATACTTCAGAGAAACCACAACAAGTAATAAATTCAGAATAAGATAAAATGAGGCAGCAGTCACCAAAGTAATTAGTTATGTGAAATTACTTACCACATTCTAATCTAACCTTCTGTTACAAGGCAGACATACCAAAAACTGGCTTTAAAAAAAGTTTTAAGATATGTGTATTTACCCTCTCTAAACATGCACACAAGCAATTCCAGATCAAAGAGCTACACACACTATAGTAGGGTCACAATACAGCTCATTTAATACAGCATGTGCTAGTTTTGTCTGGAGTAGAGGTTATTTTCTGCACCATGACTAGTACTGGGCTATGTTTTGGATGAACCTGACCAACTCTGATCATCACATCAATAAATTAAACTGTTTGATGGCTGGGGATAAACCTTGACAAGGTACACTCTGCATCTTTGGCTGCATGGGTTTTCAAATATTCAACTTCACTGAGAAACATGCCACATACAGCAAGACTCCTTTATTTATTTTTAAAGCCTATTTATTTATAAAATATGATGCAACATAGTTAAGACTGCCCTATATACACACTGGACTATACATAAACCTTCATACTCGAGAAAATTTTTCACTTTTCTGCTGGTGAGTTTTGCAAAGCAATGAAAACAAGTAAAGATAATACAGATGTAAAAACAGTGCACTGTAATGCTTCACAGATCATGTGTTTAAATTACTGTACTGGCATATGCTACTCCTCTCCTACATTTCTGATTTGTTATATTTGCTCAACTAAGTTCTGGCAATAGTGGAAACTGGAAAAACACCACTGTACTCATAATAGCACGTTCATATATTTCCATTTAATTCTTATACAAGTCCATGTAACACTGTGAACTAACAAAATGTAAGGCACATTATTTATAGCCTTTGTTTTTTATATGCAGTATAAGAGTGCAAAGTAAGAAACAGAAGGAAAAATGTTTTCTCCCTGCATTACAGAACCATTTTTACAGTTAAGTGGATGAACACATTCAAACAATATTCATCAATTTTTCAAAACATATCTGAACATGGGACGGATGAATGGACTATGGAAGAAGCAGTTTTAGACGTACATCCAATCTTCAGCACGAGGACAGCATTATTGATTCTTTCAGACAGCTTAAGCATACCTTGTGAAGTACAGTTAATGTACATACAGAGTTGTTAATAAGGATAGCTATTTTAGGCAGCAGCAGCTTCCAGCTTTTCCCTAGCTTAGTATCACTTCAGAAAAGTCAGCATATTCCTTACATGACCAACGGAACTACAATCAGCAGTCTTAGAGCCAAGAGCCATGAAGGAAAAGCCTTAAAGTAAGCAAGCTGATTATTAACATCATGTTGATCATATGACTGGTTCAATAAGGCAAACTTTTTTTTCCGTCCCACTTAGCTCAGTGCTTCATTACCTACACACCCACTTCCTCTACACCTTCCTTCAAAACCTTTCTCTTCAACCTTCACCAAATCACAGTCCTCATATGTATCTTACCTGCTCCATATCCTGAGTGTTTGAATGCTATATACTAAGAAACCACCCAAAATACATCACAACAGATCAGTTCTTTCCTACAAATTCCAAATAATGCTCGGTAACTGATGGAACACAAAGCAGGCAAGCCCCTCACTTACAGGGATGAAATGTTTAAATAAATCCTAGTAGTACATGGAGGGATATAGGACTTAATTTTGTTCTGATCTGCAGCACGTGGACCAGGGTAACTTACTATAAATACTGTGTGTTTTTAATTATCAAGTTAAGTATTGAAACAGGACATTCTCCACAGGTAAAGATCTTTCCCTCCGTTTTGAACAGTAGCACAGAAAAGGTCTCAATGGATGTAACAAGAACTGACATCAACACTACATTATTTTTCCCCTGAATTAAGTAGATTTTTTTCTCATAGTAGCTGAATTACATGACAACTACCCCAATCCTTACATTCAAGATTTCTATTTCACATGAGCTTCACCATATCTCAGTAAGAAACTAGTGTCAACACAAAAGATTAAGAAACATTAGCGAATTATATTAAATCAATGTAACTTGCAATCAGACACTATATGTAGTATGTATTATCAAATTAGAACTTAAAATTCTACCTACTCAGGAACAAGAAACATAGCTCTGTACTATGTGAACAGAACAAAGTGAGTAAATATTCCTGGAAGTAAATCAAAATCTCTAGGATAATCAAGCAATGCAAGAAATTTTATTTCACAGAATAAATTCTCAAATCTATCTATCTAGCACTATTCATTATTGTTAATTTATATCATGGAGAAGCAAAACTTTGTTAAACTGGACAAACATAGTCTAAACTCAGGAAATCAATTCAGACTGTACTATAAATGTACGTCTGTGGCAGTAGACCTTCGAAAAACAAAGCTAAAACACCCATCACGTGCTAAGTATTTGTTAGGAAAGTTACATCAATAGTATCAAGAAGAGTGACTGCTTCAAGACACATCACCCACCATCCTCCACCAAAAAGGACTTTCAAAATACTGTGCATTACGAAGAGCACAAGCTGCATCTCCTTATCCATCCACAAGTTCTACAGTCAAATACAAATTATTTGCATTTTGACAGCAACTTCAAAAAAAGAAAAATGCTCTCATTTTATGTACATGAAGAGCATTTCTACCATTACTAAGAATCAGAATTTCAAATTGAAAGAAATTTTTATTGACATTAAACACTATCACATGTCTGAAGATTTGTCAGATTCAAATTCTAACTTAATTTTAGAGTTTAAGGCTTGGGTTTATTGTGGTGGTGGTTTGTTTCACTTTTTTTTTTTATTTTGAGGGAGAGAGGTGTTAACTATTTTGAGTTTTTGTTTGCACTGTTTTTTGTTGTTTTTTTTTTTTTTTTTTACAGTACTTTGGAAAATATGCAGGAGATATAGAGATCAAAACAAGAAAAAAACCCCTACTTTTTATTTTAAGAACCCTTTGAACCCTAGCAGACTTATAAAATAACACCATTTAAAAAACAAAGAACTCATCTGCCCTTGCACAAAGTGTAATATACCTTCCCATTCATTCTCCAGCTGCAGCACTGAAAAGACATGAACTGTTTTGTTAAAAGCCATGTCAGAAACAAACTAACACAAAAAAGATACTCAAAGAATTACTAAAATGCTTCAAGAAACGTTTATCTCAGAGGCCTTCAAAATTGATATTCTGTAGTATGTGTTCCAACTACAGTGTCCCTCTTGGCAGGTACACTTTCCAGGGTATGCTGAGAACTTCATTCGTGCAATAGAATTCCCAGACATTACAAAATCCTGTGTCTTTCTCGCCCTTTTTGCCTTTATTAGCATAGAGTCACCTTATATATGCTATGTCACTTGTAATTAGAACTTCCCTTTCACAAAAACAGACATTCTTAGGACATACATTATTAACATAAGCAGGTCAGAACCTCAAGACCATTTTACTGAAGTGTGCAATAGAAATGTAATGTTAGGAAGACAAGCAAAAGAGAATGAACAGGTATTTTAATCCTCAGTACCAGATGAAAATACTGTATGAAATTTCTGCAACAGCAAAAAAAACGTAAGAGGTCTGATTTACACATAAAAGAATAAATAAGAATAAATAATTCATTGCTTCTCAGTACATTTGGACATGACTCTTCATGAAAGGACATTTCATAAATTTAGTCTCAAACACACAGAAAGACAAGTTGTTCCTAAGTATAAAAGCATCATTGTAAAATCTATGCAAGCATCTCTCCATAAGGTGTTTTAACAATCTAGACAAGACTTGTATTTTATGTCTGTGAGAAAATTATTTTCAGTCTCTAGTGAACTTGAGCTGACTATCTTTGGATTTTGGTTTTCTGATTTTTGGTATTGTTAAGAATTCACTGGAAATCACATTTTATGAAAAGCAAAACACGAACACATACCACTGACCACAATATGACAGACCTCCCAAAGCTGTTGACGTGGCAGTGAGTACTTTTTGTTCTGGGGATAGCTAGGAAAGTCTTTGTGTAACATAAGCAAGCGAACAAATGAAACTAAACCTAATTTATGTTCTATTTTTGGTTTGAAATTTAAACTTTTCATTAGATCCCAAATGTCAGCTGCTCCATTGACAAGCATGTCACCTATGATTCTGTTTTGCATTAAATGAATGAGATGTAGATTCTATTCTTTCATTTTTCTTTTGTCTTCCTAACCAGCTAGCTAGTTTCTTTAATCCACATAATGCATCACTTTCTGAAAGGTTTCCTCTTTTTATTTATATTTTTCAAGTAACTTTAAGGACTACTAAAGAGAAAGTGTCTTCCTGTAAAAGCCAGAATTATTTGAGAGCTCTCACCAGCATATTTCAGCACATCAGGTCTTGATGTATACAATGAAAGTTAGCTTTCCTGGCAATGCCAGCAGAAAATGTGTATTTCTGCTCTTGAAACTACCATAATTGTCAAAAAAAATCAACTAACCTCTTCACCAAATCTTATGCAAACTTGTCCAGTGCACAGGCAGCATAGGGTATACCAAGACACCCACTTAGCTATCCTTTTAGCAGGCAGAGAAGAAATCAGAATATCTACTTCTTCTAAGCTCTGAGCTCTACAACACCAGTGCGGTGGTCTGACCACAGGGCAGCTGTTAAAGTGGCAGTATCCACTAATTCAAGAATAGATGCATATTCCTAAGAAAGTGGCAATAGCTAGAAGGCCAAGATCAGTTTGGCAGGGCTGATGAGCTAGGGGGATTCCCACAGGTAAATTTGCCATACCTGCATTTAGAAATGGGATGAAAAAAAAGGTTTAGCATATAAGGAGGCTCGACATGAACTGGTCTAATTACCACTCTCAAAAACTGGAGTGTAGCACACAGAGACTTCTGGGTTATGGCTGCTGATGATCTTAGGATATTTACACACAATAGAGTGGATTCAGCTTTGCCTGAGGATATGCACCCTTTGCACATGCACCCTTTTCGATCCTATTCAGGAGATTCTGGGAATTGGGAAGGATTAAAACATGAATGTATGTCTTCAGTGATATGGGCCATTTTTAATTAGGGTAGCTGACTTTGTAGGTGCTGTAACAGAATTACAGATATATACTTTAAATACATTATTTGAGATGATTCCAATTCCAAGCAGCAACAGTACAGAGAAAAGCCTGAAGGGGAGTGAGACAGCTCAGTTGGCAATTACCACTACCCTCAGTTCACTCCTCCATATACAATTCCCTGAATTTGCACCATTCTTAAACAACGATACACACTTAAAGTGGCCCTAAACCCTTTAAGAACGTTCCAACTGGCTTTGTAAAGAAAAAAATTTTTAAAAAAATCCAGCAAATACAAAACAAAAACAAACAAATGAAAAAGGCTGGTTACAGAGCAACAAAAATCTCATCTGTTGAAAGATTATATTCTACCTATTGCTGGGGAAAGCAGTGTTTCTCCATTTGTGTTGTCCATTTACTTGCCGCATTTCCTTAGGTTTCAGGGCTGTTACAGCCCAATCTATATAAAAGCATATGGCAGTAAAATTGAGAGTTTCCTGATGTCACTGTTTCCCAAAATCAGAACAAGCCCCTAACATTTGTAACAGTTTATCTCCTGAGGATTGTAATATCTCCAGGCATGGTCTAATTGCCTCAAAGAAATAGAAACATTGATGAAATTTTCTGAATATTCCTGCAATACACAAAAGAGCCATATTTTTGAGTTTTCCTTATTCTTTCTTCTGCTTGGCAGCCTTAATGCATTAAGTAAACAAAGCCTGTGTTGGACTACTCCATCTGCACCACTGATCATGTTCTCACCAAACTGCACCACAGTCATACAATGCCAGAGAGCTCACCAGTGAAATGACAACAGACAGTTCTAACCTTCATTCAGCTTGCAAAAGCATACCTTAAAACTGACATGCAAGTGTTCAGTGTGCAATCCTGTGGTGCCACAGCTGATTTCATGAACTTTGAAATAACACAAAAGCAAAAAATAAGAGAATGGTAGGCACAACCATCCTGTCATCAGGTGAGAAGAGAGCCTGTCAGAGCTCAAGTTCCTTAACCTAAATATGACAAAAAACCACTTCCTATGAAATCCTATGCTATCCTATGAAATTACAGTCCTAGGCAGCAGAAATTCTCCCAGCAAATTAATGGTCTGAATCTGAACTAGAACAATGCAGTAAGAGAAACTTAAATGCATCTGACAAAAGTCTAATTCGTCAAGAACAGATTTTACACACAGTCATTACTAGTCAGACAAGTTCTTCTACAAATCCCTCTGGAATTTATTCCTAAAGTGGTTGAATATTGCAAGACACTAATAGGTGCCAGAAATTCCAGAAAGCGTGGCCTATGAAGTTATGGACACTGACAAATGAAATAAAGAGCTTTTAGAGATACACAAAACACAGTATTTAGTATTAAGGTATTCAAACGCAGCCTTCATTAGCACCGGCCTACCTGCAGATAGTGCACAATACATACACCAAGGACTTAAAAACTAAGCTTCCTGTTCTGAGTATAAATACTAGTCAGTTTGGAAGCTGCAGAACAGCACTGCACTTCGTAGGAAAGCACTCATAGAAAGGTCTTCACTTCAGAGTGTGTAATGCTAAAATGGATG
Source organism: Turdus rufiventris (assembly GCA_013186435.1). Classification (NCBI taxonomy): domain Eukaryota; kingdom Metazoa; phylum Chordata; class Aves; order Passeriformes; family Turdidae; genus Turdus; species Turdus rufiventris. The sequence continues at coordinate 5,183,211 of PYHW01010840.1, forward strand.
TGTGGGCATTACGCAGTCTGACCACACAGGCATGATTAACAGAAAGAGATGAACACATGATACGGTGTTCAAAGGTTTGCCAAGATAGCACCACTTTCCTTATAATGTTCTCTTGAAACAACTACCTTTTGTCAAAGCAAAAATGGAAGCAATAATAGGCTTATTTTTGCATTTTCCTGCCCAGCAGTGAAGGACTCCATACAGAAAAAGCAGGGCTCGTATCACAATGCCTACAAGTTTTTTAATTAATTCTTGAAAGTATTATTCTTGGATTCCTCTGTGGATTTCCCAAATAAAATAATTTTCTGAGTTTCAGGAACAAATAAGGAGTACAAAGACATTTTCATTTCCATAGCGTTTCCCATTATTTTGAAAACTAGAAGACATAGCAGTATTATAAAGACTAAAAAGAAAAGTCCTGGTTTTACAGTTTTTTTTACCAGTTCAATTATTTTCCAAAGTCTATAAAGGACTAAATGTTGTGATACATTCTGTATCACCAGATTTAAACTTCCTCTGCCTGTTCTCCAGCAGAAAAAAGGACTATTTTTAAAGGAAACCTCCCTTTCTTTCTACTCTATCCCCAAAGTTAAGAAGTCTGCTTTCTATGGCTAAGTCATTCAGCATGTGCAGAATTCATCTTTTTTTCTCTCCTTAATTTTCAATGGAAGAGATAAAAATATATCAGGAGGGCAAATCTAAAGTAAGAACTCTCTCTGCTACTATTTCAAGTGAAATTACTGTATTTGTTTGACTTTACAGATACCCTCCTACACTCCTGCTTAGCAAATGCAGAAGACCTCCTCAAGATGCCTTCTGTAACACTAAAGACAAGATTACACAAACACTAGCTTTCACAGTTACTAAGGGAAAGTAGAGGATTTTCAGAAGAGATGGGCCATGGAATATTTTATCACTTTCGTGTCCTTTTATCTCTGAGATTCTATCTCATTTCTCTCTCTTAAAAGGAAAAAAAGAAAGCAAGAGGGAAATCAAATGCTTCTTTGCATGAAGAGAAGCCAGGCAATTTTACGCCCCTCTCAAAACACTCTACTTTTGTTGCCTGAAGGATTTCAAGTCAGAGAGGCTTGCCTAAGCATGCTGCAATAAAAGTTGCTAGAGCCAGCTGTTTTAGTGTCTAAAGGGGGTTGTTCCTAGCAATCCTGTCAATTAACCCTGAGGCTAACCAACGCTAAGGAAAACAAAATATTAAGATAAAAAGATTCTTTAGGTTGTTTCCTTATTGCTCTAAGTAGGAAGTCTCAGAGGGCAGCTCAAACTGGTTGCTTGAGTGTTCAGACAATGATCACTCCCAGATGGCCCTGACAGGATGAGCTGACTCTTAGGGAACCACTAGGTAGGACCTACTGGAAATGAAGGCACAGCTTTCTGCTGCAAAGTGAACCTGTTTTACTTGCCATTAAAATCACTAATATTGACATCTCTTTTTAATTTGTTTCAGAGCTCACACTTCACACCTTAAGTTGATAATCTGTTCAGATGTTCTCAGTTTTAGTCATATAAGTAGTCTTATGGACCATCTTTTTCCTCATTTGATGGCTGTACTTTATTTCATAAAAAACTCCAAGTCATCTGTTTCCTTCTTATGACTCTGGGGAGAGTTTTTTATTTTTACAATTCAGACAACCACCACGTGCTGCTGAGGTAGGAGGCAATTATTCCTGTCCCTAAAGACTGCAGAATGCTAAGTAAAACAAAGAAGAGAATCTTCCAACAGCAAGTTGCTGCCTGAGTCAGTACTTGTAAGATACCTGCTCAGTCAACCCTAGCAATTTTGTATACTATTTTTCGCCAGCAGATTATTCTTTTTCCTCCCCCCCTCTTCAACCCCCTGAAGACAGATTTCACAAGATGTAATCCACCAGAGGAAACAGATTTCTTGACCTGAGATACACCATATTGTCTGAAGGTTATGCCTTGAGAAATTATTTTTATTTACGCATTTAACCTAGAGTAGCAAAAAAAAACCAAAACAAAAAAAAACAAACAACAGAGCAAAAGCCTGAGAAGAAACTAAATTAGTGTATAACTTTAATTATTATAGCCCTCATTTAAATGTACAATACACTTAAATATAATAGCTATAAAATTTACCTTTAAAAGTGACCTTAAAATGTTTTTGACCTGAGAATTTTGAAGTTTCAGGTTCTACATTTCTCTTTACTATTCACAAAGAGTTTAAGGAGCATCAGTTTAAACAGTATTCAAAGGCCCATTGTAAAACAAGCAAAGAAAGCGAAAACTAATTTTGAACTCAAATTTCACTGCATGTTTCAGAAGTTACCAACTGGAAATAATTATTTTCTTTTTGGTTTATTATTTAGAATTTGGGGATTCACAGAAACTGAAAGGTTGAAGGGATTACTGGAAGTCATCCAGTCCAACCTCCCTGCTCAAGCAAGTAACAAAGTCATAGTGAAGTCCAGGACCAAATAGCAACTAAAAGTTTGACTGTAAAATCTTCATCAGCAAAACAAATCCTAGCTTTCTAGAAACAATTAAAGTTTTTCATTTATTTCATTAAATCTTCATAATAAATACCTCAGCATTTATGTATTTGATTTGCAGTAATATAACTTGCTTTCTGAGTATCTTTTGGTACAGAGGGAATTACAAACAGGGATGACAAAATACGCCAAGCACATGATTTTATTTAAAAGCATATCACTTAAATTACTAACAATTCTTAAATTACTAACAATTAGTCTTTGCCAAAATTAGCAACTACCACACTTTATCAATAAACATAGTGAAGTACTCATTTAGAAATTGTTCAACCCTACCCTTAGACGCAAAACAGATCACAAAGCAAAAATCAGAGATCTCCAAATTTCAATAAATTTCAGCAGATTGGTAAGCATTGAAGTTCCAAATAAATCCTAAATAACTTTTTCACCTTAAATTAGTATAAATTAATCCAAATTCATAATCAATGCAGTCTTCATCTACTAGTTATGAAAATCAGCATTTGTCCTTGGGGGAGGGGGATGGTGAAGGGACTGTGCTGCTGTACTAAGAGAGGGGGAAAATCTTTGTATTTACTCATTGTCATACATTTTAAAAAAACATGGACTCATCAAATATATGACTAGCATTTAAAATCATGCTCACTAGTAACAGTAATCTAGGTAACTACGCCTCTCTAAAGATATGAATACATCCTGCCCACACAAGATATCAAGCTACAGGTCACACACTACTAGTTACTACCTTCTGTCTCAGAAGAGAATTGTGTGGGTTTCGCGATGGCTAACATCATGATAATCAAGCTTTCCTTCTAGCATAGCCCTTCCCCACTTTCTAACAGTCCAGTTTAGAGACTTCCCCAGCCCATTTTATGCTTGGATAATACAGAATTTGTTTTCCTTTAGGAAGTGAGATCACTTCTTAATAAAAGAACTCTCTTATAGTGAGTGTTTGCTCACCATTAGTCAGCACTTCCCTATGACCCATCCCTTTCCTCCACTCCCTTTCAGTTCCAAAAGCTTCCAGCTTTTTAGGATTTTTGCCCACAAATTCACAAAGTATTTTAGACATCCCCTGGAGGGTGAAACAGCTTTTTCCTATGAGCATTGTCACTTTGAACTCTTGGGCAAACTGAGTTCCTTTAATCTCTTCTGTAAGATAGACTTCCTATAGACAGAAGCTTGCCCATCAATTAGGCAGCCAAAATTGTTTTGAAACTTTCAAGTCAAACAAAATTCTAAGTATAAGCTCTGGAGGTTGTCTAGGTTTTGTCTATTTGCTTGTGTTTAGCTCATTCAGTAGTTAGCATATAAAATTTCAAAGACAAAACATATTTGTTTCATAATCCATGTTTGGAAAATATAATGCTCTTGATGTCAGAAGAGCCAGTGTGCACTATCAGATATCAGTAATTTCAACAGCTGAGCAATAAGACACAGCTTTTCTGAAATTTAAGCATTAGATTAGAGAACAGTTATTAGAACCGTATTGGTCCCAGTTCTATGCCAAGCTCTCAGGAAGCAAGCCTGTATAAAGGTTACCTGATACACACCCACTGGGGCAAGGCGCCTAAACTGCACATGAATGAACAATTACAACACTCAGTGACTCACTGTCACTGCAAACTTCAGAATATATCCATTCTTGCCCTTTAAACTCAGTACTCTAAACTGTAATCTTCAGATCAGAGGATGTAAACCGTACCTGAAGGTAAAAGATGAATGATACATCAACGAGACTGAAACTCACAATGTATTTTTAAATTCGTAATAGTTCATAGTCATCACCACTTAGCTTGCTAAAACTAAACACTGAACTAATAAAATCCTTTTGGTCTGTCCCATTCCAGTAATCTTTGATATTCCCATAAAATGTCTGAACTGTATGTATCAATGTGAATTGATTGCTTCTAGTCACCATGTAAAGAAAGCTTATTGTAAGAGGTGTCTTTTTCTTTCCACATCATTTTTACATTCAGAATTATGGAAAAAGGAAACAAACTACTTTGCTCTTCATTTCCAAGTTTCTTAGGTTTGAACTAAGATGATTGAATAAACCAGAAAGTAAACATTTACTTGGCTAATGTTTTCTAAGCTGTGGTTTAGCACTTTATAGTTCCAGGTAATTACACAACAACTTCCTTCCAGAATTTATCACTCAAAGCTTAGTAGCAAACATTCACTGTTTAGTGTTATCTTGAAATTTATTTTGCAATCACTTCATTATCACTACATAGGTCATAATTTTAAACTTTATCTCAAAACCTTTTAAAAGTAAACTGTTCATTAAAAAGAAATAAATCTATTCCTAGATACTGTGATTGTAGTTGTATAAACTGGTACATTAAATATTTTGGTCACTCTTCTCTGATAGCTTGTTATCCTTTAAATGTATTTTCAGATATCTATTCCTTAAGAAAATTGTTACAAAATTGTTCAAATGAGAATGGAAAAGGACCGTTACATGTCTGACAATATAACATGCTTCTTTACAAGAAATCTACTTACATTTTCATGTATATTAAGAACAACAAAATTTAAGACTACACCAAGAGCAAAGAATATACTGGAGAAGATATATGAAAGAAAGCCAATCAGGCCCTGGAGTTGACGGGCTGTATTTCAGAGTCCCATTTCTCAGCGCTACATTTCTCCTCACCTCTGACTTGACTACTCATATACACTGGGCTTGTCAGGGTGGCATTCTTACTTAAGTAACCTGCAGTAGTCCTGTAATCTTGCAGCCTATCCAGTAACTCTCCTACTCTACTACAGGGAACAGCTGCTTGGACAGCAAGCACCACCCAAGCAGCCAAACACCACCTTTTGTGCTAAAACATGTACTGAGTTGGCTGGAAGCTGCTGCTGCCAATTCTGCTCCCACATGTGGGAGGAACAGGGCCTGGGGCACCCTCATCCTGCTCACAGAGCAGCCAGACTGCTCTGTGCTGATTCTGTGGATGCAATCACTGGGGGATTTGTCCCTTAAATACAGTAACTGTAGTGAGACCACATCAGTGTCAGTACACACAAGAGAAATCTGCCAATAGACTCATGCTGCTACAATACACTTAGAAAATAATCTGTGATGAGGGAGTTCAAACAAATCAATTTCCTGAATATCTTCATCAGATGCTAAGTTACCCAGCACCTTATCTGAAAAATCACTGTATATGTTAGAGTAAAAATGTCCTGCAGGTGAAAGCTTCTGAAGAGCAGTTTGCACTAAATTAAAAATTCATTTGCATCCCATCCAGAACTGTGGAAGGATCTAATAAACTGTTTAATTACTGAACACCTGTAGCTGTTTTGTGAGATAATGACACTCAAGTAAGTTTCGTACTTTCATAAAATTGAAGGGGACTACACTTCAAAATGGCAGATGTTAAAACATGGTTTACCTGACTTTGTAACTGCTATTTATTAATTTATTTATTTACAGTTACGTAAAAAAAGAAAATCACTGTGAACCACTTCAGCACAGTACTAGGGAGTGGCAGGGGAAAGGATGAAACATCAAAAGAAAGTGAATACTGTAAGCATAAAAGAAGAAATGTCTTGCAGAGAGATCTGGCAATCTTGTAATATCAACTTCTCCCAAGGAGCCAAGCTGCATGAAGAAATGCTATAGTAGCCAAAGAAAGAGGTCAAAATCTACAAATTTACAAACCACAGGAAGAATTCTTGCCGAGAATGAATGAACTGTTGAATGCACTGGACAGAAATGTACTGGTCTGGGAGATTAAACTGGGAGGCAGACTCTCACCATAGTAGAATGAAGTACTGAATAAAAACATCATGAACCCTCTCCTACTCTCAGGCAGAGGAAGAACACAGAGCACTTCAAGTCAGGTGCGAGAATGAAGCCAATTTGTTGAGCAGAAAACTACCACAGATAAGCAACACAACTTATCAGAATACCAACAGTAACAGAAGGACATGTATCAGCGGCAGAAAAACAGTGAAAGAACATAACGGAGGAGAGAAGCTAAAAGCTGATATAAAATTGTCCCAATGTTAAGAACAGGTATGATTTTCAATCTGTACAAGCCAAAACAAAACTTAACATACTTGCAAAGTAAAACTACAGTTCTTTCTCTAAGCATGCATTTGAAATTCACTGTAAGCATCAACTGAGAAACAGAAAAAAAATCATCAAAAGCTGCAAAGCAGTGTTTTACAGTAAAAAATATATGCCAGTTGCATACAAGAAGTGATCACTTCCCAATGGTAGAATTATTTTTTTAGCATTGTGCAATCCTCTTTTGAAAGTCTTGATCTCCAAGAAAAGTTTCCTCACTCTCACATTGCAAATTATTAGATGAAATACTTTTACTTCACCATAAGTGGTAACAACAAAGATTTTCCCTTAGTTTTGAACCGAAGGGTTTTCTAAACATGCAACGAATATCCCAGTACCCTATAGAAATGTGCACATACTTTATATAAGGTGGTAACACTGTTCTCAGCACAGAGAACACCAGTACTGACTTAGCAGTTTTGTGCACAAAGCTGCCCATTTGCTCCTTGCTCTCCTTGTTTTTGCTTTGCTGATCAAAGGAGTTGCCAAGTTTTTTTCTCTACCATTACAAGGCAGGAAAAACGGTTCTCCTCGGAGAGGCCCCTTGTGAAGGTCAAAAAGGTTAGCTCCACAAGCCCTGGAGTCTGCTCTGATGCTGGAGTGATTGGCTGGCTTCCCTGCAGTTACCCTGCATTTCCCCTCCTTCACAATAGTGGCCTGGTTATGGAAACTAAATATGAAAGAACTTGGTGGGGGAGGAAAGAATTTCTATGGAGACACATTCTAAAACACTCAGAAGTTCTACTTGTTTGAGCAGCCTGGAAACATAGCATTCTAAAACATTTCATTTCTTTCTGGAAAACTCAAAAATTTCAGCCTGCAAGCCAGCTTCTCTATTTTGAAAGGAAAATCCACAAAGTTTGCTTCTTTTTTTGGCATCCAAATACATGGATACTAGTCTGCCTTGGTCTGGAAAAAGTTTAAGATGTTTACTTGCCCCTCTGGACTTGAACAAGTGGAACCCACATGTTCCACCATCTTAAGGAAGACTAAAAGGAAACCAACTAATCAGGATCCAGATTTGTGGCACTTTCCAGCTCCAGAGCAGTATCACACCGAAGACACTTTTTTACTTTTAGGTCCTAAAGTTAATGAAGACATCTTGAGATACCCACCAAAACAATCAGTACTGGTACACGTAGGGGAAAATACTATACATTTTGTGTACTGAAGAATGAACTTTCTGAGGCTTCATATATTGGGGACACAATTTCATACCACTTTACAAATAAAATTTGATTCTCAGCATTGCTCATAAAGCTTTCTTACCACCCTGAAAGTCAAGCCAGGCTCTTTACTCTCTGTATAACTGTAGGTGTCAAGTTCTGTCTCCAGTGCCATCACCCATATGTTTGGACAGATGAAGCCAATTAAAATTCAGCCAGTGTGTTTGATGCTGAACCTATCTCTGCAGCTGTTCTGAATTCATTATGTTACAAGGAGTCAAAAGTAATTCCAGAATAGTCAAGATCTGCAGCCCCACTAACTAGGTATTTCAAGCTGTTTAAGTACTCTCAAGCTTATCAATACTTAGTAAGAGAGAGGCTCATACTGCAGCTTTATCTTCCTAGGTGGAATCAACAGGCTTCCTCTTCTCAATCAGTTGCCTCTGTCCACAAAACATTAAGGAAAGCAAAGCCTCTCTATTGAGACACAGCAATAAAAGACTGAATGCCAGATTCCTAAGCTGAAAACAATAAAATACATAATTAAAGGAGGAATATTATAGTTCATACAAAAGCAGAGAAGTGTAAGTGGGATTTTGACCCAGTAACTTGAATTTGTTCTCCTGTAAAATGATGTAACGAAAGTAAAGATGCCTCATGCAGTCTCCAGAACTACCTCAACAAGTTTAGATGTAGATACAAGAAGAAATCCATACAATAGCCATATCGTAATAAAAATCAAAAAGTATATGTAGGAAAAGAGCTGCATCTGATCATCATTAATATTTACTGGAGAAACTTTTAAAGAGGTACAAAAACACAGTACCAAATTGCTTTTCTCCTCTTTTGCAGGAGAGCTTTTATCATCAACACTTGCCATTTTTTTGTTAGCTGGTATAATAAGGCATAACACTTCTGACAAAAAGCTTTATCAAACTTCTCAAGCCTCTTTAGGGGTGGGCCACAAAGGTCAACACACCTAACACCCACCAAACCCAAGCCTTCCCCTACTCTCATACAAATATTGGGTACACAATGTGCTGGCCAGCAGAAAGCACACACCAGATCACCTGAGACATTTGCAACAGAAACACATCACTTAACTTTCAAACTTGCCATGAAAACAAAACCTCAAAGGAGAAAGAACTGGGTCAAGAGTCAATAACACATGCTATTTTGCTATCAGGAGCATCTTTGACCCCCTCAGTACAGAACAGAAATTCTTATCCTTCTGGCTGATGTTGCTATGCAGACAAGAAGCCTCCCATGGTATATGTTGTGATGACATTAAGGTATTTCACCTGCTTTTTGTTACTCAGGCAATACAAGGGAAAAAAAACCTCTTTCTTATGCCACCACCTACCCACACCAAACTAGGGGGCTCTGCTGATGTCATCACATTTTCTGACAAATATTTACTTCATTATTATGTTAACCCATCTCTATCTACGAAATTAAATTTATTAACTGAAAAATGTGGAGCAACATCAGCTTACTGCAGCTCCCATGTTCTTACAGTCCCCACAGTTAAGAGGAAAGAAAAAGCTTTGGTTCAAGTATCTAAAACATCCAAAAGTAAAAAAAAACCCAAAACAGCAGACACTAATAAATGAACAAAAAAACCCTCTCCGTAAGCAGCAGTAGACCATGATACCACTCAAATCTGTAACATGGGAAAAGGCTAAAGTTTACGACAATGGTTTTGTAAGTTTTTATGTTAAAGGTTCAGATTGCTGCAATTCTTTAATAATGACACAACTGGGCCAAGAAAAAGATGCACTGTAACCAGCCTCCTTCTGCTGTATGTAATACAGGAAGGACGTCCAAGACTGTTTTGGAAAGCAACTCCCTTCAAATACACACTTTACGAAAATGCTGAGTAATTCCCTCATACAAGACTCAGCAATACAAGAATCTTTGGAGTAGTTGTAGAACCAAGTATCCTACATCAATCCTGCAACTGTACAGAAGAAATATGTGCAGATCTAGTGCCTTTTTTTGAGCAAGTTACAGAAAAATTATTAAAACCAGCCTGAACACCTATCTTCCTTAAATTTTGAATTGAAAAGAACTTCATCTGTGGAAAAAAGCTTAAATGTTTCATTTGCACCTCAGCTTCATTTCATTTTATGACTTACGATGTAACCAAGAGGTCAATAAGCTTGTAATTTTCAAATTAACAAAAAAATACATAAATTTACATAAAACATAAAAGAAAAAGAATATAGACAAAAATGAGGATGAAGATCAAAATAATTCAGTTTTGTTTTCCACTTTAGTAATATGGATGTCTCAACTCATCAATATTGCACATGACCTTCAAAGTCAGTTTTTAGTTTAAACTGTGACAGGCCTTATTTTGTGATTTAGTCTATAAACACCAGTAAACCTAGCACTATGTTGTTAAAAGTGCACAGTATTTCTTGGTAAATTATGTCATAAACATAGAAGTGCAACTTCCAAGATTTTTACACCAGAGCAACTGAACCAAAGCAATCTTTACTACAATTTGATTGTTCACACCAGACAACCTCACATATACCCACAGATGTAAACCTGATCTACTAGAAAGTGAAAACTCCTTTGTTCCTGATATTTTAAACATAAAGTTGCAAGAGAATGCAGAGGTTTTCCAACAGGAAAGGGGAGCAGGACAAAGAACACAACAAACTTACACGTGACAAAATGTTTGCTACAAATAGCTTAAACCAGTGGTCTCCAAACTTCTTTACCATAAACCTTATTAGTAAAACGACTTTGAGTATGCGCCCACAATGTATGTACATTTATAAATAATATACATGTAATACATGATGTACATTATAAAACATATACAAATACAGGAAGAAGAAAAGGATGTACTAAAGATGAACTAAGCACTATTTTACTTCTTAATTTTTATTTGTTAATGGTCCAATACAGATTTTTCTCACCCCACTGGACTGTCTTGCACAGCACTTGGGTTATACAGACCCCACGCTGGAGACCACCAGCTTATACTGTCTGAAAGATGAATGTCATCCTTCAGAAATGCACTCAGTTTCAGAACTCAGTCTTTTAAATGTAAGTTGAACAACTACTGGAAAGGCTGATGAGAGCTATACCTTAAATTAAGGCTAAAATCATACATGTTTTGATTGCAACACACTTTTCTTTTTAACAAGGATCACACTCATTACATTCTACCAGAAGATTTTGAGACTTCCAGAAGTGTAGGGAGGAGACAAGACAAAGCTGGCAGCATATAACAGTGCAAAATACTATTTCATAGGTGGTTGCATAGTTTCACTTTTCCGAATGGGGAATCCATTTAGGCACATTACAAATATTACCTGAAATTAGAAGTCTACGCTGAAAGTTGCTGGAGTTTCTGTTGCCTGTTTTCATAAATGCAAAGAGAAATCTGATCTGAGGTTCACGCTGAAGGAGATTCAGTCTGAATTAATTCCCCACCAAATACAACAGGACTGGGAGAAGGGGTGAAAGAAGGAAAAAAGATTGTTCTAGTACAAAGCCGAGTCCAAATCCAGAAGACAAAACAAAATCATAATAGCAATGAAACCAGGCCTGATGTAAAAGGCACCATACACTACAAAGACAAGGCTCCTCCGTCTGCTGCCTGCTGCAGACAATAAACCCTTTGGTTTGCCATGATTCTAACATCAATTAATGTCTAGAAAGTGACCAGACAGTGATTGACCACCTCCTAAAAACTGTAACTTCAGAGGATGCTGACTTTAGCTTGAAGGATGATGCTCTATTAAGAAAACAGCTATGATAATTTACAGAAATACTTATTTCTTCTAAATGCTATTACTTTTTGCTAGAATTAGGTGGTGTATTCAAGCTATTGAGAAGAGGGACAGGTTCAGCAATACTCTAAGTGATTTCTGAGCCACTGGGCCACAAAGTTCCATTTCTATATATGAATAAACAGGAAAAACAAATAAAAGTCATGTGCCCAGGAAATGTCAGGAAGACAGGCAACACTTTGAGAAAATCAGCCTTACATTGATCCAACATTCCCTAGGTAAATAGTATTAGCATCCCAAAACAGTCATCAGAAAGACTGAAATTCTTTGTGAGTACAGTTGCCTAAAAATCCTGGTAAAGTGGCAGGGGAAATTATGGCCCACTTACTAAGCTTACATTTGTTATGAGAGAGTGCTATTTATAATGTCACATGCTGGAACTTGTTCCCAAGCTAGCTAAACCTACATGCTTAATTGACTCAATAGACAATGCTGCATTGTTAAGACTAATCTCTTCCTACAGGCTACGGTTTCCAAACCATGAAAGCTTTTTACATTTTAAGTTTTTCATTAGTTCTGAAATCAGAAAACTTCAAACTACACATGCACATACAGACACACACAATGTGATACTACCACTAAAATTCACATATCCATAGGCAAACTGAGTCATCAGAAAGTCCAAGTATTTTAAAGAACACAGGAGCAAGTGGGTTCTTAGAGTAGCTATTTCAGACATGCAAGATGGAAGGGACTAAGGAAGAAAAAGTCTGGGAGCGTGTTTGTGTCAGCATGGAGCAGCAGCTCTCACATCACACTACATTTTGACTAAGCCACCTTATAAAAGTATTTGTTTCAAGTTACTTTCCAAGAGTAAGGTTTTGGGAACTTCTAATTAGCTTAAAGTCTGACAAGTTCACAATCAAAAACCAATTTAAATAAAAATTACCCTGAATACTGCAGACAGACTGGATTGCAGACTTAGTTTCGCACGGTAAACAAGTTTTATTAAGTAATTGAGCCATGAAAAGGAACTCAAGTTTTTAAATATTTGCATACCAACTATAAAAATAATTGCTGAATTTTAGGAACTGAAGTGATTCAATTACTATTTATTTGAAACAGTAAATTGGTTCAATCACTTTTATAACCATCTTCAGAAAGCTGAATTTTGATATCTTAGGATCCATCAAGCTGTTTTGATTTTTAAATATTCCTTCTGACTCCACCCCAGCCTGAAATTGATGAAAAGATACAACTTCAAGAACAACATTACTAAATCTCAAAATTTCTTGAGTAGCTTTAGGAAAAAAATAACAAAGACAAAAAAAATAATTAAGCTGTGCCTTCTCAAACTACTGCCAGATGTAAGCGATTAGCAGAACTGAAGTCTTCATAACATTGCCAAGCAACTCTGACAAGAACACTTGAGTGCTTTAAGTCAATCGTGATCAGCTGCTCTAAATGCCTATAAACCACAACTACACACACCTAACAGTTATTAAAATACAGAGACTGAAAGTCAAGATAAATTTTAAAAGGCATCAGTGTACAGATGTACTTATATTTTTCTGTAGAGATGTGCTGTTTATTGAGTTTACCTTTGAAATTTTTATAGTTAATATAATGGAGATTTGTATTTGAACTTCCTCTTTTTGTTGCTAGTATCTCAACGGGATAGCACTCAATAACCAAAACAATCATCCTCTTCAAACAACAATGCTTCACTGTAAAGACAGCCTATAAAAGAATATATTTACATACATGCAATGTTTCTCAAATAACACGACAGCAGGAATGACATGCCAAGCACTGGTGATAAAACCTGTTTTAGACAGTCTCCCATATCTCATGTTTCATCGACTCAAGCTGAAAACAGCCTTCTAAAACACTGGAGGGTTAAATTAACAACCATCATGGCTTTCCTCTATAACACATCTCCTAATTTTCCCATACCAAAAAGCCATCAGGTTTATACTGTAGGAGGATAAAACAGCTTTGTAAAAACAAGGTATGATTCCTTTTGATCTGAAGGGGTTTTTAGGCTGAAGGGCATCTGGTCCCACTTGTTTCACTTTTTTCTGATCTTCACAAAAACACCATTATTCAACCTGAATGTAAAAATTAAAAAAAAAATGTAGATAGAAAACTACTAAATTACTTTAAGTATAAAAAATGGACTCCAAAAAGCCAAACCATGTTGGGAAGACACTCTTTCAATCGCCACAGGGTCTAATGATATTTTGACAAGACTGCAATTATGCTGCTGTTATAAGAACAGATCTTGTTCTCCACGTCTTGCCAGGATAATACTGCTTTTAATTAATGCTTTTGTTGTGAAGTGTTCCCTCAGGCAGTAATAACTTTTATAATAATTTCAGTATGTAGCATGTATTTCCCCACACCATTTACTCAAATTTCTCATCATTTGGCCTCACGGATGATGCCCAGGCCCTTACTTCCCAGAAGGCTTCAAAACATGGCTAACCACTGCCATGCTGAGCAAGATACTGTTAAAACACGTTGTGGTACAATTGTTTTCCTCTGCTTCCCTCAGGAAGAAAGAAACATTACATACCTAGCAGACTGGCACAACCACAAGAGAACCAAATTTCCTAATAAACATCAGTCCCAGTTTCACTTTCAGGAAGCAGCACACATGTCCTTCTTCCTTTCAAGTAGCTGATAAGTGCTTATAGTGTACATTTTAAAAAGGCTTGCAACCATTGCCAGTGTTGTAAGATGCTGATCTTCAATTCCATTTACTGATAACTAAAACTGGGTATAACAATAGAAGGGCACCTTTTCTTCTTACAATCCACTGTATAACCCACCTCTTGAATTTGTAAAGTTATTCTAAAGGAAGCTCCAAACCAGGGTTTCAGGCCATTACTGAAGCCATGGAACTACAGACACACATTTATCCGAAGCTCAAGATAAGTACAGTAATGGGTGGGAAATATTATGAAATCCCTGTCAAGAAAACTAGGACTCAGATTTATTCCACTCACTGCCTCTTTCTACCACAAACAGCTGTGAAGTAACTAACTTGGTTTTGATTTAAATGTTACTAATTAATAAAACATGATTGTTTAACCCCACAAGAAGGTGGGAAGTTTCAAACTAATTCCTATACGCCAATTAAAATTGGCTTTACAAGGTGTTTTGATAGATTACTGATTTGCAATGTCAATAAACATACTGCAGGGACTGATTTTTATCTGTCACATGTTCTCTGACCGTTTTCAAGAAAAGAAATATTCTGAAATATTCAAACTTTGTGCCTTTTTTTTCCTTAACTAAAGCGGTCTCTGTATTTGAGCAGGTTCAGTTCTACAAAGTTTGAGCACTAAAAGCAATAGGATGTTTATACTTTCAGCAGAGGGAAGGATAAGTGTTACAATTACAAACAGAATTACAAACATTACTTCCAATTATTTTCCATTACTTTTTTATTTTTCTAATAAAATGAATCTAATACTCTGTCTGATTTTTCAAAAGCAAAATTAATTTCAGAATCACGTCTCCATTTCAGGCACAAAAAGTTTCTCCTGCATGGTCATTACATGACTTCACTGGAAGCCAACATTTAAATAGACCACTATTTGTTAAGAATAAATGTACATATTGTCAACAGGAAAACTGATGGATTACATCATATGGCCTTTATCAAGAAGGTCAAAGTAGGTGACAGATGTCTCTAGTGTTTCCAAATTCCCCGGCTGTCGGAGGAAAGTGCATCTATCTAGAAGGGCATCACTTGAATTTTTTAGCCATGGTTGGATTTGTGTTTAATCTAAAATCTGATGAACTAGTAAAAAAAACAAACCAAATTTTGTGACTGTGATTTGCAAAAACAACCAGTAAGAGTTCCAAGGCTTTCAGTGCAACAAAAACTGAAGTTATTTAATATGAACTGTATTTAACAGATACAAAACCACTCATACACAGAAACAAAAAATGGAATTGTGATTATGTAACTATTTTTAGACTGAGACCTACCATAATGTTGAGCTTTTGGAACCTTAACTGCCAGTTTCTTTTACACTGCTGACATATTTGACCAGAAAATAACTACTGATGGACTCAATCAGAGGTCAAATCCAAACCAATAATAAACACAAGCTTTCTTTATAAATGGCTGAACTGCCCAAATCAATAGAGATCCACTGACTGCCTCTGAACAGCAGGCTAGAAGGATCAATTTAAGAAATTATCCTTTTGACCCTTCCCCTTTTCTTTCAAAGGAAGCTTTACTGCATTACTCCATTCCCAACGTTTCTCATATTAAAGCAAAACATAATCTTGGAAATATAATGGACTCACCAAACAGAAGCAGACTGAATAAAGAGTTGAAATACTAAACTCCTGCTAGTCAATCTTAATACCATTAAATACCAAACAGTTCACTAAAAAAGGCAGTATCCAACCTCTAGAAACCTACAGATTAGCTTAAATTAAACCTATAATCAAAAAGCTTGTATTATGAAACAAAAATACTAAAAAAGGAAATAAAAGTACAGTAATTTCACGATCACAAGCCGCACTGACTATAAGTCGCAACTCTGGGTGTTGGCAATGTTTCGTTCTTTGTCCATACATAAGCCACACCTGATTATAAGCCGCTCTGTCGTTCGCAGCGAGGACCCGCATGCAACAAAGTTGCCAAATAGTAACAGAATCGCAGGATCACAGGGTTTACTGGCTCGGCTCGGGGCTGATGATGGCGCCAGGTGGCCCAGCTTGGTGGTGCTGCTCGGCGGGGCCGCTCAGGGCTGGCCACCGCTGCCGCCAGGCTTGCTCGCCCTGGCCCAGCGCTGCCCTGTGGTGGCAGGCAGGGATGGAGCCCGCTGGCACCCATGGTGGCGGCAGCAGGTGGGGACGGGAGCCCCCACATCACCCCCGGGCCACAGGGCCAGCAGGAGGGAGTCCCCGCCTCCCCCCCAAGCCTTGGAGTGGCAGCACGGAGCCCCCCGCCTCTAACCCCGGGCTGCTCATCCTGAAGGAGGGAGCCCCACACCTCCTCCCCACCCCGCACTGCCGGCACAGAGCCCGCCTCCACCCGCCGTACAACAGAGTAACAATCGTGCAATCCTGGGTTTTACTGGCAGGTGCTTGGCTCGGCACCCTGGCTGGCACTTCCGGGGTTGGAAGTTTCAGAAAATTTTTCACATATTAGCCGCTCCTGACTGTAAGCCGCATTTCCGGGCTGGGAGCAAAATTTTAGTCAAAATGGTGTGGCTTGTAATCATGAAATTACTCTAATTTATTTTTACTGACTCTCTCTGTAGTTACTGGGCCATATTACCATCAGGGGCATATCTAGTGCTACAAGAAACAAAAAAGAGCTTACAACCAAAGTGTAAAAAAAAAGTGTAACTCAGAACTGAGATTTGTTTATTTTTTTTATCACACTGGCTAAGTTGTATAGTTACTGTATAAATAGTATTAAAAACTACAGTAATTTCACGATTATAAGACGCACTGCACCATTTTGACTAAAATTTTGGTCCGAACCCGAAGTGTGGCTTATATAGGGACAAAGAACGAAAAGTTGCTGTTTTAGTTTGGAGGACAGGTGTCTGCTGAGAAAGGCAGGAGCTTCTCTTTGAAATGGAGAATGTAAACCCCCTCCCTTCAAATTATTATAATTTTGCAACCAAGGGGCTTTCAGGCAAAAATATGGGAATTAGGAATAACAGTTCTTTACTAGGGAAATTAAAATAGAAATACAGTACTACAAAG
>PYHW01010840.1:5204737-5228539 GCA_013186435.1 Turdus rufiventris
TGAGGAGCAGCTGAGGGAGCTGGGGGTGTTCAGCCTGGAGAAAAGGAGGCTCAGGGGGGACCTCATCACTCTACAGTGCCTGAAAGGAGGGGGTGGCCAGGTGGGGTCAGCCTCTTCTCCCAGGTAACAAGTGAGAAGACAAGATGAAATGGCCTCAAGCTGTGCCCAAGAGGTTTATATTAGGTATCAGGAAAAAATTATTCACCAAATGCATTGTCAAGCATTGAAACATGCTCCACAGGGTAGTGGTGGAGTCACCATCTCTGGAGGTATTTAAAAGACATGTACTAGCACTTTGGGATGGTGAACACAGTGGCGTCAGGTTAGCAGTTGGGCTCCAGGACCTTAGAAGTCCTTTCCAACTTAAATGGTCAGTCATTAATTTAGCTCAATACATTTATTTTTACAGTAACATTCTACTATCAGGTGCACAAAATGTACACTGTTAAAAAACTAAATTAATATTCTGTTCCCTCAATGAAAGTTAACTACAGTAACATCATTCATTTTGTGCAGATTTTAGATTCTGTTAATGGATTTAACAGGCTGAAACTTGTTTGAGCACTTGTAGGCTCAAAAATCAACACTTATATACAGTGATAAAAATCCAAGTTGTCTTCCTCCCAGCACTTTTCCAAAAACCCACACTATTTCAGATCTTCCAGTAAAACTACAAGTTTTGAACTGATAAATTACAAGGAAACAAAAGATTCTATACAACGGCAATACAATTTTATTTCAGCTTTATTAGCACATTGTCTTCAATAGCACGCATCATGTGAGCTAACAGCTCAGTTCAATGTTCAAGTTTTTTAACTAAAGGAAAAAAGAAAAACAAAAACCTCAAAACCACAAACCAAAAAAAAAAAAAAAAATTCAACCACAAAACCACCACACACTCCTTGCTGATTTCAGCTGAATTTAGCTCACACATCAAATCTGTAACTGCAGCAAAGCCAAGTTTATCCATATTGTTAGAATAAAACCAAGTTCAGACCTCAATGAATTAGCTACAGAACACATGCTGGATCACAGCAAACTTTAATACTTATCAAGCATTAAAGTATGCCTTTTCTTTCTGGATTGTCCTTTTATTTTTAGTTGCCAGTTCTAAGTAGGCTAAGATATGTATTGATGAGATTGGAAGAACCACTGTATCACCCTAGTCCAATTTCTGTGCACAAGAACGGTGCTAACTCTACACAGATAGCTGCAATAAAACTTTAAGTTGTTTACAAGCCAGACAAACATGACTGCTTTGAAATTTCTTTCTCCGTAGGGCTCACTAAAAACCCCTTTTCTCCATTATTTTTCTGCTGTTTGTGAAGTTCATACTAACCTACATATTAATGGATGGGTTTATTTACTAAAAAGAAATCAAAACCACCAAGAATGACCTCCCAAAACCCCCATCTAAACCAAAGAATTATACATCTTCTTCCCCCAGTGATGTACCACACATTTGGACCAGAAGACTGACATTTTCAGTTAGATACCAAAGCAGACCATCTTACACCATGTTTCAGGCTACTCCATTCAGACAAAACAAATGGATCAAATACCCACTAATGCTCCCCAGAACAAGACAATACAGAATTTACTAATTTGTCCATAGGAAAAGGTAAACACGTGATTTTGAATTGCAGAGAATAGTACTGACAAAAAATACAAAAAAAACAACAAACAAACAAAAAAACCCATACAACAAAAACCTAACACTTCCCCCAAAAAACCCTAACCAAAATCCATAACCCACTACGCAACCAACAAGCTCCTCCTCTAAACCCCCAACCCCATTTAGTACATCCCAAGTGTAAATGAAATACTTTATGGAATAGAGAATTGTTTTGTCAGAAAAGTAAAACTAGATTCTGATGTCAGATGAAATCTCTCACATGCATCTCTCTTTTGTACCATCACAGATTTAAGGCTTAAGTAACTCTCAGGAAGCATCTACCTAATTTCCTCCTCTGAGCAGCCATACCATGACCTGGATCAGAGAATGAGTTTAGTTGAAAAAATATAATCACATAAAAAGTTGATATATGGTTTATACATAACTACACAATAATTATGCATAGCTACAAAACACAGGCAGGCTGCCTAAAACAAAATCTATGAACAAAGTTTGCTTTTGCTTTTCAAGCTCAACCTCTTCTAACGTCTTTAACCTCATTAAGCTCTGCTGTCTTCCCATGACTTTACTTATTCACATCCCATCTGCCATGACAAGTTCATGAGAAAAAAGAGAAAAATTAAGACTGACTGTAGCACCAAGAATCGGGGAGTACCACTGCTGACAAAAGACCACCCCCATGAACCAGTGTGATGAACTCACATTACAGCCACACTCTGGAAATAAAGATGAGAAGTCAGTGCTGTAAGGCTTCTTTCCAAAATCAAACTATATTATAAGACATGCTTTCCCAATGGAAATAGGCTTCTCTCTGTTCTATCTAGTTTCCTCTTCTCAGTTGTAGCTTGTTCAGAAACCCATAATTACAGTACACTGAGTGTACGCTGACAGTACAAATATAGAGGATGATTTCATAGACAAGGAGCAATTTCTTCTATTTTGAATAGGATTCCCTGCTATTATGACTTAGCACTCACCATGTACATTTAAGAAACCATGTCACATTCAGACTGAAATGCAATTACTGTATTACACATCCAGTAACCTGTCAGAGCTTCATGAAATTTAAAAGAAATTGCATAAATATGATCACAACTGTAAGCAACAACCAAGAAAACTGATATATGTTAACCAGGTATTCCAGTAAGGCAGATCCCTGCATGAATTACTGAATACATACTACACTGTAGAGTATGGCACAGTATTTGGAGAACTTACTCAAAGTAAGATGGTCATGGGATATCACAACACAGGACTAACTTAAGTATAAGAAACAGACAGTGAAAACGTAGTAGCTGACTCTGGTGGGCCACCAAATGCCCACCAAAGCTGTGCTACCTCTGATCTCCTCAGCTGGAGAGAAAATATAACATAAGGCTCATGGGTTGAGGTAAGGACAGAGAGAGATCACTCACCAGTTCAGTTACTGTCACAGGCAAAACACATGATGCAGGGAAACAAGTTTAATTTATTGCCAGTCAAATCAGAGTGGGATAATGAGAAATAAAAACAAAATCTAAAAGAAATGCCTTTACCCCATGTTTCCTTCTCCCTGGGTGCAACTTTACTTCTGATTTCTTCACTTTCTCCTTGACAGAAATGCAGGGGGACAGGGAATGGGGGCTGCTGTCAGTTCATCACATCCTGTCTACTCAGGGCCCCTGCTCCAGTGTGGGGTCCCTCCCATGGGATGCAGTCCTTCACTAACAGCTCCAACATGAGATCTCCCCATAGGCTGCAGACTGCTCCAGTGTGGGTCCTACCCACAGCATGGGGCTCCCTTCAGGAACGGGCTGCTCCAGGGTGGATCCCCCCATCGGCTCACAAGTCATGCCAGCAAACCTGCTCCAGTGTGGGCTTCTCTCTCCACGGGTCCTGCCAGAAGCATTGTTATAGTGTGGGTTTCCCATGGACCATCTTGGGCTGCAGGGGCACAGCTGCCTCACCATGGGCTGCAGGGAAATCCCAGCTCCAGAGGCTGGAGCACTTCCTGGCCCTCCTTCTGCACTGACCTGCGCTGGGTCTACAGGGCTGTTCTCACATACTCTCACTCCTCTCTTCAGCTATTGCTGTTCCACAGCAGCTTTTCTCCCTTCTTCTTAAATACATTATTCCAGAAGAACTACCTCTGTCACTTATGGCCTCGGTTTTCACCAGCTTCTTAGAGCCAGAGGGCATTGGCTCTGAGAGACATGGAGGAAGCTTCTAGTAACTTCTCAAAGAAATCTATAACCCCCCCACTACCAAAATCCTGCTATGCAAACCCAATATAGCAACTTCCTTAAATGCTTTTTTTTTTTAATCATAGGAACATACCACCTAAGAACATTTCTTTTTTTTGCCTAGTAGAGAAACTTCAGCCCCTTTATAAAATCACTGTGTCCATCAGGAACAACATTAGATATTTTGCTCTCCTGCAGAGAAATCATCGTATGAAGGATCATTTTAATGGGAGGAAGGGAGGATGAAGTATCTCCAACCTTGGATGTTTTCCTACTTGGCTCAACAGACCACTTCTGACCTGATTAAGCTTTAGTAACATTTGTTTGCTTTCAGCAGAAGCCTGGATGGATGGTCAACCTTCACTGAGTACTAGGCTGGATAGATAATGCTAGTGACACTAATGGCCATGGCTGTGAACTTCATGGGAAAAACAGAAAAAAATCCAAACCATGTCTAGATCATTTGTTGATTCATAGTTCTTTATACTTCCTGTCAACTTAAGACCCAAACAATGCTGAACTGTCTATGCAGAATCAATCAACCTTTACTGGTGTGAGAAGGAAGCTTCCACTGAGTTTTTCAAACTCAGACAACTGTCCCTTATTATCTATTTACTAATTGCTACATTTGAAACAACATATCCAATATCACAAAATCAGTTACAGATGGTTGACAATCTTTAAAAAAATCACAACTCTGGAAAGCCAAATACTTCTATTTTGATTACTGAACTCTTGTGCTACGTAGATATATTGCATGACACAGAAAAGTATGGTGTAAGCATTTGGTATTCAAATACTAGGAAGTAAAGCATGGTACAGGCAGAAGCGGTTTTGTAGCAAAATTTAGTAGAATATCAAATGACAGTTCCAAAGCATGGTTGAGACTGACATTGTTTCAGCATCACTGAAACTGAGTATATGAAGAAACATAAGCCATCTTCCAAATACACTGCCACTGCTCACTTCTTTAATCACACTTCAATTCAAGACCTACATACACTGAGTAGGTTCAGTACATCTAGTAGATCAATTAGTACACGTGTACTGTTATCCACAAAATATTTTGTTCTAGAAATTTATCTTGCTTGGGTATTTTAAAGCACATACACCTCATTTTATCACACCAGCATACTTCCATTTGGCTGAAACAGCTCCCAAATATAAGCCAGACAGAAGTGGAGATGACCTTTCTTTTTCAAGGCGAAGGCACCAACAGAAGTATTTGCATCCCAATGTTTATCCAGAAGGCTCCCTTTCTGCAGACACAGCAACCACAGTAGGCATTAAGCTTCAGAAAACAGTGATTACAAGATCTAATTAGGAACAGCAAGTATTGTTGGTTTTTATTAAAACAAACAAAAGGCAGCTACAGGATGCAGATAGGTCCTGATAGGACTCAAAAAAACAGTTACAAGTAAGAAATTATAAAGCAAATACACAGCACTAGTAAGGAGGAATCCACACCTTTTGCACCAGAGGTGGGACTCACAAACTTACACTGGAATCTATCCAAGAGAAAGCAGCAGCAGCAGCACAGTTCCCCAGTGATAGAAATTTACTTTTGGTCAACTGCTAACTGCAAAGAATTGGGGAGAAAAAACAGGTATATAGTGAAAAAGGACAAGTGGCAGTAAGAATAAATTGAGTACTTTTCAGATGGAAGGTTCAGAATGATGAATGCTGCAAACCATTCCTAACAATTCACTTGAAAAGTAACAAAAATTGGTAAATACATGAGCTAAGGACATGAAAAAGATGGGTTGCAGGGTTAACTGAAAATAGCTTCTATTCCAGGAAGATCCAACAGGTTAGGATTCTTCAAATTTCAAAAGAAGCAGTTTCCAGAGACAAACACAGCCATCTTTAACAGAACAAGTATGTACCAACTGTTCATTGTCACATTTAAACTAAGAACTGGGCATCACTGAATGCAGCTGATGGGAGCCAAGCTTAGTAGAGATGGAAGGCGTTTCTTCATGCAGTGGACAGACAACCAGTGAGACAGACTCCTTGCCAAAGCATGCAGCCGTGCTAAAAGGGGCCTTCAGGCATAGACAGCACAAGTCTTGGAAGGCAGGTGGAAGCCAGCTGAGTTCTCAGAGAAGAGTATTTGCTTGAAGACTATATGCCTGCCCTGCTTAGTCTTTGAAAGAAATTTGCCCATGACCACTGCTAGCAACAAGACAGCTACCTGGACAGGCACCTGGACTCTGTATAAATGGGGGCAGTTTCAAGGGATGCTGTTAACAAGCTCTCTTACAGAAGCAATGCTAGCAGGGCCCAGCAGTTGCTAAGTTTTAAACCACCTCAAGTAGAGCAAGAGGAAACTTAGAGACAACAGCATAGTATTTCTACTGTATCCCTACTGCCAGTATTGCTGGTTTTTATCTCTACTTCTATCACATATCATCTTCTGATTCTTTTCCTTAACCTGATAACTTTAAGTATACTTCAGATGTGTTACTCAGAAAGATACCTCTATGATAAACACAACACTATTACCTGATTCTGTAGTTCAGCCTTGCTGTTAGGATCCACCAGCACTCATCTAAAATGCTGGGCATCAACATGAGCTAAACAGCCTAAAAGCTGTTAGACAACAGACAAATGGTTTTTTCTTTAGCAGAAATATTGCCTCAAATGGTATGCAAGATTTATACCAACCTAATGAAAACCTGCTAGTCCTAATGAAGTGCAAATGAAAGGAGACTGTGGTAAAAAAGCACAGTGTGCCAGCACCAGTTGTTACTGCATGGCAGTAATTTAGTATCACTCTTTGGAGTTCGCATCTTCTTTAGTCTTCTGCAACTTGCAGAACAGACAAGATTTTTAGCTGAAAGTCAAGAACTGAACTGCATCCTATAGAATAGAAGAACAGCTTTTATCTGAAGTGTATCTAGCAGTTTGGCTACATGAAGAGACACAATACATGCATAAATACCTGCATAAGTTAGTTGAGGCTGGAAAATTTTAATCAATGGTGGATGTGTAACTGAACAGTTACATTCAGTTTTTATATACTTCAGTAAAGTGTTCTAAGGTGTGTAATAGTTCATTTCCTAGCTGCAGGTAAGGGCAATAATGATCAAATATATTTATCAGGAGAAATCAGAAAGAAGTCACATAAGCTAGTTAAGAAGTAAAAGCACCACACATTAGCAAAATTGCAGGTTTGCTTATACCTCTCACAAAGAATTTTACAAAGTTATAGGCAAGTTATGCCAAGATCCTGGCAAAGTAAAATGCATCAACACAGAATCTCCTGTATTTCAAATCAATTCCACACAAACATGTGTGCACATCTGCATGCACAAGAGTTCAATTGTTTCTTGCGAATATAAAAGACTTCTTCCTATAAACTGATGTACATAAATTGTATCCACGACAAAAGTCAACAATTTTCACTTTATTGCCACTCCCTCAACTATTTGGTAAACTAGTTGTTACCTTAGCTTGGAAACCACTTAAAATCATCCTCCCTACGTTTCATTTGAGGCCATTTTAAAAAGCTAAAGTTTGGCACAGACAGGAGCCTACACTTCTACTCCAACAAGGTTGCAGAGCAAAGGAATCAGTTAAAGTTCATCCACAATCTCTGAGCTGCATAAACAGGATTCAAACTATAGCTGTCAGCAAAAGCTACACCAGATACTTGCAAATACTTGCACCAGAAGAAAACAAAAGCATCCCCCTTCTGCTTCCCTGTTCCAATGCAACACTGAAACTGAAAGTTGGAAAATGGGTACTACAACGATGAAGCTGATTGATTGATTCTTTTTTTCCTGGCTCCATTACCACATAAAATTGAAATTTAATTCATTAAGAAAACAATTAACTGTCCAAGTTCCTCAGCAAATGTGCGTAACAAAAAGCTGATCATGTCAGGACCTGTTTGACAGCATAATAAAAAATGGGGACAATTCTGAATTGCAGAAAAATTTTAAAAGTGTGTAATTAAGACTTCCTTTGACCTTGTTAATATGGATGCTAAAATGTTAATTCTTAACTAACTGTTCATGCTAATGTTTCACATATTCTCTTCCTTATGCCTAACCAATGTCTAAATTACCAGGATATTGGTAAATATCCAATACACCTTTTTCCTGTTACTAGTCATTACAGGAAAAATAAAAAGACAAAACCAAACCCGCACAATCAAAGATTAACAGTACTAACACTACAAATCTGAAAGTTCCTGCCCTCTGTTACTTAGTGATTATTTGGTTCCAAAATCTAAGGTCTGCTTAGTTTTAGAATTAAAATCTCATAAGGTGAAAACCTGAAATACCAGTTATGAAGGAGAATGCTTACTTCAGTTCAAATGTTGTACTCACTAGCCAGAAGTGATATACACAGAAATTAAGCGTGCATGGTTTTAGAGGCTGAAGGTATAAAAATGAAACACACTGATGATAACATAACTCTGTCAAAAGCAAAATAATAAAAAGCTCTCAAAAATCTACTCATACATGAACTAGAACACAGGCAATTTTAGCACAGCCAGGTTCTTTTGTACAAAACCCTGTAACCACAGAATGTGCTATTAACTGTTTTCACTGAAAACTGGAACTATTTCAAACATTTAACAATTAAGTGAGTACAATTCATCATGACCCAAAGACCATCCTGAAGTCAATGGACACCTAAATTCCAGTTACAGTACAGTATTACTTTTTTCTGCAAACATGTTTTTCTTATATACACAAAAACAGCCTCTAAAGATGGCACAGAACATACTTCAAAGCAACTTTGTCACAGCCTTTTATATATCAGATTACACCTTTTCAAGAATATATATTTTATATCCTTAACTCATGCAAAACTGGCTGGTCTGAGAGTGACAAAAGTTTTGTAAACACAAATCACTACTGAATTATGTGTTCATTGGACATGTAGGTCTATTAACCATATTAACTACACCAACAGCATAGTCAGTAAACACAGGAAGAAATTTCTCTTTTACTCTATCTTTCACCATTCTAAAGAGACTAAGTGAAATGTTGCAATCAACTTGCCAACCAAGCTTTTCAAGTAAGTACAACAAATTAGAAAAAATAACTGAAAAGTGAGATCCAATAAGAAAATATACCTGTGAGTTGCATTTATTTCTTTTATTCAAAGAATTCCATTTTGCCTATAAACGTATGCTTCTTTGCTTTCAGATGCTTTATTCAGCCATAGATGTCTAACTTGATAACATATCCAGTAAAGGCAAAAAGTTTACTTGCAACAAGGGAATCAGAAAGGGAAAGGCATCCTTGAAGTTGTAACACTGTTTAAACAGTGTAACGCAGACAGACTTCCAACAAAGTTTTTAACAAATCAGAATTCACTGGAGATAAACTAGCAATAGTAAATGACCTTTACTTGACTTTCCTATAAAACAATTCAGTAGAAAAAAACTGGCTTCACAACCTCAGTGTAATAATCAGTAACTACACTGAAGCCCTAACACGGATCTAAGTTATCAAACAGCATGTCAGAGACTTAACAAAAGAGATCAGGTCTTTCACTGTGACGCAGCAAAGCCTCGTTAGCAAAATTAAAGCAAAGTCCAAGACTGTTTTCAAGACAGCTTTGTCTCCTTAGTAACTGACGTGACTGACAGGCAGTATACTGGTAAAAGTCTTACTTTACAAGGCAGCTTTGTATTATTACATTGACTTACCCAGCAATTTAGAATACTTGCCTGAAACACAGCCTGAAGTAACTTAGTTAAAAGCCAAATAAAACAGCAACATAGTGAATCCCAGAAAACAGACTTCAAGAAGCACTTCAGGAGGCCATGAAACAGGGACACAGCTTAGTCACGCCTTACAAAAACTTTTGTTCTCCAAATACAACTCCAGTTTTATTTAGCAAAAAGTAGCTATGAAGTACTGTTTCAATATTAAAAACAAATTTCCTCCATGCTGTAGATTCCTATTCAAATGCCTAACAAAAAATACAGTTCATCTGGTAAATGTCCCAATAGAGCCTGACATCAAAATGAGGTTTTAGCAAACTGTCTGGGGACACTGTCCAGCAAGTACATGGCATCTATCTGTTAGCATTCCAATATAACATTCCCCCAAGAATGTTTCCCATCCTGCCAATTCCCACACTGTTATATCTCCCCTAGACACAATTCTGTCATGGTGCCCGTATCTTAGGGGCACCTACCAGAGGACTGCTGCTCACAGAAATCTCCTGTAAATTTCCTGCATTCAGCCAAGTGAAATTTTCTTTAGAATTTACTTGAGAAATGGAGTCAGGTAAATATCAGCATTTACATAATCACTCACAGCTTGTTACCAAGGGGAGAGATTTAAAAAAAAAAAAAAAAGAAAAACCACACCTTAAAAAAAGGAACATTTACTAAAAAAACAAAAGACAGCAAGTTCCACCCACCATTACTAAGTTTTACTGCAGAGGTATATGAGAACTCTAAAAACAATACATGCAAGTATGTTGGAATGTATAAAAAATACAAGGACACAAATTAATATGAGAACTGAGTGGCAATCAGTTTCAAAAGGTTAAACTAAATCTAATTACATCATCTGAATTTGTTCCCAGCTGTGAAGATAAACACATGCAGTGCTCTGGCCACATATAAAAAGAAGACAAACATCCCTAGTTTTGGATGACAGATCTCTGTTGCTGTTTACCTCATTTTTGGTTTTTTTCTTTGGCTGGTTGCAGAGGAGAGGTGTTTAGTCTTAATCAAGATTGCTTGTAATTCAAACAAATTTTAATAGCTAATCTTGTACCTCAGCCCTGAGCAACATCTCGTGCTCTCCTGGGCATCACTTCCTAAGTGCTTACGTCCAGTGCTTACATCCATATGGGAAAATGAGTCTTTGAGAACAACAGGAACTCTGCTTTATTTATACATGTGACTTAATTTAGGTCCTGATGTGAAATATTTCAGCACTCCCACAGCTAATAAGTTACTTTCTCTGAGGGTTTAGTCAAAATCAGACAGAGGGAAAAATCCAATTTGCTTGCTATGTCAGCTTTTAAAAATTTGCAGCTGCTGTGCCACAACTGCAGAGGGAAATCGAGCAAAGTATAAGTGATGGCTTTACATTTAGAATTTTAAAGCTACTGTTATTTTCTTCATTTCCAGAAGGAGAAAGATAAAAGAGTAAGAGATGAATCTTGTAAAAGTCAGTATGATTTTACCCAAATATGCCACTGATCACTTCAACAGCATTTACCCATTAGAACCTTCTTGCAAAACTAGGATGTGGTAGTGCTCAGTCTCACATTCATGGGAATTTTCAAATTAACATTCTTTTATTATTTTACTGCTTTCTCTCAGGCAGCAATTTCCATCAAGTGACAGAGGGGTTAAGACTACCCTATGCTACAAACCAGATGACTACTAAAAACCCCACCACTGTAACTCTATCACCTTCTGCACACAGAAAAAAAAATGCAAAAGGATAAAAATCCAGAAGATGCTCATCTTGATTTATATCAAATTCTTGTTTGTCTTTAGAAGTCAAAACCTCAGAAAACAGAAGTAGTTCCATAGCAGTGTAACAACACTGAGAGTTTAATGCCACAGTTCTCAAATATAACCAGATGAAATATTTAATAAGTAGAATTACAGCAACATCTTTTTAAAAACAAGAAATTCTGATTAAACCTGAGTTTGAATACTCTTATTACTAATCAGAGATACCTCAGTATTTTTAATTACAAATTACTTTATAGAAGACTCAGCTTAAGACTTGGTCACAATTACAGCTTTCTACATAATAAAAAGTAAGATAAAACTGATCTCAAATTTGATTCAGGAGATAGGAAGGCAGTACCACAAAGCAGTATGAGATACCTAAAGCATATAAAACCCAAAATCAGACTCTATAAAGCACAAAGACTATTTTTACGAGACATGTGAAAGACAAAACCCGTGGGAAGAAGAAAAATTCAGATCAATAGCTAATTAAAAAAAATCCTCAGAGAGAATTTAATTATTAACTTCCAACTAGGTGCCACGGATACTGTATTTTCCCCAATTCTATTTTCTTCTTAAGAGAATAAATGTCAATATGTTTATAAATTTTAAAAAATACGTTAGTGAAAACCACAAGATATGTTTTTGGTTTACCTGAAATCATATTTAAACTGCCTTTTGGAATTGTCTTATAAAATCACCTTGTACAGCAGGGTACTGAATGCACGGATATCGTTGTTTTACCCAACACAAGAAAATGTGTGCCTCTGCTTTCACTGATGCTCAGTCTTAGTGCTAACACAAATGAGGCACGTTTGTCCTTATTCTTCCTCAGCCCTTTCAAAGATATTGAAATCTTCAGTAGAACTGTGAATTCAAAATAACTTGTGTTATTGCTCTTTCACAGAACTCTTCAAAGTAAGAGGCAGAAGGAAAAATATACACTTAGTGGTACTGTGACTGTCTTCCTTTAAACTGTCAAAAACATACCACAGAAAGCTTTTCTTTGAAAGTGTTTTAACTTATGTTTTTCCTTCAGCTGTGTTCTGAAACAGTGTCCACAGTGCCATTTTTTCATGACTTTTTCTAGGGAGATCTTTGATATTTTGAGTATTTTCTTAAACAGTCAACCAATCAACATAAAAATGCAAATAACTTGACATATTACAAATAGAATTTAGCAACCAAAGATCTTCAAAAGTGGAGAAGCCCATCAAAAGCAGTAGCTACAGTTCTGGCTTCCAACAATACTGCTATTTTACTGACCAGCTTGCCAGAATTATAAACACAAGAAGTCATATTGATGACTCTGAATATGCACCTCCACACTAAATCAAGGTATTCAATAAAACACGCAGCTGTGGCTGCAGTTTTTCCAGTGAACATCTTTTGTCCTTGAAAACTAGCGTGACTTTGGTGGGGTGCGGAGACTGAGGGGAGCAGAGGATATTGGTGTAGTGGGTAGTACCAGTCAGGGGTAAAAACAGGATGCAAGAGCATCACTGAACATTTTTCATGTGTGACACAAGGAAATTAAAAAAAAAAAACAAAAAAAACCAACAAAAGTTATAGCAACAAGCTTCCCTGTTGTCTTAAAACTAGTTGGTTTCCTAACATCCAAAGCCATACCTCTGTATGGAGCACATGTAACAGCAATATTTTTTTCTGCCAGATGGATGAACACCTCAAACACGCCCACAAATACTAATGAAAACCACCCTGGCCTCCTTCAGGAAGTCATTCAACACTTCACAGAAAAAAATAGGAAGTTGTTGATAAACTGCTTGCAAGAACTACTTCCTGTAGGAAAAATAATTACAAGACTTGTTTGCTGGACAATCAGTTAACTTTTCCTCACACTACAACAAGAGAAGGGGTATTACACAAGCTCTGTAAGAACTAAAAGCATAACTCTAATTTAAAATGATACAGGAGTAATTCTAAAACTGAGCAAAATTTGTTTATTCTTTCTGCAAGCTGATGTCTGCTACTCGCACTGCACATTATCTTCTGCCTCGAGAGCGATCCCCTATCTTTCTGCACAGTTCACCGAAATGTCAAGCAGCAGCTGGCTAACAGGAAGCGGTTAAAAAGCAATGCAATTGACATCACCACACAAACCGAGCTCGGTCTTCTTACTGTATGTTTAAGAATGGGCTAAAGCTACCGCACACCAGTGAGAGATGACTCAGATGTGGCCACTTACTAACCAGGCAAGTCTTAGCTTATGAGCTCCACTGAAGGAGCAGTATCAGTAAAAAATAGTTTTACCAGCTGTACAGTAAGCAGGCCTTAACCCACTGCTCAAAATCATCACTAAGGGAAAATTACACTCAGCAGTACTACTCATAACAGTGAGATGAATGCTAATGAGAGGAATTCTGGCAAATCATATGTTGGGCATTCATACAAAAGGGGTCTATTCATCCAGATGACAGACTAATTTACAAGAGCAGTTCTGCTTCAAACCCTATAGTACTACTCTCACCTTCCTTCACACATGGGGTGTGTATATAAAATATCTGGCCAAACAACTCTGTGCATCTATCTCTCTATATATATACACACACAGAGATGATTAAGTATTTTCTCTCTCATATTTTCTCTCTTTTCATTTCTTTGCATAAATTACTATGTTTGCAGCATTTGACCCACTGATTAGTGGAAGTGACTGTAATTCCAGAGTGTATTAAGTATGGTACTCGATTTTGTATTATGCCTCTTTGCACTGTAGCATATTATGGTAACTATAACCATAAGGCTTACTGACATCTGGAAAAAATCTAATACTGTTACCTATTCTGTAAAGATCTTTCTAGAGCCTGATTACCAGACTGCTCACAGAGTGGTTACAGAACAGAGCAAGTGGAAACAAAGAGCGATGCAGCCAATCAAGAAAAAAAGCTGAATACTTGGAAGAGACACTAAAAATCTACATATGGTAGAAGGAACCACATTAAAGGTATTTAGAATCAGAAATCTTAGTACTCACACTTCAAGCAAATGTTTAAAGTATAAGCAGGCAAGATATGAGTTTTAATAGGGGGCTTGTAGGTGTGAGATAGAACTTACAACTCACCACTGAAAAAAACCTTCAGTATACTTGTTACTCAAAACTACCCTTAAATTTCTTTGAGTTTCCTACACATATAGAGCAAACATTGTGCTAGTACTTTAAATGGTTTTTACAAATCTTAACAAACTCCAATTAGGTTGGAGGATCTCACCTGCCACCTTTTATGAAGAAATGTTCTTCAAGTGTGAACAGAGCTGTCCTTATTAGCCTCTCCCATACCACTGTATCACCCAAGGAAAGCCAAAAGGAAACAGCCCATTACACTGTTTAAAATCTCCGAAGGTCAGCATGTGACCCAGCAGGGAGAGGTTCAAAAAGCACAGCCTTTATTTTTTTTCCTAACAACCTGGTTTGTTTCCACTCCTTTCCCCTTCAAGACACATCCTTCACAGCTAGCAGCTCTTTCAATCATTTACTTTGGATGTCTGCTTGAGAACAAACGATCTTGCTCATGCAGATGAGTTTGCCAGACTTGTGTGTACTTTCCAGTCTCAGGCTCTTTATTGTTCTTGCTGAAACCTGACCCTTTGAAATGGATACCAGGACACTAAGAAAGGACAAAAAAACTTGCAGAAGAAGGAAAGATTTTTGTGGTAATAATCTAACAGCAGAAAAAGCTTTCCAAGAATAAATCTTTCATTTTGATTTCACCTGAATGAGCACAATTTTAAAAATTCATTAGGAGCAGGAAGACTTTTTTCATCTCTTAAACTGTTTCATCTCCTGTGAAATTGACAGGGCTATCAAGAACAAACACTTGTGGCAGTAAAACTTTAAAATCAAGTATCTATTTTTCATGCTTCATAACCTGCTCTTTAGGAGCTCTCACTAACACAGTCAAACCAAAAGTTTGCTTTTCATTTCAAAACTCATTCTGTTCTTTCCTCAAGGTTACAGTTCTCAAATGGCAGAAACTTACACAGCTCAAAAAAACCTTCTACTTGTGCCTGCTGAAGAGCTCATATTCTAGAACACACTGATCTGTTAAACCTCACCAAAGAAAATATCACATCTTCAAGGTGTGATATAGCTAGTGCTTATTTTCATATTTCTCATAGAGAATGATTGTTCTCAAAAGGGAACCTTCAGGCTCAAATAATTTCAGACAACTACTGCAACCTCTTTTTAGTTGAAAAAAGCTGATTTCTCTGTTTGGAAATACCACAGCTACAGAAACAAGAAACTTTTCAGACGTTCTGCAAGTTCAATTTTCATTGCAGACAATGCAGATTTGTTTTTGAGGCTAAAAGCTCAACTACTTCAATCAGATGCATGTATTAATCACAATGTTTGAGAGAAAATGCTAAGGATAAATATGTTTTCCTTGGCTGAAACAAGTTTTGCATAAGTAACACAGTGTTACTTCTCCCCACCCTGCAAATTACATATAATGGGTTATTTTGAGACTTGCAGCTAAATAAAAAGTTCAAATTATAGCCAAAATATTTGAGAGAAGTTATGGTCCTGGTGGGCACACTTTCAGAAAGAAAGCAAGTCCCGGTTGTTTTAGAAAACTGCACAGAATAAAAGAAAATCCTTCCCGATGGACTGGGTCTCAAATGGATGACGTGTAACTTTCCTTCAGTTACAGAAAAGGCGATACTAATTGTACAGTGCAGAAAAGTTACAGCTCTAGGAACATGAAACAATGTTAGAAATTCTGAAATTTCCTTTTCTTTGCCAGGAATGTAGATGAGTTAAGTTACAAACACAAATACTGCAATCAAGCACATATGTTAATTACCTCAGGAAGAGAGAGCAGGGAAAAACATTTTGATTGTGTATTTGATGACTGTCCTTAAACAAAAGATGAATAGTCCTGACATATTGTCACTACAATAGTCGCTAAAGTTAACTCTGCATGTTCACATCTGTATTATGTATCTTGACCTGCATGAAAACTCTGACAGTATTCAGCAAATCCAAAAGTCTCACTGTTCAAGAATGACTATGCTCATTGCATGGAATGTTTAGTACACATTATAATGGATGACATTCTTTAGCTAAGATTAAGAGAGGACAAATATTCACAGACTACCACACAGTTTTCAGAAACAGTAGAGTTGATACTGAAGTGGTAGGGTCCCCTACTTAAAATAAGGAGTGTGTTTCGAAAAATACATATGTTAAACAAAATTAAATTTACTGAAATTCTAAGACTGTAAAACAAAATACATATCCCAACAAAAAAAAAAAAATTACAGATATACAGCTAATTTAAAATAAATTTAACTTACTTAAGAAAGTATCTCTGTCCAGATGGTGTCTTAGCCATCTCCCAACCTGGTGGCAAAGGTACATCATCAGGGATCTCAAAAGAAGACTGGCGGAGGTGTTGAGAAGATGGAGCTCCAGGTCCGGTCACTACTCCAGAGGGTGTAAGTGTCCCTGGAGAAACAGCTCCCAGCTGCAGTGATGCTGGAGAGGAATGAGCTCGGACATGTTGTGGGGTCAGGGCTCCTGCTGTCCCGGCATCAGTGCTGGCCTGCCAGGGGTGAAATAATTTTTATTAAGATTCCTATATTTCAGTAGAAATACAGCTGTCAGAAGACATTTCACTTTAAATGAACATTTCAGGAGAAATTCGTAACTCAATTGTTCTAAAGTTCTGCTTATTTTCCAGTTGTTAGTGTTCAAGCAAGCCTCCATGTAGTTTGGTTAACTAGCATCACAAAAGCTATTGTGCAAGTCAATAAACTTTAACTGCATGTGTTGAGAGCCCTTAGTTTTATTTTGAAAACTAAAGTTCTTACTCCTCAGCACAAGGTTAAGAGAACAAACCTGCCTGCAGTCAGCAGATCTCTTCCAGCACATTGAGTGGTTTGTTACTGGACTGCACCCACTCACTACCATCACTCCCACTTTCTGCTGGAGGAGTTAATTTCCCACTCTCCTTTTCAAGTGGGGGTGCGGGGATTCAAGTACACACACACACCACCCCCTACCCCGTAGGGATTTAAAAGAACACACAAAGAGAAAAGCAATAGTGAAATAACAACTGGCAGCAGTGAGTTCCAACGGAGGAAGACTCACTAGTTCAACCATAAAAAAAACTATACAAGAGGACTGAACATAACATTTCCTAATAACTCAAACTTTTAAGGGTACAAAGAGTCTGTCCATGCTTTATCCAAAGCAAGGCCTCAGCAAACGGTTGAACCAGTCAATCAAAATGACTCACAAACACATTCACTGGAGTCACCACTCCGAAGTTCATTGAACGTCCTTGCCAGTAGTAAATACATGTCCAACAGGGAACAGAAAAGGAAGCTCTGAAAACTCGATTAAAGTAAAAATGGCTTAAAAAATATATTTACCGTTTAACTGGTTTCATAAATAGACAAGAACAACATCGACACCTATAATGAGATGCATGTATCAGTCCCTGTCACACCTCTCTACACAAGGTATTGCACCATTTGAGGCCCCACTTACATACACTTTAGTCCTGCTTCACTCCACCTGTATGCAAGCACACATGAAGTCCCATGTGCTCAAATGGAAACAAATCAGTTTGTACTTACATCCAGACAAAATAAGCAAGGAGTAAATCAAGTGGATTTGCAATATTTTAATTCCCGAGAATCACAGAAAATAAATAGAGACCTTTTATTTAACCAGAATGTTTATGTGACACAACTAAACAGAAGGCAAAAATGAAAACAGTCCACAATGAAGCAAATGATTCTCTCTTGCCTTAGTTGGATTTAAAGTTTGTTATTTAGGAGCCACTGAGCGATACAAGGAACAGTGATTCAACTAAATATCCTTTACAAATGAAGATGAACATACACAAGGAATATAAGGCTAAGCCTAAAAGTACAACCAAAAGTTGTATGACCATCGCACACCTTAAGTGCATTTAAAATATGACAGCTATTTAACTGCAGTCACTGTATTTAACAAGACAGCACCAGGTGTTAGACAAATGTCTACCTGTTCTGATTTGTACACAATGGAACTGCGATGAGATTTGCACAAGTTGGGAGAACATTATATGTAAACTATACGTAAATTCCTTGCTGGTTTCCAGTATGTTATTAAAGATCTGCAACTCTGAAGTTAGCAAAACTACAGAAGCAGATCAGCTCCACCCCTTCCAATTTTCTTCTCAGTCTTCCTATATAAAGGCCAGACTACTTTGAGTATTTGGAAAACGAATTAACTCCTAGGCTAGGAGAGTACATGCCAAGGTTCAGTCTGGAATGAACTTCTGAAGTCAAGTTATAAATCGTTCAAAACAGAAGTTTAATAATGGAAATGTTGACAGACCCTTAACAACACGGGTGCCAGGCACCAGTATACAGCGAGTCTCACTCTTACTGGCTACACAGATAAAGTGACAATAGACAATAATAAAACTTGTTTTACAGCTTAGCAACAAAGTTCATTACTTAATAACACGCGACTAGGTAGGCACAACCTCCTTCCAAAAAGTTGGTAACAGCATTAGCTTTCGTTCGTATTCACACCAGCACTCAGGTCCTGGTACANCTCCCCCGCTCCCTGCGCGGCCCTGCCCCGCATCCCTCCCTCCCTCCCTCCCTCCCCCGGGCCGCCTCGGCCGAGTCCCCGCGGCTCCGAGCCCCGGCCCCAGGCTGCCGCCGCTGCCCTGGATGCGGGCGCGGCGCCCGGCGGACCCTGGACGCCGTCAGAGCTGGCGTCTGGCTCGGGAATTAACTTCGGAAGTGCGTGCGTGTGTATGTGGGGGGTTAATCCTACTCAACCCAGCGCCGTGCTGAAATGGTGGAAAAGTCACATCCATATTTACTGTCCGACGGGGCGAGCGAGGGGGTGTAGCTTTGGCACCGCTTCATCGACCCCTTCCACAGAGGGCAGGGAATTGGACCGCGAAGCGCAATTCCGAGCGAAAGGTTTTCATCCAAGTTTTAGGAGCTCGCCCCCACTGTCGCCCTCCCGGTGAGGCCGAGATGGCCAAGGAGCGGATGTGGAGTTCGAGGCCCCGCTGGAGACCGGGACGGGGCCGGCGCTCGCCCGCCCTCCCCCCGCGGCCCCGGCCCCGTCGGCGTCCCGGGGCGCGGGAGGCGGCCCTGCCCCAGGGGAAGAACAAATAAAGGGGTGTGGGGGCGGCAGAGAGCGCCCCGACAGCCCCGGCCGGGCGCCCCCCGCCCCGCTCGGCCCGGCGGATTCCCGCCCCGGCCCCCTCCCCCACACGCCTCCCCCGGGAGGAGTTGGCGGCGGGGAGGGGGAACACGGCCCGGCCGGGCCGCCCCCCGCCCGCCCGCGGCGCGGGCCCCTTCCTTCCCTCCCCCTCACCTGGCGGGAGTGGGCCTTGGGCTCGGGCGGCTTGAAGAAGGAGTCGGGCAGTTTCCGCAGTCGCATGGGCAGCGTGTGTGGCACGTTGGCGCCCTTGGGGTTCATCACGGCGTTGAACAGCGCCTCCAAGTCGGTCTCCGAGTCGCCCCGCACATGGACGATCTGGTGCCCCGCCGGAGGGGGCCCCGCACCCGGGGGCTGCGCCGCGCCGGCCGGGGCCCCCGACACCGCGCCCGGGGGCTGCGGCGGCGGCTGCTGCTGCTGCGAGGCCGGGGGCTGCGCTGCCTGCGGCGGCTGCTGCGTTTGAGGCTGCCCAGGATCCATGGCTCCGTCGGGACCCCCCGGCGCTTCCCTGGCGGGGCTCGGCGACTCAGAGCTCGG
Organism: Turdus rufiventris; assembly: GCA_013186435.1. Classification (NCBI taxonomy): domain Eukaryota; kingdom Metazoa; phylum Chordata; class Aves; order Passeriformes; family Turdidae; genus Turdus; species Turdus rufiventris. Next base: position 5,224,780 of record PYHW01010840.1, read on the forward strand.
ATTCCCAGTCCCGCATGCCCCGCTCCCCGGGCCGCGGGCTCGTCCTGCTGTCGCCGGTGCTTCTCACCCCTCGGTCGGGAAGCCGACCCAGCCGCGGCAACTGGCAAAACAACTCTGGCCGTGCGGCGCTTCCCCGAGCCCGGCCCAGCCCGGCCGGCGCCTCTGTCCCGGCGGCGGAAACTAACTCACACAACACACCAAACAAAAGTTCGCAGTTACGCCCGCCCGAATCACTCTCCGCCGCCGGCTCCGCCCCTCCTGAGCCCGCCCGCACCGTATCCGACCGAGGGAGCCCGTGCCCGCAGCGCTCCTGCGCGCGCCCGCCCGCACCGCCTCCCGCCCGGGGCGCTGCGCGGCCCCCCCGGATCCCCCGGCTCCGGCCCGGCCGGCACCGCGCCGCCCCTCGCTTCGCGCCCGCCCGCGCCTCTCCTGCCCGCTGCCCGCCCGCCCGCGGCCGCCACGGAGCGCAGCCGCCAACCAGAACTTTTTTTTCTCTGCCTAACTTCTATCCCAACTTCCAGGAGGCCGCTCCGAGAGGGGGTGGGGAGGGGCGGCTGCGCTTCTCTCCCCCCGGGCCGGAGGGGGCATCGGGCCGGGACCCCTCCCGCCGCTCCCCTCCCGCGCTTTCTCCCGGTTCCGCAGAGCTTTCCCCGGCTCTGCAGAGCCTGCCCTGCAGTTAAGCGTCGCGGGTCTGTGAAGTTGGCTCATAAAAATGACAAGACCTCTAGAGAAATACTTTATTAGATAAAACGGGTGAGGGAAGGGGGGAAACGGCCAAGAAAACAGCTTCAAGAACTATAAATACCGGAAAACTTTTGTCACTAACCACACAGTAACATCTGAGTGAACGGAAGCACTTCCGAGCGTGTCATCAAGGAGTAGAGCTTTCCTCGTCAGAAAACTATGCAATGTCTACCTGAACCCAACATAAAGAAGGCAACCTCCATTATAAAACTGGAGACCAGCCAGGTTTATGACTGGTTTGTAAATAGGCTTCCACCGAAACAGTGATACAGAATATTCACGTGTCGCTTGCAGGGATCCACAATCAAGTAGGCAAAAGTCTGTACGTGGCTTTTGCTTGAAGGGTAGCACAGGCCATTAGCATCCTGACAGGAAGAAAAAAAACCCAAAACAGTATTAGGGATCATAGGGATATCTGTAAGAGAATTAATAAAATCTGAAGTTAATAATTTTGTTCCATTTGTAACTGTTCATCGCACAGCAAAATAGAACAAATACACCACATTTATGTAAATGGTATTATATCCCCATGAGGATCCCAACACTACAAAATGCACAGTAATTCTGGCTGGATGTATCAAAGAACCTTGAAGTAAATGTAATATTAATATAAAATGTAAAATTAAACATGCAAGCATGTGTTTACACAGTTAGAGCCTAAAATACAAATGATACAACACCCCATCATGTTTCCTTTGAAAGAGAAAAAAAATCATGTATTCTATATTAATACATAAAGCTGTTCCATCCCTTAACATTTGCTAATGCATCTGTTCAGGTTTCAATATTTGCATTTAAGCAAAATGCTCATTACAGATCACATTAATAACTCTGGACTATTATTGAAAACATTTTGTGTGCCATTCCCCAGAAAGTGTTTGAAGGGATTCTAGACACCTAGCTGCAAAATCCTGGTTCTGAAAAAAAAAATCCAGCTGACAATCAGCATGGGAACTGGACTCTTCACATTAGCATCCTACATCTGCACATGTCAATAAAAGCTTCAGTGATGACAGAGCAGCACAGCCGGACACATTTCAAATCCAGTAAGGATCCAGAAACTAGATGGAGGGATTTTTAAAGGGTTGGGTTTTTTTATTTAGTCAGTGTGGTAATTGAACATGTGAAAGATTAATAAACAGGTAGCTGACACCTCCTTTCTTTTAAAACATACAAGTTTCCTCCTGCTCCCCAACACCTTTGTGCAACAGTTGAAGAGATGTAGGTTCTGTTACACTTTTCTTGCTTGAGAGAAATTGCTATATTGCATATATTGTTCATTTTCTCCAGGAAAATGTTTAACTCACAGACTACAGACTATTCTGGATTCCACATCTCTTGCATTCTTTTGTTGAAGCTGTCTTCCTTTGCACAAAATAATCTGTCTTTTTTTTTGGACCAAGGAAACATGAAAACTGTAACTTCTCTCAGTGGTTAAGTCAGTCAGCTGAGAAGGAAAAGAGCTGGGTCCTCATTTCTGCACCAAGGACCATTTGTGAATTTTATCCTTTAGCTATTACTGGCACCCCATTTTCTCCTGCTATTTCAAAGGGAATTAATCAATTATTAGATGTTCTGGTGTCTTCCTTTTGGGGGATTATTCAAACCCCTAAATCTTAAATTAATCTAAGCACCTCATAAAAGCACTGTTTTAGACAGGTAGAGATTTGATAATGTTTATTCCCAGATTTTTCCAATGGTGGTCAAATGCCACAAGCTAGAAATAGCATTCTATTTTTAAGCAGCACAGCATACAAGCTCAGTAGCTCCAATTGTCAGAGACCTAGCTCTTTTCAGGTGTTTTTTAAAGGATACATGTGTAACAAACACTGGATTCTCAAATGCAGTCAGGAAAACAAATTTTAAGACTTTATAGTTTTCAGCATCAAAAGGCCTTTGGAATTTGATCCAAAAATAACCTAAGTTCATGCATGCAACTGAAGAAAGAAAAGTAGGACAAGATCAACATCAAGATGTGATTTCTAGTTAAACTCTTTTCCCATTGCTACCAAGGATCCCACTCCTGCAGTCTTTGTGGAATTCATGGATGGCAGTTGAGGTTTTGACTGTTTACAGGCAGTGTGAGCCCACTAAAAATTTGTTCTACAACTCAAGAACAAAAACAATGTAAGTTCTGGCAATGAGGCATCTCAAGCAATATACCAAACTTGGTATCAGGAATAGAATCAATATAATCTAATTAAATGAAAAATATAACCTAATTAAATTTATTTTAATTATCAAAAGAGGTCACAAAACCTCTTAAATGCTTGAGCATAAAGGCTCTGATATTTACAATCATGCATGTACAAAGTTAAGAATCATACCATTCCATCTGCAATCACTGCAATTCCATCTGCAGTGTGGACTTTGGTTCACACATGCAGGGGGTGTAATGATTGATTTACTGATGTTAGAGTAGGATCATTTTATTTTTTCTTTGTAGCAACACAGCTGATGATTTAAGAATACATATGCATAGCATAAAACAGAAATAAAAATACTGCTTAACATTTTTAAAACTGCATAATGTAAATGACAATTTAAAAAAATACTTCTTGAAAAAACTTCGCATTATTCTGATTTCTAGCACTGCCACAGTTTGGGTACAGGTAAAGAAAGTTCCAAAATACCAGTGAGCATTCCAATACTTAAGCTGTAGAAATGTTTCATTATATGCAAAGCTCCAAAGCTCTCAAGGAAGGGTATTTGGAGTTCAACAGAGTACTTTGTCACAAGATATACAATTATTTCTCTTGTAATGCCCAGGTCTATCAGGTTTTGATGCTAAAGAGCTCTACAGTGGTTTGTAAGAAAGACCTCAACAAATCAGAGGGCTGGACAATCACCAACCATATGGAGTTCAGCAAGGAAAAGTGCTGGATTCTGCACCTGGGATAGTTCAACCCTGGATATATGGACAGACTGGGGAATGAGATGCTGGAGAGCAGTGCTGCACAAAGGGACCTGGGGGCTCTGGTCAATGGCAAGTTGGACATGAGGCAGCAGTGCCCTG
>PYHW01010840.1:5232575-5268086 GCA_013186435.1 Turdus rufiventris
TATATATATATATATATGTCTAGGATACCAAAGTAAGAGTTGACAAGGAGTAAGTCTTCCTATTTATTCCATGACCTTGAGAAATTTTCCCATTGAGGTTAGCTTCCTGTAAGTAATTTTTCAGAATGTTTATTTCAAGTACTTTGGTTATTTTTTAAGGCAAAAATTGTGTCTGTTAAAATCGGATGAGATTCTTCCTTTGCTGACTTGAAAGAAAACCAAGAGGTTGCCTTTGAAAAGCTCATTGGCTATTTCTTTTTTTGCCCCCCTAAAAGGTTTTAGAAAAAAACTATCTTGTCCTTTTGAAGACAATAGTATTTCCTTAAAAATAATGTTAATAGCCCCCTGTTCCTTCAAATCTTTAACTTCTAAACTATTCATTGGATACAGTAGTTCATCATTTTAATTTGCTCTTTTTATGAAGAGCAAACATCCTCACTTTGTACCTTATTTATATTCTAACCTTACAGGCAATATTTTACTAGGCTTTCCAAACCATAAAAGAACAATTTAAAGCTTTCACATACATTCATTCATTATGGGAGAAAGGGCATGGAGATGGAGATTGAGAAAGGAGAATAAAACAATCACTACAAGATGCTACGGCAGCTGTCACCATGGAGAGACAGTGTTAGAAAAATCAGGGGTTAAATACGGAGGACAAGATATATCAACAGAGATTCACAGATTCTATTATAATTAACAAGTTTTTGTCATGTAAATATATTATTTAAATCAAAGTACTACAACAAGGGTTTTTTAATTATTTAGGTTATACAGGATACAACACTAAACACTAGAATTTTGGATGGATTCAACTGATCACAGACTAATTACCGATGGGTTAGTAAAAGACAAAAGTTGTGCATTAATTTTTTAGTAAGAATATATCACTCTTTTTGCAAAGAAAAAATGGTCTGCCATTTATTAGCTATATTTGGAAGTCCCTAGCTTGACAGAGTTCTAGAGCTGTTAATTTCAAAAAGATTATTACATTCTCTCATAATAAAGCAATGTACATAGAAATGCTTTAGCAAAATGAAACCTCAAAACTTTTGACACTATTTTGAATGCTAGTGCCTTGGAGTTAGAATTCAGGTAGGGCCAGAAAAAAAAGCTCTAATAAAGACAAGTAGGTTTGTTGCTCCCAGCAGCAAAGGCACTTCTGTGGAAGTCTTCATGCCAAGGCTCTCACCCATAAGGAATACTGTAACAGGACTAAACAGTGGTAGTTTATATATCCATAAGCTTACTGTTATTAGACTGAATTCATCTGTGGCAGCTAATTTTTCAATGCACACCATCAGCCAGCAGCTAATAATTATTGAAGTATCCATTTGTTTTTTACCAAGCCTTCTGATCCTCAAACCTAAAAATTAAACCTTTAGGACAGTACAGTTTACAGAATTTTTAATACCATGGAAAAGCTTTTAATATCACTTTACAATGAGTAGAAAGTGCCCAATACAACTGTAATCCAAGAGACAACAAAACCAGACAAAGGATAGCAGTCTTAAAAAGAATTTGAACAAAACTTGGTATTCAATAAGAATTTGAGGGTGAACTTTTTTGGCTAACAGAATTTAAGAGATTACTATTATCATTAGCAATCTTTTACTGAAAATAAGAGGATAAAAGAAAGTAATTTTAATTGCTTTATTTTCTGGTGCAATTTGTGCAAGAATGAAGTAACACAAGGCACAGCATGGACCAGACATTAGAAATTAAGTCAAGACTGTCATTAGTGTCCCTATTCAGAGCCTGTCACCATCTTTTTATCTCTTAACACAGTGGAAATAAAACAGAAGCATAATTTTGGATAAACCAGAGGCAGGGGGAAATGTGACCAAGAAAAAGACAACTGTGATTCTGAAGGGGGAGGAAAGGTCTGAAATGTCAAGATCAAAAGCTTTTCTCATGGGACTGACAAAGAACTCAATACCAAAGGAGAAAGATAAAAGATTCAATGAAATGGTAAGTTTTGTTTTCAACAGGTAACCAGTGCTAATACCAGCTCCTCTGGCAGTGAAAAACTAGCAGACATTTACAGGCATGGGAATGGAGAGACACATGGTACACAAATACTGAAGTTACGTCACTCCAAAACTTGGGAGGATAGAAAGCAATCTTCCAACTGGCAAAAAAACCCCCAACACAAACAGCAAAGGAATAGATATTGAAATATTTTCTCCTAAATATTTTATAAAGGACAGAAGTGGCATACAAGAGGAAAATACAAAGTGCTAATAGGGAACAGATTGAGGATAAAAAGTAAACTTTGAAAGCAGGATGAAATTGTGGGAGGTTCTTGGCAGGGACTTTTTTTCTGCTTTAAGTAACAAAAACTATTTGACATCCTTATCAAATTTTACAGCATGAAAAGGAAAAATAATGAAAAGAGGTTTAAGGAGATAGGGAGGTAAAGAAAATGAGTGGCTTAGAACAGAACTTGAACATGTTTAGAATAAAACAACTCAACAGCAAATGGGAGCAGTAAAGTGAAGGAACTGACTGGATTTGCACTTTGTCCTCGATTAATTCAACAACAGAAGAGCAGAAACAGCTGCAGTCAATGCAGTCACCTATGGCCCAGGACTGAAACAGGCAGCTTGATTCAAGTATAGAGTGAACAATATAAAAAAAGAGGGAGGGTAGAGTTAAACATTGATGGATTCTTTCACCTCAGATGCTGTATTTCTGAAGAACCCACTTGATTCTCATCTATGTATGAGATGAAAATAGCAAAACTACTCATGCTAACAAAAATCTTAGTAATATATTTTACAATCTTAGCTTAACTAAGAATGAGTCTGTATACCAAATAACTACATTCAATTTCCCATAAACCAGAATATAAGAAGTTTTGACAATCAGAGAAGTCAGCATATGGATATATCAAAGCAGGGCGAAAATTGTGTTTTTAATCTGATCAATTGCCTCTAATCTCAATGGGAAAAAAACCCTTCACATAAAATTACAAACAATTCCTTACACCAAACCTGATTAAAAAATGTGTGTTTGTTCAACATGTCCTATTAACAGCAAGATTCTGTCACCCTTAGCTTTGCATCATGAGAAGTGTATTGGCAGAATTAGGAAGACCATAATTCAACTGTATTTAAAAAAACAACTAAAAACAGCAGGGATAAAAAATATATGGAACTGAAAGTTTCAGCAAATTATTTAAATTTTTAATTAATTAATTAATTGAAAGTAGTCCAATTGAAAGTAGCCCAAGCCCAAGGCAAGACTTAATTGTTGATATTTTATCAATGATAGTGGGAATGTGATCTGTTGCCATGTTTTCAGCTGATGATTACAGAAAAAAGTATCTTTAAATTTGAAATTAATTATAATCCATCAATGTCCATAAATGTAATATAGAAAATGTTCTTATGTGAGACTGATACAATTAAAATTGCATATATTTTGCCACTGAACTACTACCATTGTTCCATGGTATTTTGAGAGTTGGACAAAAATAACCTTGCAGGTGGATTAAATAACAGCCTCATTTTTTAAGCAGTAATGTACAATAAATTTACACAGATCGACGCAAAGTATCTATGGACAGTACATGTACACAGTTGTACAAAAAGTGAGTAAAATTTACCTCACCAAGTCTTTATAAAAAGCTTTCGTAGTTTCTAAGTATGGGTCAACTACATCTTCAAACTGGCAAAGAGTTCCTCCAATGCAAAAATGCTTAAAAAGACAGAACAGAAATTCCTCACGATCCAATTGAGTGAATAAGTCATAATGGTCAGAATCCTCCAGAAGCAAGACCTTGTGGAACAAGGAAAAAACAACAAAGTAAAATTGATAGAAATTTATTCAAGATTCAGTTTATAAATAATGCAACTAATATGCTGCATGGTACACACAAATTACGTCCATATAAAATATATGGATAAGGGACAGAAATACATGTTTCTAAATACTTCTTCCAATGATGCCATTAGGTTCAAAATTCTTACAAATAATATAAAGCAGAATCACTGACAGATTTGTGCCCAAAAGACATAAAGGAATATTTTTCAAGTCTTGTTATTTCACTGGTTAATTATCTGTCATGCTAATGAAACCATCAGTCTGAAAATAATCTGCCTATATTTGATATGTCAGTTGCTGTTAATCAAATTGGTAACTGTTTTTGGTAACATATGTTTTTTCACTTGTAAATTGACACAGTTATTTCAAATTTGTAAAGGAATCCTGAGGATCTCCCAGAGGAGATCACTCAAACTCCCATCATTGTTTATGGCAGGCTCCAGTGAGCCCTGATCTGTAGCTTGGATTAGCCAGATATGGATCCAGCTGCCTTCATGCATCTCACCTGCCTTTTGCTGAGGTATTACATGAACACTGAGGACTTGCTAGATTAGTGTCAATACTGGTTCATGTAAACGAGGACAGGAATTGTAACTCACAATGGCTACAAGGCATTTGGGTCATGTCAGACAAACTGCAGATGCCAGTTGAGACAAACTTAGACATGAGCCCACTGCACTCTGGCCCTCTTTATAACAAAACTACCAACCTGAGTGAAAAGGGACCAGGGCCACAACTGTTCTGCATGGCCACCTCATACATATCCCAACTTCCTTGGCTGAAACAAGAGAAGACATGGCAGGTAGGAAAGAAACATGGAGTCTTGCAGCCAAGAGCCACCCTCTGACACCAGGAGACAGTTTGGTGCCCCCTACAGTCTTCTCTCCTAGAGCCCTGACTAATTAATTTGAAGCTTTGATGTCATTCCTGGATTTTGACTTACTCTTTCTGCTGTCTTAGGAGTAGGAATTACCTTTGTTTCAAACCAATGTTAAACCTCAACTTGCAAATGCTGACACACACATCACTTCCATGGGAAGCAAACTGGGAAGACACTGGAACCCCAGTAATTTCTAATTTTAAATGTTGCCTCTAACCTTCCTACACAAATATATTTAATTTTCAGAAAACATTTAACATGTACCCAACTTATAAATAAATACATACTATTTTGAACTGCTAGGCTACAAATTACATCTGAAACATTCAAACATGAGCTTGAGTTCTCACCTTTTCCCAGAACTTCACAAGACAGACCAGTATTTCAGGCCACATCCTGTAACCAGTGTCACTGGTTCAAATACATTGCCTTCAAAGGATTTGCCAAGTGCAAATGAGTGCAACTCTATAATTATTTAGTACTTATGTTGATTATATATACAAGGAAGAGCAAAATCCAGTTCTCCCACACTATGCTTTGCTAATGTTACACAAACATAAGTTTAAAAAATGGTTTTAGCTTATGAAGTCAAAAGAAACACAGTAAAGACATTGATTAAAAGGGTGCCACTGTTAGAGATTCTTTTTCAGATAATCTGCTGACACTTCCACTAGAGTATAACAAAGTTTTACATTGTAGGCCCGTTCAGGAGTTGGTTTTAGTCATTTTACAGTATTATACTGAAAAATAATTTCCTCTTTCATAGTTCCTCTTGCTTTAGAGAAAATGTATTAAGAAGGCTTTCTTTAAATGCCTTCACATATGATAGCATCAGCATTCCTGTCCAGGAACGCTTCAGGATATAGCTATTGAATACATTGAATTTCATCCACTACAGCTCTGAGTATCACAGCACCTTCTCTTTGGCATCCTTTCTTCCCCTGCCTAAGCAAACAAGCAGCTGCATTTCCCCACACATCTCCCAGCACTGACTGCCTGAGACAAAGGTGGGTAGAAGATGACTTTACGTTTTTCTCCCACCTAAAAATGAAAGAGGGCTCATCTGGAAAACAAGTAATTGCTTTCACATATTCAGGCACTGCAGTGCCTCAGTTGTTTGTAAACCATAGCTATTAATGTCTGTTTTTACCACTTTCAGAAAAAAAAAACCCAACCTGAAAAACATGTCCTTTTAGTACCTAATAAAGAGGAACAATGATAACAAATTATTCATTACTATACTGACCTTCCTTAATTCATCAGCAATAAGAATATCATCATAATAGTCATCATAACATTTCACAATAGTTCCACTTTCTCTAACAATTCCTTCAGAGTACAGCCGATCAAAAAATGACATGGAAATCTGTGTGCAGGGTACCACTGTAGCTTCAATTTTTGTCACTTTGGAACCTGAAGGATACAGAAAGCTGTTTGCATGTTTCATGTTTTTAAAAAGACCACAGATCATGTAAGCATGAATCAATCACAGAGTCCCTAAAGAAAAAAAAAATAGCCAAAGAAAGTTAAGAAGGAAACAAGTGTAAAGAAAATATTAAATTCATCTGCTTTGGAGTACTACTTTCCATTAAGGCTCATGTGTCTGCTCCCCCTGTTGGTAAATACCATCAACCGAAAATAGGGATAGATGGAACACCGTGTGAACCCAGCATCACATTAGATCACACCCTTAGAAAATCATATTCCACAGCTTAAGCCTTAAATCATGTGAAGACCAATGCCAAATTTGGCATAATGAAGTACCGAAGTCAATAGCTGCTAACAGCACCCCACAAAGTAAAAACAAAAATGAACATAGCCTCCAAGAATTTTTGATTTGTTAAGTATTATATTGAACTTTTAAAAAGTTCTTATGTAGTCACTGTGAGTTTTATTAACTAGCTATTTCAGAATGAATGAAAAAGGTACTATCAGTATTTCCTGTATGAATCTGGAGTATTATCTCTGTAATCATTAAATGCAGAATATATTTTTCTGTAGTTTTTTCCCCCTCTGCTTGCAAATCATCCAAGCTGGATCCTGTTGCTCACAGACATCTAATGCTGTTTGAGATGCCTTACAGTATTTTCCATGAAGAGGTATGAGTCCATAAGGGCACATATCTTCTCTATATACAGTGCTATATCTACAAATCTGTCTGCATGGTGTTGGATAACTCAGGCATCTCAAAGAGCATTAGGCCCCATGTTTAAGAAGCTTTGGACTCAGCCCAGTTCTGTCTGCTCTCCACAGTCCAAATGTTCAGCCCAAATGTTAGAACATGTTCTCTACTCATCTCCAGGTCTGCCTGAACACTCTTCAAAGTGCTTCTGAATAGGAGAGGGGAGGAGAGCACAAGCGAGCATTCAGCACAAGGGCAATGTGTCCCAGCAGAGAGAATATTCACAACATTCCAGCTGTCCATAAGTTTATTCTTATCTCTTCTCCTCTGTAGGTTCCCTTCATGGGAGACTGGCCAGCAACATCAGAGTATCTAAAGTCTTTTTACATACAATTAAGGAGAAAATTCAGTGCTGTCCTGACAAACTGGCCTAAGGGATCACTAAGCGTTACTATAGGAAATGTCCAAATGTCCCTCTAGATGACAATATTTCAGGAGCAGAAACATACCAAAAAGGGATGCATGAACCATGATGCTTCCAAGACCTACCATTTTACTCCAATCCTAATCTTCAAAAGCACAGCATAACCTACATTTTGTCTTGCCCCTACACTTGCACAAAGTCTTGGGATTTTTACCATATATTACATAGACTATTTATTAATAGATTAAGAAGGGATGGCATTTTAATACCTAAACCCGGGTAAACAGTACCACCCAACCAATCAATACCAGGAAAAAGAATAAAGACACGTTATAAGTTGATAGCTTAAAAATATGCCTACTTAAACTAAAATACTGACAGGAAATTTTAAAATTATTTTATTGGACCATTGTGATGTCAAGAAAATCTATTAAAGACAAAAACACAACATATCATTGCTTGGCTTCCTGTCTACAGACAATGGTTATGAAAAAAAGTATCCTTTATTAACAAATAAAAGGTTTAGTACATTCTCCTACACACAGTGACTATAAAAAATAATCATATTACATGACAAAAAAAGCCAGAAAAATAATGAATTACAGCCTTACAACCCATGAAAAAACTCCAAACTGATTTATATTTATTTATTTGTACTCCCTCCCACCCCCACACTTCCAGTTTCCTCTAACTTTTAATTCTACATCTCCCTTTCACTGGGATTCAATTTTTATTTTATAAGGGATTTAGTATGACTCAAATCAGCTTTTATCACATAAATTATTTTGAAATTAACATTAAAACCTGAGTCGACTAACAAACATCAGATGCTAAATGACTTGAGAAATGTGAAAGATCCAGTTACTGAGCTAAAAATATAGGAAATTGAACTATTTATAAGCCTTAAAGTATAAGGATTTTATTGGTGGAAGGGAAGGAGACTACTGCTCTGAAAAAAGTTTTATGTAAACTTTAATAATGAAAAAAAAAAAATCAAGTGCTTTGTAATCTATTCAGTAGTTCAGAAAACCAAACTACACATGGAAAAGTTTAAATACACTGGAAGGTCCCACTCTCTATTTGAGAGGTGAGATTTGAAATTCAGAATTTCCTGGACAAGAGTGATAGGCTTTAATAACACTATAAATGTAAGCAGTAAAAGAAGAAGAATAAATGCCTTGACAACTCTGCAAGTCGAAAACAAAGAGCTGAGAAATCCTGAAATAGTTTAGGCTTATTATAACAGCCAACTCTGGAATATCTATATAGTGCTGCCAGTATACTTTTAAATTAACACATTGCATATCTAGTATGGGGCAGATAAACCCTGGATTAGGTATATTTAGAATTCCTCCAAAAATCTAAGAAAGTTTTTTATGTCAGAAAAATATCTTGTAACTTACTCTTTACAAAATAGTCTATATATAATGCAAGTTCAGTGCTCAGTATTAAAAAATAGGGTACTTCAAAAGTTAAAGGTGTAGGATGGTGATTTATGGGTTCATAAGACATCTAAAATTCTTCACAAATTATAAGCTATAGCAGTAGTCTAAAAAAATGCTGATTTAAGATTACCTTCTGGATTTCAAAACACCATTCTACAGACAGAAATCGTTGAAGCTTCAAGCACATACGGAAACTCAAGAATCCTTTTTTAGCCAAATCCTAATTTTTTATTTATGCAAATGGATGTTAACTTTACCCCATGAAGATAAATTTTCAAGTGTTAATTGAGCTTAAGCAGATACAGTCCTGCCTCCCTAAGACTGCTGACAGGTGCAAGGCCAGCAATGTATTCAGGGAAAAACGACTGTTTAGTTCTCATTGCATCTATTTAAAAAGCACAAGACTCAATACATAAATGGCTATGCATCAAATTTGTTCCTTTTGCTGCTTCTATTTTTGAAATATCAGAGTAACAGATGAATAGGTGGATTAAAACACATAAGAAATATCAGATACTCTGCCAGACAGCCAGAAAGAGGGGAAAATATCCCCACTATAATAGGCAAACAAGTTTGGTATGAGACTAGGTCATAAAGTATCTTTCTGATCAGAGGAAGCAGACTAGAGAATATCCTCGTGTATCATTTACCTAAAATGTTTTATTTTAAGCAATGTTGAAGCTGGAGTCCTTGAAACAATGTATTATTGTGGAATTCTACCAGAATAAAAAACATTGTAAGTGAAAGGCGAGAGAGGACCACAGCCTTAAAAANAAACATTACTGTAATGTTTTATTAATTTCCTTTAAAATGCTGACATCTTTCTGTGGGTCCAGGAGAAGAGAAGTTTCTATAGATCTATTTAAACTCCACCTATATTATGCATTCAAACTATCTCCCCCATAAAGAAAAAACAATTACTACCATTTTTGTTTGCAACAGAATAAATGCAGTATTTTAATCGATGTAGACTACGTATTTTCTTCAGATTTTCTAAAAAGCAAAATAAGCATGTTTTCAGTATTTTTTAGCAACAGGAATGTTGTTTTAAAGTTACTTCACAGTGATAAGCAAATGGTATATCTAGATTAATGTATCAGCACGCCTGAAGAAGAAACTACTAGAAGATGATTTTACCTCCTCCCACTCACAGCTAATTCTTACTATATTTTCAAAAAATGCACATGAAGACTAAGTATAGAAAAATGTGCCATCATTCCTCACCAAAAATAGGCAAAGAAAGGGAAGATGAAATTTTAAGAGCAAACAGGGTATACCAGCTGTTCAGGATTTAGAAAGGGAACCCTTCCAGTCCTTGGGACAAAATGCTTCGCTTCTGTGCGAAGAAGATTGAGCAGAATCAAGAGTTAAGCTGGATTACTTGGCAAGAGACCCTCCACTCTCAACACAAGGTATGTAACCTACTGACCTCCACTACAGGGACTGTCAAGTTGTAGACTAGACAGATAGCCTAAAAAAAATCTTGTCTAAAGCAAGAGAAGGTTTACTATTGGCTTAAATACATATATTTTCTTTTTGCTTGCTAGAGAAAGAGGTACCTGAAGGGGTACTTGAGATATTTTTTGCATTTTATATATTTCAATTGTTTTAACAGTTGGGTGAAGTGTTTGAAATGGATTTTTGCTAACAAAGAAGTGGCAATGTCTAGTGTCATTGTATATAGTGGGAAAAAACTATGCCAATTCCAGACAGCTGAAATGGGAAAGTTAGAAAATTCCCAAAGCTTCATTAAATATTTACACACAGTAATATTTGCAGACAAACCAAAAGAAGCAAGGGCTTCCCATTACCCTCTTTTAAGATATTGCTATTATGGAAAAAAAACACTTTGGCAATATCAGAGATCACATTATACATAAAACACCATTACATTACCACATGCAATTGCCATGAATTTTTGTGTGCCATTTACTTAATGAAAAATGCAATTTCAAAGTGGTGCCATAAATTTGCTGTTTGCTTTTGGCCTTCCTGCTTTAGTGTCTCATCTGCATCTCCAGATATAATGGAGTGTGTTCAGAAATTTCTGATATGGCAACAAGTTGAAGTGACCCTCATGGCATGGCTGCAAGTGGAGCAACCTGCCCCATGGGGCTCTTCTGTGCCTCCACCACCACGGCTGTACAGACAGCAGATTTACACAAGCTCAGGGTGTGCTTTACCAATCCTCTGCTCTCAGCTTTGATTTGTAACAGAGCAGTCTTCTCAGACCTGTCCCTGGTCATTGCATCTATAGGAAAATGCCTTTCTCCAAATGTAATCTGACTAAGGTACTACTATAGTTCCACAAATAATGCAGTTGTTTATGTCTGGATACATGATCAGGTCAACTGGATGTCACAAGCCATTTATAAACAGCTTCAGGTGCTTGATTTATGGAACGATGTAGAAGTCAAAAGGAAAAAAGGCATAAAAGGTGACAATTTAGTTATTATATTCTAGAAGTAGGATGTCTTCCCATTACTTAGTAAAATAAGTAATTCTTCAAGATATTTCAACTAGCTGAAAATACATGTGTATGAAGTGTCATTATTAGAAAATGGTAAATTAGGGCAAAATAGTTAAAACACAGACTTTTTTATTTAAGATTAATTGTTTCTAAAATTACCCAATGTAGTCCATTGTCCTGAAGCAGACAGCAACTTTAAACTGGAGTTCACACTTTGATCATTAAAAAATGCCTATAATATGCAAATAAGAGAATACAAGTTAATGAAATCAAACAGAAAATCATCAATTACAGTGCCTTGGACACTTTCAATCCAAATTATAAGGCTCCAATTAGTAAGTAGATTCCACATGATCTACCAGTTTCTGTACTAAATATCAGACCACCAAATCCATGGGTTTTTGTAACTCAGCGTAGCCAGTGTCTTTTATACATAGAAGATACCTTCGATGCATATCTATATATGTAGAATTAAAGTTTTATAATAAAGTAATTTTACTCCAAGAACACAGAAAAATGTATGAAATTCATGAAGGTACACAAAATAGAGGAAGAGACAAAGCATTCTAGCTCTGCATACAATGTTGTTGAAGTTAAAAATGAAGCGTCAAGTATGAGTTTAAAATTTACTCTTTTAAAAGAAATGTAAACCTTCATGAAGTGTAGAGACACACAAAAATTATTAAACAGATACAGAGGAGATACATAAGTTTTTAAAGGGATGAAGCATATATTCCATAGTAAGAATCGTAGAATTCAGTCTTACTGATTTATCAATTTAAAAAAAGGAGACATGCACAGTAATGTCAATAGCTGGCAAGTTTCCATGATAGATAAGGCAACTAAGAAAACCCACACAGAGTGAATAATCACTGAAGAAACTGCTAAGAAAATGAAATGATGGATCTTTCAGTTTCTGTATCACTAAATGTCTTTATCACCCCTCTGGGATACAGAGAGATCAGACATTACATGTAATGGTTCTTTCTTTCCCAATTACTTCACAGCTCTTCAGATTTCATAACTTCATAGCGATATCTTTACGTTTTTAATTCAAAAGAGACGAGCATTGAGGGGGTAAATGGGTATTCTGTAAACGTCAATAATTTAAATGTTTATCAGTGGAAGATGAAGCAAATATTGGTGCATTTCTGCGTGAATTTCTTTAAGATATAAAGAGGCTGAATTCTTTATGCAGGATAACAATATAAAGTAGACATGCAAAATATCAGAGCTGTATTTAGAACATCAGATACAAAAATCACGTTGTTTTTAAAAACACAGGTTTGGGGTTTTTTCTGTCCGCAAACAGATGAAGAGATTTAACTTTGCAGACAATAGAAATGGACGACACAAAATTAGCAAGAGATTTGAGTCTCAAAATGCTGGGAATTCAAAATTCTAGTATAAAGCAATGGTATCCAATACATTTCAAAAGTTATATTTCCAGATATGTGGTGCTTATGTACATCTAATTGCACTGTGAATTTACTGTGAGAAATTTACTGATAGCTGTGAGCGTGTACACTGTTTGTCACACTAGGTGGACTTCTCAACATGAAGCACTGCAGCCAAGATCAGCATCCAGTTCGTATTTCCATTCTTAGGAATCCTGAATGGCTAAATTGTTCCCTCTTAAAGCAGAGTAACATTAGTACAGACTAAAATATTTTTACTGGACAATACAGTTAACCCACAATGACCTGAGCACCACACCTAAATCACCTCCTTTCAAGGAGACAGTGAGCAGACAAATAGCATTCAACACTGCTACACTGTTCGCTGTTATGCAGTTATGCAGTAGCTATAATTTTATGGGGATAATACAAAGGATTTAGAACTACCATAAGAAACTCATCCTTTTGATAGGGCTTAAACTGCTGGTCAAAACTGAATGCTTGCGCTGTGATCCTGCCTTGCATGGACCTGAAATGAAAAAAAATGAGATTAAATATTCTAAAGACATACATAAAGCCCTATTCGGACCAATCATACTTTTTTCCCCTCCCCGTTCTCAGTTACAAGCGCCTCCAAGCCTCGGTTGGAGGGCTGGCGCTGCGCTGGAGCCCCGCTGCGGAGCTGAAATAGATCTCGGCTCGCTCTGGGAGGCGAGGACAGACGCCTCACACCTCGGAAGGCGCGGCCTGCCCGCCTGGAAAATATCGAGGGGATTTTAAATTAAGGAATTGAGGGGAATAAATAAAAAAAAAAAAATTAAAAATAAGAGAAAGAGATGCGGACCCGCCGCCACCGGAGCGGGCGTCCCGCGGGCGCAGCAATGGCTCCAGCCCTCAGCACCGCCCCTGTTCCCCGCCGCCCCTGGACAGGCGCCTCCCGCAGCGGGCGTTCCCCGCACCATTTGAGGAGCCGGCCCGCGATGTCCCTGTCGTGCAGGCAGGAGAAGGTTTTCTGCGGCAGGGCTCGGAACAGGACGCCGGCCCCACGCCGCCCGCCCTCCGCGGACATGTTGCGGCGGCGCGGCGGTTGCCGTGGAGACGCGGCGGTGCCGCTCCGGCGGGGAGCCCGGGCCCGCCCCGAGCGTTCCGCCGCCCGCCAGGCCCCGCAGCCTCGGCCGTCCCCCGGCCGACCCTGCAGTCCCTCTTCTCTTTGTTGTTTGCCTACAAAATCCCTTCGTTCCACACCAGTCTTCTCCCCTCTCTTCCTGTCTCCGCGCTGGGAAAACTGAGGCTTGCCATTGCGGCCTTAGCCAAAGCCACCGCAATGTGCCATGACACCAAAACTAAAAGGCCGAAGTTGTGGATTATGAACTTCGAGCGAATCAGGGCTGCTGCTCGCTTCCCAGGATGCAGAGCCATTTGGGAATAGCAAAGCCGTGCTTTCAAACGCTTCTCGGTCGAAATTAAAGGAAAGACCATTGTTACTACAGGAAATGAATTCTTCAAGTCTAGTAAAGCAAGGGACACCTTGCACAGGTTGGAGGATTTCCTGCCTTTGCAGGGAAAGCAGTGAGAATTTAACTCTGCTGCACATCTCATGCTATATCCTTCAGCAGCTCACCCCCTCCAAAGCCTGTGCTTGCTTAGCCACAAATTTCCAAATTTGTAATTTTCTCATTAATCTATTCCTCAGACTTAGCAGTGTTCCCATGTCTAAGAAGTCTGTCAGTGCTTTTATTGGTTTCTAATTAAAAAAAAATATTTAAAAAAAATTTAAAAATTAAGCTGGTCCACATCTCTGATTAGAAGTCAAAACTGCCAGCGCACATCACTGGTCTCATTGGCCACTAAAACACTCCCAAAGATTTAACCTGTGAGACATTCATCAAACAGGCTTGTACCAAAGGAATTCAGAAGAAATTGAAATCATAAGCCTGTTAAGAATCCCTGCGTTAACATAGTTTCAGTAGAATTCATTGCTCACTCTGTACTCACTAAATTTTCTAACAGTGCACTGGGCTGCAGTTCAGCAGACCAAGTTGCTGTATAGCAGCTATGTATGTGAGATTTAAGGAGCCATTCCCTTGTGTTTTCTCCATTCTGTTTTCTCCAAGTGTTTTGAAAGACACTTCCATTTATTTCTCCAATAAATTTTGCTCATACCTAAGTAATGAAGGAAAATAAAGCTACTGTATACTTCAAGATGTTTAAATGGTTAAAAATTTTTAATGGTAGCTCAAGAGGGGATAGAGAAAAAGTGTGCCTTTCTTCTCAGTGTTTAAATACAATGTAAAGTGGTAGCATGTGATAGAAATTATTACAACCTTCTTCTCAACAAGTCTCCACCTACTCCAGCACTACCCCATCTGTTAAACTCCTCTTGCCACTAATATTACTAGCCAGTAATTAAATAGCCAAAGTGAAAGAACTGGTTTGGGCAGGGAGTGATGCATAGCAACAACTACCAAACATAAATTCTTAATTTCAAGTTGTGTGGACTCAAATGCAGGATTTAAAAAGCAAACAACAGACTGAAACTTTAGGGTTTTAGGAAGAAAATTCCTACTGACTTAACTGAGGATTTTATCTGATTAAAGAGTTGAATCAACTAGCATGTGCTCAAAACCCCACAGAAATCTAGAGTGTTTAAACACTTTGATGAATCAGGACTAAGGAAATGAGCAAGGACTTCAGGACTGGCCCACAGGGATCAGGACAGGAAACTCTAAACTATGGAATTAATTTCTTTAATGTTGTGCCATTTACCTATCATAGTTTATGATTCAGTAGTTCCAGTTTAAGCAGTGTACAATAATAAAAGTTAAATTGGGACTTTCAGTTTAAACACTGACCTGAGTATCCTCTGATGTCATGAACAACAGCCTGAAGAAGAAAGTCAGGCACAGCACTCTTTTAAACACAGACACTGAACTTGGTTTTTTAAAATGTTGAGGATTTTTCATCTCACAGAAGACATTTGGAAGTTGGAAAATGCATTTTTCTGTTGTAAAATGAAGTCTGGTAAGTATATACTGTTAAGCAATAGTAGTCACTCCCCTTTTAGCAGACAAATTTTCAGCATTGTTTGTTTTTCACTTATTTACTTATGTGTGATTTTAAAGAGTTTTACAGTCCTGAATAAACTGCAGGCCCTAAGTGCAAAGCAAACAAACCAGCCTTTCCATGGCAAACAAAAATCAAATAACAGAGGACCAGCCCTGTTGTACCTCTGTGAAGTGCATCAGTCTTTAAGGCAAAGGTCAGCTGGTGACAGAGGAGCAGCCTGTTCCAGTTGGGGTGGTAGTGAAGAACCTGAATGGCAGCACCTCCCTCCCTCCTGCAGAAGTCTTCAGCATCGCTGAGGGATAGTTAAGCCATGTGAATTAGCCAAATGGAGGAGGAAAGGGATAATTATCAGTCTATATATTCATCTGTGAAATAAATTAATCTTTCCAGTGTTAAAATACTGTAGGATAAGTCTGATGGAGAGCAAATGAAAGTCCAGGTCCTGTATCAAGTCTGTAATGAGGACTAGAACCACCCAGCATAGAAGGCACTGTACATTTCAGTAAAGTTCAGCTTTTGCAGAAGATTTATGGGGTATCAATGTCCAATTCTAGGCACTTGCACTGATAGAAGATTCCAGGTTCAAGTCTGTGAGAGACAGAGGCCAGTTAGAAACCAAATAAAAATGTATCTAAATCATCTGTGGTATATCTGAATTTCCCCCTTTCTCCACCACCACCCCAAGCACTACTGTTCAGTTATTCAAGATTGCAAGGCAGGAGTCATTGTCTGCTCCAGAGTCAGACTCTGGATCCTCAGGTGAGGGCAGGACTTAACACCTCTGCTTGCAGAGACCTTTTTACTTTTGAAAGACAACCAGCTGGAGGCCTCACTCAAGAAGAGGAAGATCAGGATTTTACCATCTTTCAGCCTGAGGAAGTCCAAGCTCAAAGCTTTTAGCTCTCAAGTGCCTCAACTACTAGGGCTGTTGTCACATCCTGAGTTAACCTGCTGCTGTCCTAGCAAGTGTATTTCTGGATCAGTGTCAGGACCCTACAGAGACTCAGCAGCCACATTTTCCTAGTGGTAGTGCTGCTGCACTCAAGGCTAACTCTATTGTGACCTTGGATCAGACAGCTGGGTGGGACAGAAGTGTAAGGCACCTCAATGAGATCCTAATCCTCTTGGCTTGGGAACTGCATTTCAGCTCCAGTTGTTGCCCCAGCTTCTTGTTGGAGCTGCATGGACAGCATGCTTGTGCCTGGCCATAAACCCACCCGTCCTGAGCCTGACATCAGATTCAACCTGTCTTTGAACTGGTCTGATGATCTGGACTTGTGATTGAGCATGGTCACTGTCACCGGACCTGCTTTACTGGTTAGGGTGCTATGGGAGGGCACTGCCCTACCAACTTCACTGTCACCCTTGGCTGCCAGCTCAGCTGATTTTACAGAGCAGCCCCCTCTTGCAGCTGCCTGACACTCAAGTGTGTGGTTAAAAGGTTGTTATGTTTATGGAGGATTTGTACATATGTCTGTCTTAGTTTAATCAGCTTCATATATCTGAGTGGCTACTCCACTAGTAACCTCTGCTTCCAAAGGGTGCATGGTACGTTGCTTTGTACATGCACTACAGCCTATTGTGAGGCTTAATTTGAAAAGTAATATATGCATCTAAATTATAGATAATTTACAATTTGCATCTTAGAAAGTCTTTGGAAATAAGTTATAAAGAAAATATGTGAGGTTTAATACCTACAGTAATATGTAAAATAATATAATATAATATAATAATGTGAGTTTAGGTATCAAAGCAACAAGCATTGCAAAGTCTAGATTTTCTTTGTCCTCAAGAAAGAGACATGAGATGCTGGAGATGCACAGTTAGAATTAGAATGAGGCCCAGAAAACTCAACACAGTGTATATGAAACTATCCAGACCTATTCCCCCACTCCAAGAGGGAAAGGAAGAGGATTCACACACTTAAGTCTCATCTCTCAGTTACAATTTATATACTCTCCTGAAGATTCACTGCCTTCTTCAAAGGCTGGTGTCTGAACACTTTCTCTAAATCAGATATCGGCCGCTGCTACTCTTAAAACAAGCAGAAGAAAAAAAGGGTTTCTGAGCTGCTAATCCTCTTTTCAAGCAGTACATGAGTTTACCGTAAACACAAACAGCTGAGATTCCGTCTTTTAAATTCACCCTATGCTTTGAGAGTTCAGCAGTATACCCCATTTCTTCTAGGTCCACAAGCCAAACATGTACTTGCATACACAGTTTTACTGCACAGTTTACATACAAAAGCTTACAAGGTGTCTGGGTAGCTGTGTCTCAGAAACTGCTTCACTTTGTAGAAAATCGCATTTTACTGTAGTAGCTGGAGAACATAAACATGAATTTGTACCTATAATTTTTTGATTAAGAACTTTGTGAAGGAGGGGAGAACTCTGGAGCCTATTTGAGTTCCAAAAGATTCTTTATTACTTTTATCCAATGACTGCCTGTCTAATAGGAGATACTGAAGTAATCTTGGATTTAGACCTGCAAATTCTTCAGAAATCCTATTTTTAAATGTTTTTTACTTAATCTGGGTAATTTTTTTCCTTATTATTTGTGTAGTCATACTTCAAGGTGTTCTGTTACAAATCCCTTTAAAGTGTATCTGTTTATCTCCCTGTATGTGCCTAAACGCAGCCAAACCAGGCTACTGATGTGCTGGTTTTCTCTGGACAATGGTTTATAGGAGTGACTGGAGGTCTGGGTGCTGGAAGCTTGATTCAGTTGCTTGAACTTTTTGTCTGCCACTCAAGGAGGCTGGGACTTCTTCATGTCAGATATGACACAACACCTAGAAGAGGCCTGTGCTTCTCCAGACCGGTGACTGGAGGCCAGGCGGGAATTTTAAATGGCACTAGACTTAGAGGTGAGAGCTCAGACCTGGGGGTATGTTTCAGGTTCAGAGACATAATTTTAGGTGTCTACTTTAGGTCGTTACAGATCAGATAAGCCTCTATTGTCATCAAGGGAGATCAAGATCTCAATTTAATTGCAGAGAGATGCCCAAGGTAGTTTTCAGATTGCCCCAGATACCTCTTTTCTGGTTTTCTGGAATGGCAGCTAGAGGCTGACTCTGCTCTTAAGTAGTGGTGTGTCTGCCAGCTGCAGAAAGGCCATACCCTACTTTGTCTCAGATGAACTAGGTGGCTGTGTGGAGGCAACTGAGCTGAGTTCCAAGTCAGTATCATCCTTAGAGTGAACAGATTTATTCAGTTGATGAGATGAATAAATCTCTATAAGGTGAGCTCAAAACATACTAAACTCTATAACTGAACAGCAGAATTGAAAGCACAGCTCTCTTCTATAAAATTACATACTATCCCTCTTAGCTCTGTACACCTTATTCTCCACTGATACTCTTATAAAGCATCTAAGACTATTGCCTTCCCACCAGTATTTGGTACATCCCAGTTTAGCCCCTCTCCCCATGAGCAAATTACAGTTGTGGAGAGGATCTCATTTTTCTCCCTCCCTTGCTCCCAACTCTCTTACATTGTTCCCAGCTTTGGGTTACTTTGTTCCTTTTACACGCACTGACCCTCAGGGTTCTTTGCATCCTCTGCTGCTCTCTGTGGTTTTCAGATCTCACTCACACGACCTTCACTTTGTGTACCAAAGCAAGGGAATTGTTGATTTTCTTTACAAAGAGAGGGCAGAAACATCACCACTATCTTTTCACCACTTTTTCTTCTCTGAAATGGGGACACGATATTAATCTCATATTTAAACATCTTCTTTTTGCATATTTTATATCAGACTGCTGAAGTAAAGATGGGTTCTAAGCAGTTCACTAATGTATACTGCTTGAGTGCTTATTGTGTTAATTATTCACCTTGATATTTCTTGGCTCTTCTTACTGAGTGGGACTTTACAATTTCCATTTTTGGGGTATCAAACACAACATTCAGTCAGTAACTGAGGGTTTTACGGAGTGTAATACTGCATTTGAGGAGTTTGTTAAAGGTTTCAGGGAGGGAAAAGGAAAGCTCCATTTCAGAAGGAAACTGTGTGTGGTCATCCAGCAGGATATATTTACCAATGATATTGTTGAGGTGACTTTGGAGGTGCATGTGTTAAAATTAGCAATGAACAAGCAAAGCTTTGCCTGCAATATTGATTTTACATTGAGAGGGATGCAACATGACAGATCTAAATGCAGTTTGACATAAAATAGTTTGAAGTTAGGATATTTAGGACCCACAGAGACCTTGATTTCCTTCCTACGTGTATATGAGCTACCTATCAACACATTTCACTTTGAAAATCTTCCCTAGTGAAAAATCAGGGTGTTCACAGCTGCTGTAAAATTCAGGAGCTATGAAGAGTTTAGCCTTAATGTGTGGGATTTTTTCTCATCCAGAGTCTGAGGTTAAGGCAAGGAGGGAAGCTATTAATACATGAGGTTTAGAATTTAGCACTCTTGGCTATCAAGTCCTCTGCTTTTGACATTAAATTCAGTCTTTTTTTCAGGGTTGACAGGCAAAGCAAGTTCTGTTGCTCTCTTAAAAGCTGGGTAAGAGGTCATGTGACTTTTGCTTCCATAAAAATAGCTTTTATTGCAAAATCAATTTTTCTTTTGTCTGCTGTTTATACTGTTTAAACAAAGCTTATGAAGTGTTATAAAATAAGGTACCCAAATGTCATCTTCCATTCAGTCTGACAAGCATCCTTCATTGCATAATCACAGATCTTAACCTAGGCCGTCTGAGAGACTGGCAATCTAAACCCTGATCCAGTCTGGAAGGGTGGAGAAACTGCTCTGGTTTTGGATTGGTTTGCTAAATTTATGAGGTTTTTGCTGAACTGCAGTATTTGTTCTTTGACCTTTATAAAATGCCTTATTTGTTTGTGAACTTATTTTAAACCATTAAACTGGTCTAAATTCCTACACAGATTTTTTCTTGCTATTGTTTTCAATCATATAGGGAAATCTAATCTATCCTATTCTTCCTAGACAGGGGAGGAAAAGATGGGCTTCACTGTGAATTGGCTTCTTCTGGGCTTTGCAGAACTGAAGTCAGTTCCCAATGTGATCACAAGCTTCTACTACAATCTAAGCAAGTGATTTAACATAGACCAACAAAGGCAGAGAAGGTACTTTTGTTGGGCTGAGATCCAGATTCTTAGTTAAATTTCTGAGCTGCCACTTTGGAAAGTCCCACTCTAAGCAGAAAGGTTCCTAAATTATCCAACAAGAAACAGTATCTGGCAAAAGGACAACTTCCATATGAATGATGAGATCTGAGGCATGCCCTTGAATTGAAATGTCCCTGATTTCAATTAAAAACTCTGGCTGCTAATTCTGTAGTATTTTTCATGCTCTTCAGCTCAACAAGTATGGCACTTCTACCCAAACAGACACTTCCAACAGTGAGACTGATGGAGACCTGTCCTATACTGCCCTCTGATCTGGAGGTTATAAAAGGCACATGAAGGCACATTTTCCCTATGGGTGAAATCTACGCAGATGAAAGGAGAAGGGTTCACAGTCACTGTCTCTCTTGTTTTATGCAGGATTCTCTCTACAAGAACACCTCAGGGAATGCTTACTGAATTGAGCGTGGGAAGTCACATCAAAGAGAAAAGTCCACACTTTGAATCCTGATAGGTCTAGGACAGATATTCTGTGAAGCCAAGTTTAAGATTGCTGCAGACTTGTCCATAAAAATAAAGAAAATAACAAGAAAAGTTTTTTGGGGGCAATTTTTTTCTCACTTTTAAATTTTCAATCCAATTATCTTGCTGTTCCCTCCACAATTATAATTTCCATCAGCCAAGACTTTTTTTTTCCCTCAAGGTGACACCAGTACCTCCTTCCATGGGAAAGGCAGAGATGTTTTGTGCAATTTGACTCAATTTTGATCAATATGAGATAAAGATTCTTCTAGAGACCTGGTGATAATGGGTTTCTTGCTAAGCATCAGATGCTATGGATGTCCTAGTTCGCCTCTACAAACTTACCTCTAGGATAGACAAACATGTCTAAGGACCTAAGCATAAGTACAGAGGAACAGAATCCACCCATGTAAATGTCTGAAGCGAAAGGTTCTCGTTATTCTACTTAACCAAA
Source organism: Turdus rufiventris (assembly GCA_013186435.1). Taxonomy (NCBI): domain Eukaryota; kingdom Metazoa; phylum Chordata; class Aves; order Passeriformes; family Turdidae; genus Turdus; species Turdus rufiventris. The sequence continues at coordinate 5,254,281 of PYHW01010840.1, forward strand.
GAGACAGGCTGTAGCAATCAGAACTAATTGAAGAGTGAGGGTAACCTTTCAAGGATATCTATTTTGAGAGTACTAAGGCAGCACAGCCTGAAATCAAACATAGGGTCAATTTAGGAAAATAGCTGTTGTCAAAACAAAAAATGTCACTTAGTCTGAATGAAAACTTGACATTTCTACATTTTCTACAGAAGAAAGAGGAAATAGGTAAACTTTTTGCTTAAGTTTCAGGAGCTCTGTGATGAATTCAAATCTGTTGGTGACTCTGGGGCTGTTCTTCAGTGTTGCAAAAGATTACAGGGTTTCCAGGAGACTGGAAAACCCTGTGTAATCTCCCAGGGCAGAAGTGGAAATCTAAAACTTGGGTTCCACAGCTTATGATGGAGATCACCATGTGTCCAGGCTTCTCCCTCAGTGCCAGGCTGAAGTTCTCATTAGAATTAGAAATTTTAGACTCTGAGAACAACAATTAAGAGTTTAGGAATCCACATGTATCTGCACAATAGAGCTATCTTGAATTCACAGAACAGCAAAGACCCAGGTCCTTATTATTTTACCAAGTAGTGTTTTTTTTGGTAACAGGAAACTAGGAGGGTTTTTATTCCAAAATCAGAGTTTTGGCTTTGATTCATATAAATTGAGATTATCTAATGCAAGCCTGCTTCTCCAGAGCTTACAGTTACACAACAGAGTAAAATAACATATCAGTGAATGTGATTGCTGTGTTATCTTTGCAAACTCCTCCTCCTGGATCAGCTGGTGTTTTTTCCCCCCTACTTTCTATTCTAAGCTTCTGTGTGGTTACTTTATAGTGTTAAATAGAAATCTTCTGACAGCATAGAAATCTTCAGAATCCATGTTGAAGGAAGCAATTCCTCTCCCCAGAGGCAGGCTCAAGACTGAAAGGAGAGGTGGAGCTCTTGTTTATGGGCATGAGTGTGTGGCCTAAATCTTGTGCATGTCCTCTGGTAGGAAACCAAATCAGAGAGCTCATCACTTTGCCTACAGATGCCAGAAGATAAAAGGATATGTACACCAGTTTGCTTCTGTAATTTATCTGGTGAGAATAAATTTGCACCTGCAAAACAAAAAGGCTGCCACCAATCCACAGCAACTAAAGCAGAATAGTATTCTTGCAAGCGGAGAAGATTCTTCTAGAATCTGTCCTTATACTGTCTTCCCCACAAGGTGTTTGCATCTCTTGTCAGTCCCTGAGTCTTAAAAATCATATTGTGTAGTTAGGACATCAGCATCAATCTTGGCTTCCCTTTGACTCCATTCTGAAAGGATCAGGATGAACGAGAAGAGCATCCTCAGCTCTCTGAATGAGTGTGTACTCTCAGTTACTAAAACAATACTCATGAGGAAATTACAAACTCACTCAAAAATATGAACCATTGAAGACTCTCCCTTGTGTTTTATTCCACACTGTTTAATTTGAATCAAATAATGTGTAAATGCTTTCTTAAAATGTTTCCAGGAATATATACCTTTTGCTTGGAATAGCAAAAAGCCAAACTGACACACTAACTATGAAATGGATAGAAACCATTCCATTCTATCCCCTGGAAAAGACATTGAATTGTCTTTTCTGTTCAATTGACATGATGAAGAATGAAAATTCTGCTTTTATTCCTTAGCAATGAGTTTGAAAGAGAATGGCAACATTTTGCTTTTGATTTTAATACTTTCTGTATTTCAATGTCTAAATTAAAATGCCCCTTGATAGAGCTCAAGCTAAGAAGCAATTTTCTAAAGTTTTCAACTTACAAACTTTATAATCAGAAGTCCTGGCAGAAGGATGTGAGGTTTTTCTTCTGAAGGATGCATAATTTACAGTGCACAATCTGGCTCACAGAGGACACAATGGGATCATTGCCATTTTCTCTAAAGCTGAAATTCTCTTCCTATTCATGTTGTAGTTCAGCTGAGGAATATTTAGACTAGAGTGGTAAATGTTTGGATATTAAGACCCTCCTAGGAAAAAAATTGCATAAGGGACATTTAGAGAACTAACATTTAAAGAAATTATTTATATAACAATAGACCAAGAGGTCCTTGCCAAAATATAGACTAATTGTGCCAGACATGTGCATACAATAAAAGAGTTTGCAATCTGCAGGAGAAGTGTAAAGGGTTTTCAAGCTATATCCAAGACACAGCAAGTAGGGAAAGGTTAACATGCCCTTAATAAACCCATAACTTCCTTCAGAGCTTAATCTATTAAATGCTCTCAGAATGGTAAACAACCTGACACTTCACAATTCTATTTAGACATCTCCATACATTTAAGAGAGATTGTATTTTCTTATTTCATAAGCACAAAGAAATGCAACAAATTTTCCAGAAGGCTTGTAAGAGAACTTCATACACGAATATCTTGAAATGTAAAATTACCACTTTTTGTGGATAGTTAAGTTTACAGTCTTAACACAAAATTTTACAGAACATACTTTTAAAAGTTAGATGTAGAGCATATTGAGAGTTACTCAGAGAATAGCACAGTGCTCAAGGAATAAACAAGGAATCTCATGAAGCAATTTTTCATACTGATATATCTGAGGCCCATCTACTTTGCTCTTGTGAAACTCCACCTGCAGTGCTGCATCCCTCTTAGTGGTCCTCAGCACAGGAAAGTTGTGGACCAGTTGGAGTGGATCCAGAAAATGGTCACAAAATCAATCAGAGAACCACACAGCCACTTGTTCATCCCATCCTGGTGGGATGGGGAAAGAATCAGAAGAATGCAAATGAGAAAACTCATGGGCTGGGACAAAGGCAGTTTAATACGAAAAGCAAAAGCCATACATACAAGCAAAGCAAAACAAGGAATTAATTCACCATTTGCCATGGACAGGCAGGTGTTCAGTCAACTGCAGAAAAGCAGTGCTTCATTGTGTGTAACAGTTACTTGGGAAAACAAACAACATCACTCTGACATTCCACCCCTTCCTTCTTCTTCTCCCCCACTTTACATACTCAGCATGATGCCATTTGGTCTGGAACATCCCTTGGGGCAGTTGGAGTCACCTGTTCTGACTGTGTCCCCTCTCAATCCCTTGTGCACCCCAAGCATCCTCATTGGTAGAATGGGGTGAGGAGCAGAAAAAGCCTTGACTCCATAAGCCCTTCTCAGCTACAATGAAAACATCTCCATATTATCAGCAGACTTTTCAGCATAAATACAAAGCACAGCCCCATTCAAGCCACTATGAAAGAAACAACCTCAGCCAAAAGCAGCACAGTGACCTTTAAAGGTCATTTTCAACCCAAACTATTATATTAATCTGTAAAAGAAATTTGATTATGTTGGAAGCACTGAAGGTCATCATATATATGTAAGGTGCCCCTGCATAGAAGTATTCAGATGTCAACAGAAGAACTTCAAACTCATTGGCATCAAACTCCCCAAGGTAATTGAAAACACAGTCAGAATCAGCTTATTCTTGTTCATTATTTGGCTAACCTAAAAGGCTGGCAAGCTATACCTCTTCCTCTCTGGGTAAAAATAAAGTGAATGCCTTTCCTAGGATCATGTTTATTTTTAGTGTCTTCCTTTACTCCAGACATTTATTTTAGCAAAATCAACATGTTGACTATGTCCTAGTGAAGCCTTGATAGTAAATGTGAACACTCTCTGCAACATTATCAGAACAGACAGATTTCTCAGACTCTCATCCTGTCATTGGACAAAGGCCCTCAGCTAGACAATACAACTGCTTGATTTGTGGGAAAGGCAATGTTAAGAGCCGTAAATTGGCATTAAATGGAATCAGAATTGTTTGCTCCTTTTCATCTCATTGAACATACAGACTGTTTGGCTGTGTTTATACTGCTGAGTTGATTCAAGCCTTGAAGCTGAATAGCACTGACTGGCTTGTGTCCACACTCCACAGGGTCAGCTCCCTCTAAACTGGCTTCTCTCAGTGACAGCTGAAGGGCTTCAAAACAAAGTCAAGGACAGCAGTAAGAATTAAGCAGTGTGACAGTAAGTGTGAATGCCTGAGCTCATTATCTGGTCCCTGTTGGTTTGGTGGTATAGATATTCCCTAAAGAAAAAATATCTAGTTGCTGTGAAAACTTATAAACAAGTGACTGGAACACCAGTGATAACGCGTCCATCCAACCAACTCCTTGTCCTGACAGGACCATTCCCAGGAATCACGCCATGAGCACTGTTCAAACACTTCTTGGACTCTGCCATGCGGGTGCTTCCCAGCCTTGGGAAGCCTCTTCCAGTGAGTCTGTAGAGGAACATGTCACAGCTTAGAGAGAAGGCCCTTCCTGGACACTTTCAGGGATGTTCAGGTGAAGCAAAGCAGAGGTGAAGCAAAGCAGAGACCTGCTTCTCAAGATCATGGTCACAGCAATCAGGAATCACAAAGAATTCTGTTGAAAGCTGGGCCTACAAGGATCACATGTATCTTGGTATAGCCTAGGCAGCTGTGCCTAGGGTTGGTTACCCTTCCTGCATGTATATACACACACACAGCCGGAAGACAAAATTCATATGCATATAATGGACATACAGATAGACCTATGAAATAAAACTAGCACTACTCCTGTTTGTGTAAAACCAGATTGTGCTATGACACTCAGTATAATATTAAAAGGCTGCTAAGAAATCTTCCCAACAATGGAGACATTGATTTGACTGTGGTCCTTTTAAGATGTTGCCCTGGGCTGCTGTTGGGAAGCTGCTTTGCAGGCTGCCAGATATGTCTTTTTGTTGTGTAACACCAAGGGTGGCTTAGGACGTGAGGCCATGTGAAATACTGGTTAGTCTGGGAGAAGCCAAACCCAACATGAGTCACACTCACACTGTATCTTTGTGCTGTGTGGGGGTGGGAGACTAACACACACTATCTCCTACTCTCTGCCTAGCTCTTCCCAGCCCATAAACAACTAGCCTTTCTCCACAATTAAGCTTGGGGGTGAACTAACACTCAAGTAGCATGAACAATCAGGAGATAACAGGCACAAAAATCCAGAAGATACCAACAAGATAGTAAAGACGTTCTTTGTGTTTACTAAATTTGAAGTAACATTTTTTCTTTGTGTTAAATCTTTCATCTAGAAGAACTCAAACTTTTGTAGTGGAGTTGGTTAGGTTGGATTGTAAAAATTATTTAGGTAATATTGAAAACTCTGCCTTGAAAACTTGAATCTAGAGAGTAGGAAGGTGTAATATTAGAAGTCCACTAACAGTAAATATTGAACATGTTACTGTTCCTTTGATATGAGCACAAAATGATATGATACTGAAAATACAGCCAATTGTCCCTTACTGATGGCCAGATTATCTTTGTGGAGGTTAAACCATGTCCTAGGCACACAGACATATGATCTGGCTGTCTGATGGAAACCATAATCCACATTCACTGGGCAGAATGTCTGAACCTGTGTATTTTATTAGACTCTTAAACCACCTCTACAGCTACACTGGAGAGATGTGGGGTTAGAGGGAACATGTTTAGGCACTGACCTACTGATGGTCCGTACATTTTAACTGGTAGCACAGTCCTGGGACTCTTACCCAATGCAACATGAATAAAGCTACCTGCTCTAGGTGAGAGTTTAGCAAGCTGTAGTGTGTCACTTGCTTTTGGGGCCAGAGGATTGACTCATCCATTTTTTTTACTGACAAATATGCAGCCAAACTGATCCATCCAGAGCCAGCTTAGCTTCTGAACACCCAATGTGCCATTTGCACTGGACACATCAGGAATTAGGATGCATGTATCTCAAATTTTTTTGTTTTAGGTTTGGCATCACAATTTCTCATGTACTTTTGGAATTCCAGCACTTAAGTTACTTGGATGAAGGAGAATAAACAGAATTTTGTCTACAGGAAGATGTTCAATTTGGCCCAAGATGTTCAGTTTGCCCACAGGCACATATGCATTGGTGATCATCATGTTGGCATGTTATATGTCCTTTTATAGCCAACTTTGGTCATCTCAGCTTAAGATCTAGTTTTTAAAAAAACAGCACAATACACCAAGAGAGAAAGTGAAGTAGTCAGTAGACCTCTTCTGAGTCTGCCTCCAGTGGCTTGTGTGTCACCTAACTTCTATACAATGGTAATGGCTGAGCTCATCTGCAACCACTCTTTCAAGTCATTAGAAACAAATAAATATTTTTAGGCACTGATTCATCTGACCTATTACAGATATATAGGAACAGGTGGATCATGCCTTAAAATTGCCTGTTTCTCTCCAGTTGTTATAAAGGAAGCACTTGGCAAAGTTCTCATACATAATTTCTTCATATTTACAGGAGATATACATAGCTTCTAATTCCTCAGTCTACAATAGTGCCATACAATTATTTGTTACATTTTCTTCACCCTTTCTGAATAAATCCATACACAGCAGAAGTAGTCTATCAAGGCATAGCTTTTTCTCACATGCAGTTCCTCCCATGGTGATCAGTCAGTGAAGGGCAGAAGCACAGACCTCAGTGGGGTGTAGGTGACACGCGGTGGCCCAAGAAAGGGGGCCAGCTTGGGGGCCCTCTGCAGCACACAGCAAACACAGTGGCCATGGACCTGGTGGGACCTGGGCTCTGCTACAGCTGCAGATTTACAGCGTGGTGAATCTCCGGCTTCTCAGCTGCCAAAGGAAACACGAGCGGCCACAGGAGTCGCGTTCTTTATAGGAAATGAACAAGCACAAAAGGGCCATCTGATACCCCACAGGCTAATGTGTGAGCACTGTCTTATTAAAGACAAAAGAGATCTAAGGAATTGGCAGAGATGTCAAATGTAGTACTCTGGCTTTTTAAAATATATTAATAACTCCATCTTCTCTAACTCTTCAGATTTTTTCTTCTCCAGAAGAAGCAAGAAAAAAGCAAAAAACCCCAAAAAACTAGTAACTTCTAGACTCATTTGGTTTAATATATCTTGCATTTTATAGTACCAGAAGGATTTTAAAATGCTGTATTAATTATGGGCCAGATGTTGCATGCAGGACCAAGCTAAATTGATAGGACTATTCAGGGCCACCACAAAGCTGTGTGTTGTCAGTTTTCAGGAGAAGGGTAACATGGCTGACAGCTACGTATCAATAAATGAGAATTTTGACTGAGAAAATTTGTGTGATTTTGAGAGATATAATGTCTTTTGAAGTGTTTTCTGCAAAATTTCCATAAAGAATTTACACTTTGGTATTCGTGAACTGAACTAAGCATTGCCATTGGATTATTGGAGTCACCTCAATTTGCTGCAATATGTTCTGTGCATTTGTTGCTCTTTTTGGGTGCTGTTCAAATGCTTTTGTGCTTGGTTAATAAATCATACCTGAAATTTTAAAATATTTCAAAAAAATGTTGGCACATAATTTCCACTACAACAAGGAAATTTGAACCCCATCCCTAACTTGGACTATTATAATATTGTGCAAATAATTATTCATCTCATTATATTGAATACTTTATTTTACCTTCTGTCCTTTCAAAATGAAGAAAAAAATAGAATGAAAAAAGCACTTCTGATAAGGATTTAATTGCAACATATTTTTTTACATTGGATGAGGAATGGAAATGAGCCACTCTCAAAACAATTTCATCTCAGTTTTCTGTATATTTAGTCAAAGCTTGTCCTGATGGTATTTTCATTGATTGGGTTGCTATAATGTGAAACTATGGAGACTTACAAGCTGTCTGGAGAGGAGCTTTTCACAAGATTATGCAGCCCCAGGCAGCCATAAGAAAAAAAGAAATGGCCTTAAGATGAAGGAGCAAAAATAAACATTAGCAAAAATATTCTCTACTGTGATGGTGATGAGGCACTTGCACAGGTTGTCCACAGTGGCTGTGGATTTCCCATCCCTGGAAGTGTAATTGCCACTTGGGATGGGGCTCTGAATAACCTGGTCTAGGGGAAGGTTTCCTGCCAGGGAGTTTAGAGCTAGGTGTTCTTTACGGCTCCTTCCAATCCAAACTATTCCATGATTCTTTGATTCTATGACATTTATACAGAATCTCTCAAATGGCACGTACTCCACAACATTCTTAGGTGAAAGAAGAGATGAGACTGCTGCAAGTGCTGATAAAAAGTAAAACAAAACTAGGGGCAATACTCTCTCTCCATCTCATATGCATAAAGGACAGTTATATGTATATATACTGTATATATATACACACACACACATATATATATATTTTATATGTATATAAAAAGTAATGTGTTTAGACCACATCTATGCTGGAGACTGTTCAGTAGATCTTGCTTTTCAAATTACCATGTGTACCCAAATGGCTTTTGGCAAGCTTTGCACCTTGCTGCAGGGTCTCCTGGGAATGCTAATGCCATAGCTAGCTGAGTTTGAAACTCCTTTTCCTTTCCTCTTCCTCTTTGTAGTCTGCCAAAGCTTAGATCCAGAAGCTTCTGGCCCTGCAACCATTTTCCTTAAGTATTGATATGGCAGGGGATATAATGACACAAACAGAGGAAAAAATTAAAAATAGGCCTAAACTGAGAAGAAAACAGCAATATTTTCGTATTTTAGCTGCAATCATAAATCCTGGGGATATTAATCTGTATAGCCAGTATTTATGTAGCTGTGTCTGACATGCAGTGCTATGAGCAGTTTCCCTGTTGGGAATGGGCCCTTTATAGTACTTATTGTTATAATGCCATTTCCTCTCCTTTCCTGTCATGTGCTCATGGTCAGAAGAGCGTAAAACATCTACCAGACCCCTGTAAACAGGAGAAGGTGGGTGTGTACTGAGAGCAGACAGGGGTCTCTCTGTTGCAAGTATGTATTTTCTAGTAAATTATTTCTTCTTTGAGTGTCCCCTATGTAACAGCCCTTGAGGAGAGCCTGGAAAACACTTGTTTTACTTCCAGTGCTGTCCATGACAAAAGCTCGTGAGTCAGAGCCCTGAGGTGTCTCAGGTCCCAGCCTGGGTGTTCATTAACGTGTTTTAGGCTGTGAAGTACAGCTGAGCCATGGGGATGCAAATCTCCAGAGGAGAGGATGAACAGATCAGGTCTGTGGCACCTTAAGTGGCTCAGTGGTTTGACTCAGTAATCTTAAGAGGGGGGGGTTTAAGCTAAATGACCCTGTGATTTTAACATGAGCTGTCAGAGTTTGTAAGCAAGGGACCTAATAGGGGTTCAATGGCATTGAGGTCGGACCATGTGGCTGGATCATTGCAAAAGCAGGACACAGACTCAGGGACACAGATATTCATTTATAATAGTAGAATGTAACCTCAACATGGTTGGAGAAGTTTTATATTCCTCTTCTCTGTCCTAATTCATTGAGATATTGAGGGATCACAACTGTTATGACTATTGGTCTATCTAGCTATCTTAGAGTGACTAGAAGCCAGGAGTAATGATTTAGTTCTCCAAAGGGTATTAGCCTCTGGAAGATTCAGAATGACCTGCATGTATCTTAAGAGGATACATAAGGTCAGGACACAGGTCCAGTACCTAATCCATACCCAAAATTTGGTCTCACCCATGAACAGAAATGCTACTACCCTTCAGTTAACAGACCACCTGGGCATTGGTTCAAGGCATTTGAGACTCCAAATCTACTTGTTCCTGAGTGCTCTGAAAAATGAGGCACCCTTAGAGTACACGTAACAAATGCAGCTAATGTGGAACACACATTTCAGAACCAGGTAAGGGGTGGGGGAGCTGGCCCAGGTAACCTATCATGTAGGGGTCTAATCCTCAGACAATGAGTTTGCCATAATGGTTTGCTCCTGCCAGCAGGATCCTTTCTGTCAAGTTTACCTTTTTTCAAAATCAAAGTATGGAGATCTAATAACATGGCTCTTTTCATATTGACTGTGTGTGAATACAAAATATGATTTAAGAAAACACGCTGTGGAGATTGTTTCCAAAGCAGAGGACAGAAATCTTCTAGAGTTCTCCTGCTTACCTCAGCCTTGCTTTTCTTACTCTCAGGCTAGATCCTCAGAAACATGGAAAGGGCGGTTTTCAGAAGGGAGGCTGAGTGATCCTGCTGTAAGCACTGCACTGAGTGTGAATGGCAATGAAAGCAAGAAGGCAAACACAGAAGGCAATTGAAACCTTTTTTTGTTGTTGTGAAGATTTAACATAGAATTCATTGCTTTAAGCACTGCCTTTTCAGATCATTGCTCTTTGACAAGACTTTAATAACTGGAATAAAACGAACTGTCCAGATTGTCTCTCCAGCTCTTCATAATAAAGCAAGCATAAATGCTAGAAATCAATTTCACTTGGATAGGAAACTTGTAAAGGAGAACTTTCTTAATAGAAAATAAGATTTATGGGAAGTGTGGCTTTTGTGGGAGATAAAGAATAGTTAAAACATTTGGAGGAAAAAAAAAAGAAGGATAATTTCACCTTTTTCTATCACATAACACCAAGCATCCAACCAAAGGAAGAAAGGTATGGATTAAGCAGCAGACTGCCAAAGTTAGTTAAAACTTATCATTCACATAGTGCCTAGAAAATGTCATTCATTCTTATCTTAATTATTCCATATTTGGCCTGTCTGGCATTCAGTGACAAGTCATTAGCAAGATAGACAAGCTGCTATTGCAGTACAGTCTGAACTCCTCTGGAAAAACTTGCAAAACTTTGAAGGGCACAGAAAAAGTGAGCAACATGTTCCTATTTCCCCAGGCTTACCAGACAGCAAAGGCACATGATAGGAAGCTAAGATAACCTGAATCCATTTCAAAATGTGTTGGAAAATTAAGCTAAAAAATTCTGTGCAACTCTTCTGTAACACTGAGGCCAGGATTTGATGAGAGGATGTTGTATAATTTCTTTTAAACTCCACTGGAGTTCAGGCAGAGGAGACCAAATGGAAAGTCTAGCTATAGTTCCACCATGGGATTTAGGGATGACTGTTGCTGTTCATTCAACATGCAAAGAATCAGCTGTTGTGCCCTTACTGGGTCCTATTGTCACAGCACAAGGTGAACACACCAAAGATGTGCTGTTAATCTGCACAACATCCACTGTCCTCCATGCCCCTGTACTGCAGAGCATTTCTCTACGTGCAATCTGGCCAATCCATGCTCTTTGCAACAGGAGATGCTATTTAGCAGCAGTTTTCTGTGATGTGGAGATGGCTGCCATCTGAAGGTTTGCCTCACACATTTCTGCTGCCATCTCCTCACCTACTCTCAGGTGCTTAGTATGTGGAAACTGGCCATCAGATTTGGGGTTGAGGGGCCTCTCATCTGACGTGCATCAGCTGTCTGGGAGAACACAGCTCATGAGAGTATTACTACAGCACTTGATATTTGACAGGACCTTGAATAACAGGCTAATAGTGCTGTGTGCTTATTTATACCAGCAACAGCACAGTAGTCAGTGCAGGTGAAATTGGGAAGTCACATGCCATGATAATGATAAGCTGTCCATGTTTCACATGAGTATGAGAAAGTGGTGATGACAGCTGTGTGGCACTTTGAAGCCAGATGCCTCCTGTATTCCAGATACAGTGCCCTTTAATCTCCTAAGAGCCATGCTGGATTTTGCTGTGCTCTGCATGACTTCATCTCTTGCTGTGACACTCTGAGACAGCCTCCTGCTGAGGTTCTCTGAGCAGAATTGGTCTGCAGGCTTCACAGTTATGTTGTGAATATATACGGACAGGCTAGTCTATTTTCTAGCATGTTGAGTGTGGAAAAGAACCTCCATTTTCTTTCTACTGGTGATCAGGCCAAATTGCCTGGCACCATTACTGAAACATTAATTAATGTGCTGTACATCTTCTTCCAGATGCACAATGACTGCTCAGCTGTCGACAAAGAGCAGGTTCCCAGCACAGAGGCTCTGGGGCAGCAGGAGGGAAAGTAGCTCTGAAGATGTCATTGTTATTTCACCTTCTGTTGGTTCTTCTGCACTGGAAGAACCTTCTTTTGGTGATTATGAATGATTTGCAAATATTAAGCTATTTTAGAGTGACTAAAACATGAACAGACATAAATATGTGAAAAGGCATTTTAAGCCATGTCTCCAAAAATCTTTACATGTAATAAGTTTGATGTTTCATCTGGTAATCATTCTGAGACTTATTAAGGCCAGAAACATAAGCCTTAGCTAAGTGCAGATTTAGGCCACTCTGTATGTGGCTAGCTATTTTCCTGAGAACTTTCTGACCTAAGTGTGAGACAGAAGCTTTCTTTTTTAAATAACCTTATGAATGTTTGCTGGCATGGCAAAGCAAAAGAACAAGATACAATAGCCTCTTGGTATAAATCTCTGTTAATGAGATCAGGACTAGAAACCTCATTGTTCAACTCACATTCTGTCTGAACACAATCTGCTTCTCAAATTATAAATCAGGGGCAAGACACTGTACCATTGTGTAACCCTACACTCCAGCTCTGGAATGTTTCCTAGTCATAAGAGGATTGTCATCATTTCATTTACGAGAGAACTATCAAACAGGCCTGGGCCATATTTGGTCTACAACCCCCCCTTGAAAGAAGACAAATGCCCCTGCTTGCAGCAGGGCATTTTTGCAGTAACAATACAGAAGCATGCATTATAGTGGAATCTAAAAACAAAAGAAAAAAGCACTGTCAGAAGCAGTGCTCATTACTAAGGAAAACAAATTTGTTTATGCATACCCTATATATCTGTATCTCTCTATAAAACACACACATGTGTAATAAGATCATTGAGTTGGAAGGTTTAGTTCTGTCTGCAAAGGTGCATTGTGTGCATGACGCCTCTGCCATCCCAGGAAACCTTACAGCACATTCTGCTTCAGGAAGAAAGAACGATCTCCTCTCACAATCTCAGACAGACAGAGAGAGGGACTTAGTCACAGGGTGTGGATGGTACTCCCTGAGTCATCTGAAGAGCTCTGAAGGACATAATTGCTTTCACATTTTCATCCAGCTTTCTAACAATCCAAGAAAATGGGGAAAGGCTTACTAACTTATTACTGGTTTAGGAGCTGTCTAGGAAATCCCAAGCTCACTCGTCATCTCCATCAAATGTAGGCTGTTAAACACTTAACTTAAATGCACAACCTGCCAGCCAAGTCACCTCTTGCTGTGGTAGGACTCACTCTACAGGAAACAAAAGAAATTCACCCTTAGCACCCTGTGTTCTGTGCCCCTAGTTGTGCCTGCTGTTAAGAGCGATATCATGGAAGGTCTGTGTAAATATCATCCTGCCCCCTGTATCCCCACACAGCTCTGTTCTCCAAAGGGAGACTGTGGGCATGGGCTGACTGGACAACACAGAAATCAGTGCTGCAGTGTAAATAACCACGAGGGAATAACAGCAGTACTCTGACCAAACGAGCTATGAAGGCCATGTTCCCTACTGCAAAACCCTTTGCCTACAGCTGAGAACAGAGTGCAGACCTCTTGAGCAGATGGTGGAAATTGAGCTGGCAAAACTGATAAATCAGAAAGGGAAATAATTTTCATGGGCAAGAAATTACCAAATATTTCAGTGGACCTGAAACAAAACATTTCACACAGCTTTTGGCTCATCATAATAAGCTAGTCTCAAAACCTTATCTTGAAGTGAAAAGTCAAACTTTTAAATATAAACAGAAATATTTGAACTTTAGTGTTTGTTTTTTCTTTTATGAAAACTCTGAATCTTAATAATTTCCTTTTTAGAAACATATGTTTTCACTTTTTCAGTATGCTTAATGGCACAACACTTCAAGGATCATTCAGTAACAGACAGTGATCCATTCTACTGGCAGTTTTACCTAACTGCAGGATGGCATAACCTTCAACAGATTCAGCATCTTTTAGAGTCTCATCATGGTACAAGTAAGGAATCAAACAAAAACATTGCTGAAAATTGAATAAAAA
>PYHW01010840.1:5273367-5306136 GCA_013186435.1 Turdus rufiventris
CCTGGAGAAAAGGAGGCTCAGAGGGGACTTTACTGCTCTCTACAGCTGCCTGAAAGGAGGGGGTAGCCAGGTGGGGCCCAGCCTCTTGTCACAGGTGACAAGTGACAAGAGAACACGAAACAGCCTCCAATTGTGTCAGGAGAGGTTTAGATAGGGCATTAGCATGATTTTCATCATGGAAAAGGTTGTCAGTCATTGAAACATGCTCCACAGGGTAGTGGTGGTGTCCACATCCCTGGAGGAATTTAAAAGACGTGTAGATGTGGCTAGACTTAGATTTAGAGATGTAGGCTAGGGATGGACTGGGCATGCTGGGTTAATGGTTGGACTTGATGATCTGAGAGAACTTTTTCAAACAAAACAATTGTATGAGTCTATGTTTCTAAGTATATGGTCACATCTATAATTTTTCTTGTGTGTAAATTTATGGTATAGGAGAAGATTGATGATACAGAATTATAAATACTAACTTCTGCATCATACACTGAACCTTTGAAAAGTAAATTTTGTACTTCAGACACGCATATGCCTATTCATCTCTTTACATTCCAGGTATCAAATTTTGTTTCCAACTGACAAGATCTAGAATAAACAAAAAAAAAATTACAAATACCTATAGAAGAAAGTTAATACCTATCACTTACAGAAAATCGTATATCTTCAGGTCAAAGTAGGAATTTATTGGATTAACAATTATTTGATGCACTGCCATGCATAATTACACCCTTCTCTCTATGTTGTTAAGAAATACAAATTATTTATGAGTTATATATACAGTAATTTCATGATTATAAGCTGCACCATTTTGACTAAAATTTCGATCCCACCCCGGAAATGTGGTTTACACTCAAGAGTGGCTAATATGTGAAAAAATTTCTGAAATTTCCAACCCCTGAAGTGCCAGCCAGGGTGCTGAGCCAGTAAAACCTGGGATTGCACGATTGTTACAAATTGGTTACTCTGTTACATGGTGGGTGGAGGCAGGCTCCGAGCCGGCAGCGCAGGGGGGGAGGTGGGGGGCTCCCTCCTGCTGGGCCCACGGCCCGGGGGGGAGGTGGGGCAGCTCTGTGCCCGCCTCCCACCAGCGCCGCGGGAGCAGGGGGTTCCGTGCTCACCTCCCATGGGCGCCGCGGGAGCGGGAGTGGGCAGGGGGGATTCCATGCCCACCTGCCACCGCGGGGCAGCTCTGGGCCAGGGCGAGTGGGTCGGGCCAAGCGAGCCCGGCGGCAGCAGCGACCGGCCCTGAGCGGCCCTGTTGAGTGGCAGTGCCGAGCTGGGCCACCCGGCCCCGTCGGTAGCCCCAAGCGAGCCAAGCCCGCCCTGCCCCGAGCCGAGCCAGTAAACCCCGCAATCCTGCGATTCTGTTACTAATTGGCAACTTTGTTGCACGTGAGTCCTCGCTGCGAACGACAGAGTGGCTTATAATCAGGTGCGGCTTGTAATCGTGAAATTACTGTACTTGAAATGTACCCTGCTAAACTACTGATCCTTAGAAGTTCTTGGAACTTCCTGGACTTAGCAAGTGTCTTCAGATAATAAAATGAAAATGAAGCCAGAGGATGAAGCATTCTGTTATAAACTCTTAAAGCCTGTTTACAGGAATATAAACTTTATGTTTGTTGGGAATTTTTTTTATATAAACAGAAAATAGGGCAAGCCAGCTGAACTAATTGATATCAATATTTTCAATTATATTTTTACAACAAAATAAGCCATAAGGTTAATTTGTAGAAATTAAAGCTGAACACATTTAAATTAAATACTTACTAAGGGTTGCTTATTGCAAAACACGTGAAGCAAATGGGTTTCTGGTAATGGCTTCTTGAACATCTGAAAAAAGCATGAAATACATAATGAATATTATATAAAGAAAAAACTTAAATAAAAACAAGATTTGCAGTGAAATATTCAACTCAAAACTTTCTTGTAAAAAATGAAGATTGTGAAAATGTAATTTATTTGCACTGGTTTTATTTCCCCTATCAACAGCTGCTTAAGTATAGGTCACACCTCATTTTTAAAATTTGCACCTAAATAGTATATGAATAAAAAATTTAGTGTCAATAATCTAAAGCTAGAGAAAAGAATGGCATTTACTCTCTGGCAACAAATATTCCAGATATAGGCTGGCTAGTGATTGACTGCTATTCATTAAAAAGACCAATATAAAGCTACACAGTTTTTAAATTTGGTAACATGCGAAAACAAAGCCAAAAGAAGGGGTACAAAAAGATAACAGTTTAGAAAAGCAATGCATTGTATGATATGTAAGAACATTAATTACTTACTTACAAGTACTTACATTTTATCTACCTGAAAAATTTCCCAGCTTCCTATTAACCAGTTTTATACCCCAAATTATTAGGCTAGCTAATTAAATTTCTGAGATACATATGTACAAGTATGTATTACACTAGTAAATATTTCACAGTTACTTAATTTGCAAACTGTTAACTCCTATGATTCTTTCACTGTTTCTTCCATATTGCGATGCACTTTTCTTACAGTTTTCCTTTTCACATTTTGAAAACTTTGGCTTCTTGCTCCCAGTTCTTTTGCTGAATTTACTTTTCCCTTCTTTGTAATTTCTGTTATTTATACAGAAATTTAGTTTTATATGCTCATATTTCTCTTTTAATATCTATTTTCATTACCTGAGCACATCATACTAAAGTATTTCTCTGGTAAAAAATGTATTTTTTTCATTTCCATTTGCCTGGAAACAATAACCACAGGTTATGATAAAATGAAATTCTGAACCACTGTTTGGCAGAGCAACAATCTTAAGCTACAGCTGAAGAAAATTTCTAAACAATTGCAAAGATCTTTTATCTTGGTCTTGGAGTTTATAGGAAACTGAAGCCTTTTTCCTCAGTCAGACTATTCACCATGTAATGTAGAAATACATGGATAGTGTGCAGAAGTTTAATAAGACCTGGTTTTGTTTGATTCCAGTCAATAAGGGGCTAAACTTGGGTAATCTGGCCATAAAATGGTGTAGTCCAGAAGGAATAGTGGAACAGCAAAGTGAAATCAACAGACTTTAAGAAAGCACACTCTAATAAACTCAAATAATTGCCATGTAAAATTTTATATGATAAAAGTCCAAGGAAAAAGTAAAATTCAGGGGAGCTGGAAATTGCATGTAGAGCACAAATGGCAAGCAGTTATCCCAACCATATAAAAAGCAAAGCAGACCAGTGAAGAGACTAAGTCGTAAGGTCCCTACTGATTTCAAGTACAGGATGGAGCACACAAAATACTGAAACTATGCCAAACTAATGTGAATTTTTAATGGAACAGCTGTATGTTCATCAGTCAAAGCAAATCCTAAAGTAACAAGAGACTCAAGAAATAAGTTTGTTCTTCAAGTGTAATAGTTATCATAGCACAAATAATATTCATTAAACAGATTTATCTGCAGCAATATCAGAACTCATTATTTCTAACCTTTCATAATTCATGGAGAAGAGGAACATTTAAAAATATTAGAAGTAAGAAAATCCATTCATTATAAAGGGCTACATTTGCAAAACTATATTACATAGAGGGCAAAAATTTGCAAAAATAATTGAAAAAAAATGGAGATGGATAAGTTTTGGAACAGATTTCCTTGTGGGGCTGATGCACTTGATGCACTGTTTGGGGTTGGGGGAGTTTTTACTCTTTCCCTTGGTGAAGAAAATTTTTCCTATTAGCATATTAAAGGAACCTGGCTGGGCAACTCCTTGGCTTGTAATTACTCAACAAAAGGGAGGGGTGGGGATGAATAGCTGTAAGTTGCTTTGTCCTTGCAAGGGGCCACTTGCGCTCGAATGCGGAGCAGAGGAGAGAGAGGTTCTTTTTCTCCGTGGTGGGACCAGGCCCCTGCACTCCAATACTGCTACAGCTTCCTGCTTCTGAGAACAGCACTGAGAACCGGGACGCAAATGGTGAGCGGAGGTTTCTTTTCCTTCACCCTTCTCCCACCCGGGACCACTCTGCCACCTCGCCTGCCTGCTCCAGTAGCTGCTGCGACTGAGGCTGCCCCACTCCACCGGGATTGTGTGGAGGAGGAAGGCGTCTGATGGAAAAAAGACTGAGACTGAGTTTCGTTCTGTTTTGTCACTGATATTTTCATAGCTGATGTTGTTCTTGTTTGTCTTGTAGATATATCAGTAAAGAGCTGTTATTCCTAAACCCATACCTTTTGCCTGAGGACCTCTTAATTTCCAAATTATAGTAAACTGGGAGGGAGGGAGGGAATTTTCACTCTCCATTTTGGGAAAAAGCTCTTGCCTTTTCCTTTTCTGGCAATACTGTCCCCTAAACCAGGACATGCACCTTGAAGGACCAATTTTGACAAACATCTCTTACAAACAACACCTACAGTTATGCTGACCCGGTTTCTGAAGGTGACCTCCCATCACATTTAGAATTATTTTTTACCACGACAAAGTCACCGTTACTTTAATTTCATTGAGTTAAAGAAGGGCTTCCTGATTTGAGATACTGTTTGTTACATTTAATAAATAATAATAATAATAATAGAAACTATTTTATAACAGGATAACAGGTTTCTTGTTTTTAATTAAAAAATCTATGGCATCAAAATATAAAGTTATTTAATCAATTATGTAGCATTCTCTTTATTATTCAACTTACTTTGTAGCTTTTGATTCAGACAATCCAGAGACTGGAAAATCTTCTGTTCTTCTATGGATAGAGCACTCCTGCCTGGACACAGAGCCCTTTTACACAGTGAGGGCTGGCTGGGCGGCTTCACATGGTCCATGGCTGCCAGGATTTCACCCTCTGCAATGGGTGTACTTGATAGTTTTTCTGCCACTAGAAACTGAGCAGTGCTTTCTGAAACTGAAGAGATTACAGGTGGAGCTTCAAATGAGAAGGGTTCATTTGAATAAATATTTAAATAAACTGCCCTTTTTATGACTGTTGGTCAGTAAAATACACAAACTTGATGTTAAAAGAAGAAAAATGTGGCAAAATCAAGAAACATGATATGTTAGAAAGTGAAATAATTTAAAACACTAAAGCATCTTACAAATAGCACCAGAGCAAGTCCTAATGAGTTTGGAAATATGTAATGATAGCAAGCAATACCTCTCCACATCAGACAGTTATATGTGACATATACTCTTAAAAACACACAGGAATAAAATGAAAATTGAATATATGTTGTAATACATTTATAAAACCATCAATATCTTTTCATATGATGCTATAACTTACATTTACAGAGAAAAATAATGCTGTATAGAATTACCCTTTCTTACTTAAAATCACTGATGCCAAAAGATGCAAGTCATGTTACACAGAGGGTATATTCTGTCATTCTACTTTACGTATAACAAAGAAACGAAGTGAGTTTTGTTACTATACCTTCCTCAGACTTAGAGGTGTTTTTCATCTTTTGTACCGGATCAAATGCAGATTGAATGGGACTCAGCTGGACAGCACATAATAAATTCTATCAAAAATATTGCAAGATTATTTTAAGTATAATTTAAGGTAACTATTCTACCTTCTGAACATGTTTTGTTTATTATTTTGTATTACCAAATGTTTTCAAGTAAAAAAATATTACTGTACACAAATATAGAGATGTATTCTAGTTGGTTTTATCATTTTCATTAGCAGTGACGGCAAGCTGACAAAGCAAAATCATGTGACAATGAAAAAAATCTGTGATATTTCTGAAACTCTTTCCATTTTGAAGCTAAATAACATTTTTATTTTTATAGTATTTTATATTAACCTGTGTATGATGAGCAGGCTTCCACATTTTAGAGACAACACTTTGTCTTCTGCATTCTGAGAAAGCTCGGCGTTTATTTTCATAGTTGTCAAAAGCCTGATTTTGTCTTGTAACACGAACACCACCTTAAATAACATGCAGACAAAAGTAAACTAAAAACGTGTAAACAGCATGATAAATATAGTAGTAGCAAAACTAATAATGGTGAGTAAATGTCTCTGTCCACATTTATATGTTTACATTTCATCTCCTTAAATTGTCTTGGATGCGGACATAAGCAGCTTAAGTGAGGCCCCATGTTGAGTCCCAGATAATAAAGATGGTCTGTACAGAGATACAAGGTGGTCTTACCAAGTAAAAAGGAGAAGGAAAGGTGAGCTGTGAGATAAAAAATATCAAATAAGGAATATTATAGAAAATAAATTGCATTTGGAGAATAATTTTAAAGTCTAACTGTCCAATGCAATAAATCAATGTTGATAATTTTTTCTATCTATGTTTTAATTGATTTCAACTTTTCAAGATTACGGTAATTTCACGACCATAAGGCACACCAGACTATAAGGTGCACCTCCAGGAATCGGCAAATTTCGCAACTTTGTACATTATATAAGGCGCACCAGACTATAAGGCGCACATTTTTTTTTTTGCCGCAAAAGTCTGTGCCATGCACAACAAAGTAACTAATTAGTAACGGAATCCCGCGATCGTGGAGTTTACTGGCATGTGCTCAATTTACAAACATTTTTCACAGATTGGTGTAGCCTTTAAACGCAGCCCCAAGTGCCCTCCCCATGCGTGGGGCCTGGCACACCCGCCCACCCCCAGCTGGCGAGGTGGGGCTCGGGGCAGCCGTGGCTCGTGGCTGCCACGGTTCGGGGTGGCCACGGTTCACACCTTGGGGTTGCCGCAGTCCAGAGCGGCTCAGGGCTGCCACGGCTCACAGTAGTTCAGGGCGGCTCAGGGTCACCTGCGGCTCGGGACCGTCCATGGCTCGGGGTGGCACAGCGCTGCTCGCTCCCTCTCTCCCTGTGTGACTGCTGCTGCCCGGGGACTGGTCAGTGCTGCCCAGCCCGCGTGGCTGCTGCTGGCCAGGGGCTGGCCGGTGCCGCCCCCATCGTGGCTCAGCACTCCTGTGGCACTGCCCCCACTTGTGGCTTGGCTCACAGCTTGCACTTTCTTTTTGCAGCGAGGAGCTGTGCCACATGCAACAAAATAACGAATTACTGGCAGGTGCTCAATTTGCAAACATTTTTCACAGATTGGCGTAGCCTTTAAATGCAGCCCCAAGTGCGCTCCCCATGTGTGGGCCCCGGCACTCCCACCCGCCCCTGGTGCTGGCTGGCGAGACGTAGCTCGGGGCGGCAGCAGTTCAGGGTGGCTCGGGGCTGCCGCAGTTTGGGGTAGCTTGGGGCTGCCGTGGCTCGCAGCTTCTGCAGCAGCCTGCTCCCTCCCTCCCTGCGCCACCCCAGTGCTCCAGCAGCCCCGTGCAGCTCCGGGAGCCCTGCGCCCCCCTGGAGCATTGGGACCCCCACGCAGATCCAGGAGCCCCACGCCCCCCCAAGGCTTTTCCCCCGTGCCGGTGCAGCCCTGATGCCAGTGGGCTTACTCCACGCCACTGCTGCCCCGAAGTTGGCGGGCTCACGCCACGCTGCCGCTGCCCCGATGCCGCCAGCTTTCCCCCCTGTCTGGGCTGCTCCGGCTCCGCTGGGCCTTCCCCCCCCCGCCCAGGCTGCTCCACTGCTGCCAGCTTTTCCCCCGCGCCAGCGCTGCCCTGATGCCGCCAGGCTTGCCCCGGCCCGGTGTTGCTGCCGGGCAGGCTCTGCTTAGCTTGGGACTGTGGCAGGCTTGCACTTCCGGGTTGGCAAATGTCGCAACTTTTCCCATTATATAAGGTGTACCAGTCTATAAAGCGCACTTCTGGGTTTGGGGGAAAATTTTAGTCAAAAGGGTGTGCCTTATAATCGTGAAATTACTGTACATAATAGTGTGCAGAAAACATGTAGTGGTTCAAATCAAATCAAAGTTTATTTGATTCACAAAATCACAGAATGGTAGAGATGGGAATGGACCTATATAGGCCATCTGGTCCAGTGCCCCCACTCAACCAAGGGTTTTTTTTAGGGGATTTTAAAAAATCTTCTCCAGCTACACTTTTCTTCACCCACCCTAAGTCAATCTCTGTACATGTTCATGGCAAAACAAATTTCAACTTCATGCATCTAAATTTGCTCATTGCCCAGCACTATGCCCACATGGCTTTTGAGTGACTCCAAGGATGGAGACTCAGGAAAGTCTCGGCAATTTATGCCAATGCTCAGTAACTCTCACAATAAAAGTAAAATTCCTGATGTTTGGAGGGAAAGTCCTGTGTTTCAGTTTGTACTCACTGCTCAGGTACTTTCAGTGGGCACCACTGAAGAGAGCCTGGGTCTATCCTCTTTGCAGCTTCCTTCCAGGTATTTATAGACATTGGTAAGATTCCCCAAGACCTTTTCTTCTCCAGGTTGAATACTCCAGGCTCTCTCAGCCTTTCCCCATAGGAGAGGTGCTCCAGTTCCTTTACCATCTTTGTGGCTCTTTGCTAGACTCTCTCCAGCTTGTCCATGTCTCTCTTGTACTGAGTAGCCCAGAACTGAATATAGTATTCCAGATGTGGCCTCACAGGTCATGAGGTTTAAAAGTTATGGATTTAAACCTTAATTCTAGAGCTCGGCATTTTGTAGTTAATCTTATTAATTCATACATCTTTGTGCTAATTTTTAAAATGCTGCTGTACAGCATCTTCTCTCAGCCAGAGAGGTCTAATCTAGACACTGCACCTCAAATTTATCTCAGTTTTGTCTGGTGTAGCAATACACTTTCAAAATCGAAGCATCAAGTTGCAAAATTAAAATTATGTTCTTAATTAAACTTTCATGCATACAGACTGGAGATGCAAATTAGTATTTTCATGTGCAACTCAGGAATCTACATACCAAGGAGATAC
Organism: Turdus rufiventris; assembly: GCA_013186435.1. Lineage (NCBI taxonomy): Eukaryota > Metazoa > Chordata > Aves > Passeriformes > Turdidae > Turdus > Turdus rufiventris. Next base: position 5,282,115 of record PYHW01010840.1, read on the forward strand.
TATATTCTTATTTGTAAACACAATTACTAGATTTGTAAATGGAGTTACTTGATTTAAACTTGGGAAAACAAATTACTTATTTATTTACACAATAAATATTTACATGTGCAGTTTAATGTGCAGTTTATAATTTGACCAAGAGTTGCATTACTGATTCAAACATAATTTTATTTCTTTTCTGGTTATTACAGTGACATTAAAGCAGAATTCTTATCACTCATAGAAAAAGAAAAGAACTGATCCTAGAAACATATTTTAAGCCAATCATCTGGCTGCTGCCATCAACAGAAACATGTGGGACATTAGCTTTGAAATATTGCCATTTAGTTATGTGCAAATTATTGTAACATGATACATGGTGCTTAATAGCACCTGAAAAGGAAAGGAAATGTGATCATGTTATACTGGATATGAGAAAAAATTAAAAAAAAAAAAAGAAAAAAAAAGAAAAAAAATAACTCCCTTGTTATATTAGTAATCACGTTTTTCTGAAAAAAGTAGAATTCAAAGTTGCTCTATGTGTATGCATCAATATTTAATTAATTTGCAAGACTAGATCAATACCAAGGAGAAGAATCCTTTGAGACATATAAGACAAAATAATATAGTATCTTTAAGGGAATGAGATACTGAGCAGTCTACTGCTGTTTAACTATAAGCACGCTAAATAGCCCCTTATTTGTCACAGGCTAAAGGTTAAACACATATTTAAAGCCTTTACCAAACAAAGGTGTTAAAAATTCTAATGTCCAGCTACAATAATATGCTATAATATAGGTCAGGCAGAAGATATACAACTTGAAGCCTGGAAGCCAAACTAAATTAAGATCCTCATGGACAACAATTGTATTCCTCTGGTTCTCACTTTTGGTACATTTGGCAAAGCATTACAACAGATCACATTTTCTACATGAGTCTTCACAGATCTCATGGAACTCTGCAGATATTTTAATAGAGAGCAGTGCAGTATTTAGTATTCTCACTCCAAGCACTTTAGGACAAGACTATGGTGTCTATGAGCATTTGCAGGCAATTGAACAAATAATAGCAAGTCAGTAAGAGTTATCTAGAGTATTTAAAATAAAGAAGACTTTCAAAATACAAAACACAAGCAGATACTGAGAGAGGGCAACCCATATAAATTTTTAAAGGCAGTTACTCAGCTCTTCTCTAAAAGAGCTGGAGGTATGTGACACTGGGGATGTAGCATTTAAAGCTGCAGTGAAGACACTGTCAGTAGTGCACAACTTGGACCCAGGACATTTCCTGATTCATTGATCTGATGCACAGATAAGGACATCAAGAGACAAAAATCTCTGCTGGAGGCAAGGTGTGGTAATGCAAGTCTTCATTAATTTCCAATGTAAAATCAAATAGGTTAAGTCACATAGATCTTAAACTCATCTGTTTGACTTTGAACTGAACAGACAAGCAGATAATATTTTCTCTTCCCACCCCCGCTTAAGGCCAAGAATATTCACCTGCTTACATCTGCTCTTACGCAACAGAGTTGTTCTGAATCACTCCACAGTTAAAACTGTGTAGATAAAACTAGAAATGTGGGGGTTTAAAGTTATGGGTCTTCATTATTTTGCTAGAAAGTATCTTTGAGTTACTTGGCCAATCCTTGGAATGATCCCAGTATGTGAAACAGTTTGGAGTACTGCTTGTACCTGAAGCAGGGATTACAGTTTCAGGAACTCCAGCTGCAGCCCTCAGGAGGAAGCAAAGCAGCATACTACACAGAAATTAGAAGTACAAGGATGTGATCAGTGTCCAAGGCACAGAACATAACTAGGCTGCACAGGACAAACAAGGCAAATCAAAAAGCATGAAATGTATATTGAAACATAAACCTCAGATTAAAATTTATTCTCTCAGAAATTTCCTATCTATCTTTCCTGTATCTTACCAACCAATCTGTGTCTCATGTTGTTCCCAAGGTTAATTTTTAATAAAATGCAAGATTGTTCATCAAATTTCTTAAAATTCTTTATAAATCAGATATACCTTGCAGCAGAGCAAAGTTGGTCTGGCAGAAGCTCTTTAATTTTAACTTACCTTTAATTTTTGCTCAGGTTTTAATAGTTTTATTTGGACTAATTCTCAGTAATTGTAGGCATTTACAGTGTCAGCATTTTAAAAACACAGCAGAACTAAACTTCTTTCACTCTCATGTGGCAGTGACTGTTGGAAAACAATCTATCACTCTCAGCTACCTTGTAAAACTCACTTGTATAAACGTGATCACTTCCTCCTATATCATTATTTAGACCACCTGTCACATCTGCTCATTAGTCATGGATATAATCTCAGGGAAAATACTTCCTTTTAATTTAATATTGCAGAGAGGTATTAAAAATGAAGATTGGTGTTTGAGAGGCCTCTGGGCACCACTAGAATAGAAATGAGAATGACAAATGGTGAAAGCCTGTTAAAACTGGCTGTGTTGTGTGAATGGATGACAGGTTGGATGTTTTAACTGAAAACAAATCTGTGATGTATTTGAAGAAGACTTTTGTCTGAACATTCCCCCACCCCAGACCCAGAAACATGAGTCTTACCAGTAGCAGAGTCTTTTGGAGCTTGGGTAGAATGTGCTCTGTGCCAGAAGGTGCTTGTTTTTCCAGCTGCTGGGATATGATAGAGATGTAATCCATTTTCTGTGTTAACAGGTCTTCTCTCAGAGCAAGTTACTGAATGATCTTGACAGGCGCTTGCCTGAACATTATTAACAGAACAAGTATTTTTTGCCCAAGGTTCGTATTTGGCCGTGCTGCAGTCAGGTGTAGAGATGGCAGTGACCAAGCCAGCACAACCAGCAGTATTCTCACTGTTTTCTGCACTGATCCTATTTAAAACCTGACTTGCTAGCACAACATGCCTGTCAGTGAAATCACTGCTGCTAGCACTGGTAGCTTGCAGGCTGGCAGGCAGCAGTGACTGACACCCAAGGCTAGCTGTGTTTTCAACACTTCTGTTTCCCGGCAGAGGTGTGGAAGGTGGGTGAGGTGTGAGATACTTCCCTGTGGCTTTTTGACTTTTGTTGGCTTCAGTGGCTGACTGCAGTTGGATCATAGTGCCTCTTCTCTTCTTGGGCATACATTGTGACTGGACTCTTACAGATGCTGCTCTTCTGGTTATTTTTGCCTCATTTTTGAGTTGACCACCTTCTTTGATTTTAGAATTATTGCTGCATACTGGGGGTTTACTTGCTTCATCTTTTGATACCATCCAAGCTTTCTTAGCAGAAAAGGATCCTGTAGATGTAAATATATCCTGAGATGGGTATTCTTTATTTGATTTTTCAGTATTAACATTTGGTTTTGATATATGAGAATTTTCCTGACGATTTTTTATGAACATGGAGTTTGAAGGCTGAGCAACAATACTTAAATTATTCTTAGGAGCATTATTTGCAGTTTGAACACATTGCAGCTGTGAAGAAGATATTTCACTGATGTTTTTTTCATAGCATTTTTCATTATTTTCTATTATTATCTGGTCAATTTGATCGCACCATTTTAGCTTCTTATTGTATTTTTCATTTTCTGTGCTTTTCTTTTTTATTTTTGCTAGTTCTAAACTGTCTCTGATACATGACATAGGTTGAGTTCCAAAACTGATCCCATGGTCTGTAACCACAGCTTTCAAATGACTGGGTTCATATTTAGAATCCTTCTTTAAGATACTTCTGAATAACTCTGCTCTTTTTCTTTCAAGAATATTACTTTTCAATATTTTGTCCTGTGCAGAATTGAACTCTGTATCAGGTAAAAGTGACGTAGTTTCAATTATATTTCCTTTTTCTCCTTTATTATTCCATTGCTTAACTTCCAACAGAACAGAGGTATTTGGTACATCCTGAAACGAAGATGTTTCTGAAATAATATGATTCATACATTTAATATTTTCTTCTTTTGTTTCAGTCATTTTTCTTAAGGTATTTTTAAAAAAGCCTGTACTGATGTTTTTGTCCTTTGGTAATACATCAGCTGTGCTGGGAATGCCAGTGGAACATCCCTGATTAGGAAATAAGATTACAGATGTTGCAATAGGTTGAGTGGATGCTTGAATAGCTTTAGTTCTCTCCTGTGGGGTCATTTTAAAACTCTGATCTTGCATCAGATCCTGAATTCTTTCTCCTGGAAAAGAATCAGGGCTGTCCCAAGCTCTGATAGGATTGAAAACAGTATGACCAGTGGTAAATGTGCTAGCTGTTCCAGAAGATGGCTTGCTTCTGTCTTTTATATTTTGCAGAAAACTAAATGCATTACTTACAGAGCTCTTTTGCTTACCACAGGGAGAGAATTCTGCAGGTTGTTTTCCAGATCTATGAGAAGCAGATGATTCCTCTTCTGAAGTGTTTGCATGTTCAGCAGGAGTTAGAACATTATATTTAGCTAAAAGATCATGAATAGGTATGTTGTGGTAGCGTAGCAAATCTACATTTCTCAGACAATTATTTAGATGTGCATTTTTAGAAGTACTTTGATCTGTGTGAAGCAAACCATTACTCCTAGTCTGGCATTTTTCTGGATCATACAGGGCACAGTCACACTGTGTGGTAAAAGATGATTCACTCTGTGTTGTGCAATTTCCATTTTGTTCTCCAGCCTCAAGACTGTCAAGGCTCATCAGGCTCTCTGAATCATCTGTTTCTTTGACTTCTTGATGAAAATTCTGAAATACAGGCATAAAACCAAACTCTCAGATTTATAAGAAATGTGGTTTTGCTGAAAATAATTTTTCATTAATGAGAGCTTAGACGAAATTAATATTGAGCCTAGTGTTTTAATGACTCGGGGTAATATCTCCATTAAATGTTTCCATCAAGTCCAAATTCACCTGTGTTAAATTGCAAAAGAAAATTATGTAGTTTGGGAAGAAATCCAGAGGAGAGAGCAGCATAGTTCAGCAAATTTAATCTTAAATTATATATCAATTCTGCAATATTAAAAAAGGAACTGATTTACCTGAACAACAGCACTGTTTCTGAATTTCCCTATGAGACTGGATGGTTTTCATTGTCTGTAAGGGTACTTGAGTTATAAATTGAAAGAAAATCCATTAAAATGAAGGTTTGATAGGGGATTTACCCCAAAATGCAACTTTTCCGTAGTACTAGACTGGATATATTTTTTTCCATATAAAGCACCACAAGTGATGAGGAGTTAAGCCTTGTCATGGCAAACACAGAAAAGTCTCTTGGTTATCATAATAACAGTGATTAACAACTCCCCTCAGCGAAACTCCTTCAAGTCTTTCAGAAAGAAGATGATAGCTCCTGTTCTACAAGGACAGATCAAGTCCCAGAGCATAAGGGATTCTCATCCACTTCCCCAACCTTTTCATTAAATTTTAATGGAGTGATAAAAAGCAGCAACTGGCACCATCTGAAACACCAGTGAGACAACTGTGTGCATGTACTATACAAATGTTTTCTTCACTACTACTCCTCTCTCCAAGCACTTAGATGCTGACATGTTGAAAATACATAATTGTTAAGCACAAAACTTAAAAAAACACATGAACATAAAGGAAAACAAACATGTCAGCAATTTTTACAATCTCATATGCTCTTTCCTGGAAGTTCACTTTCACACAGCTCAGCAGAAAAGTAATTTTAAACCTTATGTTTGACAAAATTGGTGGGAAAAATTTAGAGAAACCTAATTAGTTATGCAATCTTATGCAGTAAAGATTTTTTTAAATTAGTGATTTCAAATAGAAAATGTTTCAACAAGCAAAATCTGTTAACCTAGGTGAGTGACTATATATCCCCTAACAATGACATAGAATTAACATTTTGAAAACTCACCAAACTTAGAATTCTTCAGCAAATAACAACACATTTTTGTAGTAAAAGTTTTTTATTCCAATAAAATTGTTATATCTAAATATTGTATATTTTATAGTTGTACAAATATATTAAATTGCAGAAGAAAAAGCTTAGTAAGTCCTGAAAGATTTTTATGATTGAATTGAATCTTATCTTCTTATCTTCCATTGGTGCAGTCTTCCATTATAGTTACAATCTGAGATAGAGATACTAAATAGAAGATCAAAGAAGGAAGTGTAGGGACAGATCCCTTTAGGCAACATTTTCAAACTAAACCTATACAAACGGAGTCCTTTTAATAGAAAAGAATAAGTAGCACTTTGTTAGTTATTTATTAACCTTTATTTTTAGCCAAATGAAACTGTTAACCTCTGCTTGAACTTCCCCAAAAAAGGAAAAGAATATACTCAGAGTTTCCTGTATAAGGGTAAATTTAAGAACTAACTTTGAAAGTTTCAGGAGAAAAAAGCAGTGAAAAGAAATTACAGCTGTCAGGTTTACTTCTTGTCTAATTTGGAAACTGCACCTGTACAGCAAAACACATGTTTCTCAAATGACAGACAGAAAAAAAAATTATAATGATTGATTTAAAAAAAACCTCTTGATAGCAGGTTAGTTTAAGCTGATAAATCTGGAGGGTGCAAGAAAATTTCTAACTTTTAAAAATTAAGATAAAAAAATTCAATGCAGTTGTGCTCCAGAGATTGAAAATAGACTTTTTCCTACACTGTGTAAAAAAGTATGCTCCTTATAAAGCATGGAAGACAAAATCTCAGTTGAGGTAACATCTAAAAATGTTGGGAACAAAAGAACAAAGAAGGAGTTCTCATTTAAACACACGCTCACTCTTAGTTCATGCAAATTTAGTTAATTTACATTTATTTTGTTGCATCATATAATTTAATCCTTTCACACATTAAAGATGCTTAACATTCTCATTAAAATATTTGCATATTTCCCATTTTAGGTTACTATGTAATGCAAATGAATGTCCCATTTCCTTGTAAAAGTATGTAATTAGGAGAATTTCTGCAGAAATAAAAAAGCATTCAACAATTATCTTTTTTAGTGATCAATAAGTGCAGGGAAATAAACCTGGAAATCCCAATGACTTAATTTTATTTAATCTGTGAGAATATTATAGGATGATATGAAAACAAAATGTTCATAGACTACTATATTGCTTTTTACTGGATTTGCATTTTTCCTGTTATATAAGTACAATTTATTGTATTGCCTATAGCCTGCATTATCTTATGTTATGATGCATGAAATCTAACACCCAGACTTATCCACATCCCTGGGAAATGAATACTTCTGAGGAGTTAAAGAGGTCACTTGTATGTCTTAGGAATTAGAACAGCTGCCAAGCAATTTCATTTTGGTAAACAAAGGGAAAACATGAGCCTAGGAGATCTTTCATAAGGCCAATGAAAGAACAACATAGCCACAAGTAAAATTTTTAGTGAACATGACAAGTGAATTTTCTATCAAAGGACTTTGTCAGCATGATATTACACTAAAGAGCCACTACATGTTTGTTTGACATGTTCCACAAAAGAAGTGCAGATCATTTGTAATTCCAATAGGGGAATGGGAACACTCTTCTGAAAATAAAATCCTGAAAAAATGCTTCCTGTTCTGAAAACTGAGGCCCCTCACATCTCCCACACTACTTGCTATTTTTGATATTTTCAACTGGTTTCTTTAAAGAAATTATTTGCTTTTTATATGTGTACGTTTATCATGGTACACTTGACATTGACTATGAAGTAAAAGACACCACTGAACTTACTTAGATGAAAAACTAACTTTCAAAGCCAGTGAGGTACTTAATCAACTTTTTTCAAATTTACCAACTATGGAATGGGAAAGTTCACTCAAAATTAAATCTCATTTCTATATAAGTTTGAAAAATACCATGTACATAGCACTGTACAATGCTTATTCCTCAGAAGATTTGGGCAGACTCAAGAGTGCAAGATGCACTGTGAAAGGATTTTCATGCTTACCTTACAAAAGAGATCCATTCTATTGTGCCAAACCCACCAAAGAAGCTATGAAGGTACAGGGTGACCAGAGAAAAGCTTGCTAGCGGCACCTCTGTCTTTCCCAGTCTGATGCCTAGGTGCCTGATCTCCTCCCAGGCTAAGGATACAGAAACTACCTATCTATGAATCTATGAGTTTTGAAAGGACCTGATTTGCTTGTTTAGAAAATCATCATAGGATGCTAGAAATGCACGTTCAAACTTCTCAGGGTAAATTCACAAGCATGTGGGCAATTTCAGTAAGCCATGCTATCAGAAGATTCAAAAGAAAAATGATCTGAACACTGAATACCAATTTTTCGTTCTTATTTTCAGTCTCAATAAGCCCTGAGGTAAATGTAGGATTATACAATGCATAATTGTGTAGGATTCAGATTTACAGCTGAACTTGTCTCTCTATTGCTTTAGCATCACAGTACTCAGAGAGCTGTTTCTCAGGTACCCTGTCCCCGGTGTCTAACTCTCACACACTAATCTAGCCATTCAATTCCAGGAGTGCAATTTATAATGCTAGGTATAAACTATTAACATTTTAAAATTATTAAATGTTGAGGCATTGTTCTTTCCTCTTTTTGGTTCTAACCAATAAATTCCATTTGAGCAGGCATCGTCTACCCCACAAATTGGTCATGTAACAATATCATGAGATTGCATAATTAAAAACCATGATAAGGCAGATAGTCATAGAGAAATACTGGGCATGGATATGAACTAGGAATTTTAGAAGTTCTTTAGTGTTTAACTAATAATAATTTGACTGAAATGGAGCCATAACATCAGTAAAAAAGACTAGATTAATACTATTTGACCAGTACACAGCTCCTGAATAAATCAGTGTGTCAATACAATTTTTAAAGTAATCTGTCGTTCAGCTGAGGAACTACCCTACCAGTGCTCTTTATTTTCTAAAATAATAGTATACATTTTTGTAGTCAATGAAAAAGGATTTTTTTTTCTTTTAGCAGTATACTTTGTAACTATGGAAGAGTTTTTAACATGGTCCCAACTCTTGTGCACTGCACAGCAGCAGCCAGGGCAGAAGGTAGATTTATGTAAGGAAATCCTAAAGGTCAGATATAGAAACACTTCTAGAATCTTGGAACATCCTCAATTGAAAGGGACCCATGAGGATCACTGAGTACAAAGCCTGACTGCATACAGGGCAACCTGAAGGCTAAAGGATATATCTAACAGCATTTCCTAATACTTATATTCATATCTTTCTAGAAATAAATTTACCTAATAAGGCATTTGCATGTAATTTCCAACATTCACCACATGCTTCATTAACATAATCAATTATATTGTAAAAAATTTCTTTGACTTACATGCTACCTGTTTTATAAATTCAACTTTTTTCAATCAGATATGTTTAAAGACATACATTCTTCTTAAGAACTTCACAGATTTGGTTTATAAAAACTTGTACAAGCTTTCAGCGTCTACCTTCCCCTAAATAGCCAACCAAATTTTAAGGTTACAGTAATTTCATGACTATAAGGCACACTCTTTTGACTAAAATTTTCCCCTGAACCCGGAAATGCACCTTATAGTCCGGTGCGCCTTATATGATCTACAAAGTTCAGAAATTTGCCTACCCGGAAATGCAAGTTGCGAGCTGAGCCACGAGGGGGGGCGGGACCGGGCAGCCCCCGGGCAGCAGGAGCCACGCAGGGTGGGCAGGACCGGTCAGCCCCCGGCCAGCCACGTGGGGTGGGAGGGAGTGGGCAACCCCGCCCCGCGCCGCCCTGAGCTGAGGGCAGCCTGAGCCCAGAGCAGCCCCGAGCCAAGGGTAACCCTGCCCCATGCCGCCCCCGAGCTGAGGGCAGCCCCACCCTGCACTTCCCCGAGCCGCGGGCGGCCCCGAGCCACCCTGAACCGCAGCAACCCCAAGGTGTGAGCCGTGGCTGCCCTGAGCCCCGCCTTGCCAGCTGGGGGTGGGCAGGAGTGCCGAGGCCCCGTGCATGGGGAGGACACTTGGGGCTGCGTTTAAAGGCTACACCGATCTTTGAAAAATGTTTGCAAATTGAGCACATGCCAGTATTTGTTACTTTGTTGTGTGCTGTGCGGCTCCTCGCTGCAAAAAAAAAAAAAAAGTGCGCCCTATAGTCCGGTGCGCCTTATATGATCTACAAAGTTGCGAAATTTGCCAATGCCCAGGGGGTGTGCCTTATAGTCCGGTGCACCTTATGGTTGTGAAATTACTGTAATTTTTAAAAATCTTGCCACTGTTTGAAATAGTGCAATTTGTTGTTTATTTCAAGAGCTTTCAGTTTTCTGAAAGAGCCCCCAGCTACTCTCTGCTTATCATTGTCCTCTGAATTTTGGGTGTTTGGTTTGATGCTGTATTTATTGTGAACCATACTTCCTTATGGAGATATGGAAGTATTGGGCATAAACTGCCCAGCAAAGCTCAAGCTACTAGATACCACAGAAGTGCTGCTACAAGTTTATAATTATTAATATTAGAAATAATGTAACAATTGACTATGCTCCTGGGTATCCAGGTTACCATTAAAATGCTAGGATAGAATCAGAATACTAGCATAGAAAACGTAGCTGAATTCTGTGTTGCTTTGCAAGTCACAAAAGTCTTATCTTTTTAAAAAAACCTAAAACACAGCTCTGCCATCTTCAAAGGGGGAAAAGTATTTTGGAGATTGTTACTTAAACCTTCATGAAAAATCAACAGATTTTCCAACATTCCCTTGAGTGTATACTATCACTGATAATACCACATTAACATAATGCAGCATCCTGGTAGACCCATATGCACAAACTTTACATCTCCCAGTCCCTTCCATCTTACTGTAACTGCAGCACACTGAAGATTTGCTACTGCTATTTTTTAGTCTCTTCCTTTCTTTCAGCTACATTTATGAGCATCTTACTCTGCTGCAATAAAACAAATCCCTTCAAAACTAATTATGAAGTATAATAAAAATACTTTAGTGCATAGCTATACATAAATATTTCACACACACATATATACACACGCACACACACACACAAATGGATGAATACATGTATATGAATGTAAACCCAAAAATGGAGTCATGCCAATATGTATGGCAATTCTTATGAAAAAACTATATTGTTGTAAATAAGGAACATCTACATATTAAAGGACACTATCAATTTCCTTGTTCCTGTGGTTTGTGAGCTATGCTACATGTATAACAATTATAACTTATCCATAAACCAAACCTTATCCATGTATTAGTATAACTCTGAAACAATCTCTTCTGTACTGAAAAGCTGTTTCAGTTTCAATTATACAGTATTACCTGTTCAAGAAGTGTTTTGAACTGAAGAAAGACACTCTCGAATGAACTCCAGATGGTCAGGTATGAAGATTGTCATGTGATTTTATGCAGCACAAGTTTAGAATAATTTTACAAAAAACCTCCCCCAAAACCTCAAAACCTACTCTTGAGGAATAGACAATCAAAACAAGTTGGAGTATTTGGGTAAAATAATTTAGTCTGGAGATACATTTCCATTTGTCTTTATAGCACATGTGAATTTTGGATTACTGAAATAATGTGGACGATAGCCGTTAGTCACAATATTGGTTGAAAGCCAATGAAAACTGAACACCTCTCCTCTTGCCAAGAGGAAAATAAGGAAATCACTCAGGCCTGTCATATAATTTAAATGAACAACATAAAAATGTTAACACTCATGTTTACAAGTAAAAAAATGGCCAACATTTCTAGATTTAAGGTGACTGTAGAAACCTATTTCAAGTCGTTGAATGGTCTCTACAAAATCAACTTCTGCTTCAATGCCATTTTAACCTAAGCCTCCCCGACAGAGTCTGTTTTCCCACTAACTAGCCTTGAGTATTCTAAAAGTTCTTGATGCTTGGGAGAGACTGTAGACACACTCCTTTTTTCCATGCTGGTCTTGCCTATGACTCTGAAGAATTAGACTGACACAACACCTCTTGCAGAAGGAATCTTTGGTTAACTCATTCCAATCATACTACAGTTTTTTCATCAGTTTTCTGAAACATGTTCATTTCACAGACACTGAACTTCAAAAGCACAGTAACACAAACAGCTAACAGTCTTGCAAGTGAACTCCTGCAAGGCAGGTGATGTCCATACCATTGAGTGGAAAATATTCTTGTTTCTTAGAGACTTATGTGATTTTACATGTAACATATATAAACATACACAATACAGTAAGATACAAATTTTTCCTGTATTAGACATAATACAAGAATAACCTGATGAGCTTAGGGTTTGGGTTGCAATATCTGAGAAATAACGCTGGTGTTTCATTCCTATTTCATTAAATATTGAAGTATTCTATTCCAAGAGGAGTGATATCCATAGAAAGAGTGGCACTGAATACTTCAAGGCTACACAATACACTCAGAAAAAACATTGAACCAAGGTAAAAACCCTGCTGCAAATCAGTCAGAAAGGGATTTAAATTCAGATTTCACAGATACCACTTGAGTAACCTAATTATGGTCATATAAAGGGGGAAAAGTAAAATACAGTCTCCACGTGATAATCTATACCTATTTTGTCTTGAATTAGCTCTTACTTCCAAGTATTTTGCTTAAAAAATGAAATTATAGACATGAAATGTTATGCTATCAGTTTAGTTCAGGCATAATGTATTTTTACGGTAGAGCATAGAAATATTGTACTGACCAAAATAATGTTGCATGGCCATGAAATTGAAGAAGTGACAAAAACAAAAAGACAAAAAATACCTGAACAATACTCTTTCATGTCTCATTTGAGCCATTTAGTGGAAATTTTCTAAATTATTCAGTTCAAGGCAGGTAGCAAAAATGGAAAATTTCAACATAATGAGTTAACAGCTCAAAAAAATGCTAAGCACTTTGGGACTAATGTCATTTGGTGAAAAGCTGCATGCAGCTTTAGCTAAAGACCATGCTACCAGCTCCACCTTAAAAATTTTATTTATACATGCAATAAAACCAGGAAAAGATGGAGAGATAAAACCTTTTTTTGTGAATTAAGTCAGCAATATTAAATTATTCAAAATGGAACATACTCATGAACAAAAAACACTAAATTTGATGTACTGGCTGGGATGCAACTGTTACACAAAATAAAATCCACTGTTCTCAATACTTTACACAAAATAATTTTGGAAAATGGTAGAAGCCACTAAAACCCTTGGCTTACCGATGAATCTGTACAAATATTTAGAGATGAAAAGCACAGAACACAACAAATCTACTGGTAAAAGGTTCACATAGAACTTTATTGCCCTGTAGGAAAGTAAAGAATTTTAGGAATCTTTATAATCCTGTTGGGCCTGTAAAAACAGAAACAAAGAGAGGTCAAAGGATCTCAATGGATGGTCAGGTTGCAAAGCATGTGCACAGTGAAATACTTTAATTTCAGAAATTACTTTGGACAGCAGGTAGTATCAAGACTACTGAAGTCTAAGAGTATTCTAAATCCTTATAAATCATAAATTTTATTAGTAAGAGTATTAAAAACACTATTTCACAAAACAGGAAGTCACAATGCACATGCACACCAGCCACCAGCACAATCCAAATATTAAACTTCCAAAACTCAGACCTTAGAACAAGGTCAGCAGCTTTCTTGACTATTTTTTCTAATCAGAGTCCAAAGCATGCAATTTCAATAAAGCAAGTCCAAATGTCTGAAGTATAAATATTTACATTTTGAAACTATTCATCAGAGGAAAGAAGCTGAGCAACCCCTAGTGGTACCAGAAAAATACCTTCTGGAGAAAAAGCAAATTTTTTTACTGGTATTTTCAAAAATACATTAATTTGTAAACACAAGTTCCTATATTATAAGCTGTGTCCAAAGTTGATGACAATTATTAGAAAAAACTGAAAGCAAAAAATTATGCATGACTCACAGCTGTTTTCCCCCAAAATTCCCTTAGGAAGTGATAATTCTGTTTGATAATACACTCCAATATAGAAATCTTAAAATATGTTTAGAAGAATCTTTTTATATATTTTTCTCAAAGAGAATATGTTTTGTTTTCTAATTCTAAGATGCTCTAATGCAGCTATTGCCAAATTCAGCATCATTATTTAGGAAGGAATTTGCAAACTCTCTTCCAATGCAAATGTGATATTATTAAAAGAAAAAAGCTTAGAACTTCTAATATTTTTGTAGAGTGGTTATTAGTTTTATCAGCTCTCTTCCATAAATTGTCACTTTCTCCTCCTTCTTTTATGCCTAGAAATAAGAAAGAACACTGCCAGTACAACCCAAATGTTCTCTCCATTCAACTTCTTTGAACCTCACTCCAGTTCACTGAGATTTTCTGTGTTAGACATCAGCTGCTCAAGATTTTCATGAGTAACATCATAACAAAGTAGAAACAAAGGCAGAGAGGAATGCTCCTAGAAACATCAACATCAAACCATATCCAACTCTCTAAAGCCTTTCACAAGTTATCCATACACTTGTATTAAAAGGAAAAGCCCTTGCTCTATGGCCACCAATGATTCCATGCCTCCATCATGACCAAAATAGAGAGATGGGCTTCAAGGAGTCCAGGTCATTTCAGATACCATGACTCTGGATACCAATAGATATTATAGAATTAAAAGAATGAGCCCCAAAGTATGACCTCCTTTTTCCAAAAAATGTAATGTTGAAGACAGTATTTCCAAAATCAAAGACAACACTGAGACATAAAATCAGACTTAAATATGCACAACTAAAAATCACTTTAGAGCTCAGTTCTCAATTTTCACTGTTTCTAAGGTGACTTTTAAAACTGATTTTTAGTCTAAAAATTAGTTTAGACAGAAAAAAAGGTCGTTACTGGAAGCAGCTATTCCAAAGATGACAAAAAAGGATCTCAAGAGACTCGAAGTCAATCTCTAACATATCACCACATGCTGGGAAAAAAACAACCAACCAAAAAAAATCCCCCAACATTTGACATGCCATCATTATAGTGCCATAGCATTTTGTGCTGATCTGTCACAATCAGCACAGCAAAAACTTGGGTGTGCACTGAAAATCATCGTTTTAAGTTCAGAGGTAGCACAAGACTCCGGTGATTGCCTATTGGCTACCAATGTCAGAGACAAGAAGTCTGACATAGAAATCTTATTTAATGGAAAAAAAGGACGACATAACAGGTATCTTGGATGAATTTGTGAAAACATTCTTATAAATATTTTTAAAGATCTCTGGCTTCTTTCTGGAAAATATGTGTAATTTTACTAAATAATAATGATAATAATGATAATAATAATAAAAAATTAATAAATATAAAAATAATCTATTGATAAGGCATAGTGTTGTCTAATTGATAAAGACAGCTGAACAGAACTTTCATTTTTATCACATTCAAAAAACTTTCTGTAACACTTACAAGCATCTTGCAATGAATCACATGAAAATGAAAATATCATACCTCCAAGCTGTTGAGATGCTGTTTTTCAAGGAGCTCTTGCATTTCTGTCAGATTTTTCTGGAAGAGAAGTTGGTGACGATCCATGTCTGTTCTACTGCTCTCCTGCATTGTTTCATCACAGCCAAACATTGCTGAATTCTGCTTCTGATGGGAAGAATCACTTCTAGATGCTGATGAGGATGAAGTGTCATCTGTGGTTCTTGACACAAACAAGCAAATTATTACTTTGTCTTATTTCTATGCATGGACTGTACATTTTTAAATGTGTTTCTTACCAAAAGTATACACCATCAATAAATGATGAAAAGCCGACAAAATGCTGTTAGTACTATCTGAAAGTGTCCAACACTTTCCATTTTAAAACTTCTCTTCTGTTATTTATAAATAGAATTTTCTGATTGGGTTGTTGGGTGACTGCCTCAGGCAGCATTAATACGGAAAAAGTCAGCCAACAGTTTGGTAATTTACAGAAACAGAACATGGAGCATTGGGATTTTTAAAAAAAAAAGGAAAAAACGAACACAAAATAGGCTTTATTTTTCCTTAAAGTTGGCTTATGCAGAGTGTAACTATATTGATGCTGTCAGGTATTCCCTTACTTGGAAGAGCAAGAAGGCTTTCTAGTATCCAGAGAGCCCAAATCTACCAACAATGTGTAATGTCAGAATTGTGGTATGTTAAATAGTTGGAATTTGCTGCCTGACAAAATAAATCTTTGGACTAGCTAGTGTATAGTTGGGCCCTCTGACCAGCTCTTAGCTAAAGATATATTTTTCACATATGTACAGAAATTCAATAACCTCTTTCCTCCATTTCTATCAGTTTCTTCAGCTTAAGGTCTTTCTTCTGAGCTTTCTCTTCCTGCACTTATAATTATCCCTTTTCTTTTAGTGGATCTGTTTCAAGTGGGTAAATAACAAGACTTTTTTTGTATTTATCACAATACAAAGAATTTTAGAGCAATGGAAAATGGAAACTTTCTAACCATTAAAATTATTGTTATTTTTCAGGAGATTTTATACAAGACTACAAAAAATGTTGGCTTAATTGCAGTGACCTAAGGAGAGCCTAAAATGGAATTTATTATTTCTGATGGAATGGCTGACAGCAAAAAGGGAGAACAAAATCACATATTTATTTATTGGACTCAGAAAACTGCATGCTGTTTTCTATTGAATGGCAGATAAGCTCCCTATCCCAAAACTTTGTTATTGTTGTGGACCAGACTGACTGACACCTGGCCCCCAAAAATCTAGCTTGTTGGTTTTTTGGACACACACAACTCTCTTTATTTGAGTACTTCAACAACTCATATTTATAAAAAATTTCTACATGCTTGGACCATTTATATTTATAAAAGTTTCAACATTCCAACTTTTCCATAGACCATTTTTGATTTGTCATATTAAAGTTTATATCCAAAACTGAACTTCATCAAACACAGCAATTTTAAACATCAATAGGGAAAAAGAACAGCATGCCATTTAGACACCTAATGTACAAACATCCCAGTGTCTGCTGGCTAATGAGTTTTCCAAAATCTTTGCTTTAGCATGTGATAACTAAACGCTACTAGAAGCAAAATGGTTTTACTGCAGCATGGAATACACTTACTAGGTGTTTCAGGACTTTTGCTTTCTACAACAGGAGTAAATATGTCTCCATTGCTTTATTTATTTTTTTACACCTTTTGAAACACAGATTTTATGAATTCTAGAATCTTTTAAAATTCACAGATATTCAGTTGTGTCTGAAGCTATATTAATCTTGCATACTTAATACAGTATTCTTTTCTTCCTTTAAGAGGAGATTGTCAATGAATTCTATGCATTCTCTTTCTGAGGAAGGGTAAATTCTAAAGATGACACAAGACTTTTGGCTTCAGCATTTATAGAATTGTTAGAAGCAACAGAAATATAGAAAGGTATCTACTACTTCACATGAGCTAGTTATTACCCATCCCAAAATTTCTAATTAAAGGGATAATAGGAAATGTTTAAAGCTTTACAGCTCAGAACTGGTGAGCTTTAAAGAACCTTCACTGTTCAGAACTTTCTCGAAATGCTCTTCTGTTCTAACCTGTATGAGCTGTCTTATGACCTCCCAATAGGTCTTAGTGGACTTCATTTTGAAATCCTTCTGGTGCTGGGGTCACTTATCTTCATGTTTTTTCCTTGAGAAATTTCTAATTTCAAACTTACAGAAATATAATTAACTTTGATACTCTTAGTTCTGCCTTAAATTTGGTTACTAGGGGAAAACAAACTGTAAAAGAGTATGAACATATAAAATTATTTTCCTTAGGAAATGAGGTTAAGAAAATGAAAACTGGAAAAAGAACACACTATAATTATTAAAGGATCGTGAATTTTTACAATTCTACAAATAAAAATGGAGTGATAGTACTGTAAAAAATGGTAAGTGGTTTGTACGAGTCCTGGGATACCAATGTGTTGCACAAGAAGCAGTTTGAAAAAAGATGAAAAATAAAGAAAGAAATGATAAAGGCACTGAAATGCTGGCCTTAATCAAGCCTATGAGTGGAATGAAATAAATGATCAGGAAACCTGCAGCAGGGTTCAGAAACATCTACATTTTCTGCCATAAATTAAATTTAGCTATAATAGGCAGATTTCTTGCTTGTTTTTGTTGCTTCCTATGAATGCTGACTAGAAAGTAGCATGAGTGTTAAGCTTTGTGAGTTATAAAATATTTTCTTAACTGACCAGTTTATCATTTGAAAATGTGTTAATCAGGAGAGACATGTAAACAAATTGAGTATTAATATCACAATAAAGCACACACTGAAGCCCAAAAGTAGGGAGACCTCTTTCAAGCAGAATTTATCTCTGTTCTGAACATCTGCACAATTTATATCATACAGAAAATAACTGAAATGCAGAAATGAATAACAAAAGAAGCAACAACAAAAATAACCCCCTGAGCTGCAATGTGAAAGAAATGAGAGATTAGGAAAGGGATAACCAGGAACTAATAGGAAATTCAGCAGATACATAAACAATGTATGAAAGAACATTTTGTTACAAGTCAAGGTATCTTAGAAATAGTGCTTGGGTAGAACAAAAAGTATGCATATAAAATTTTATGTAATATAACATGAAATTACAGGTCAAATTTTTACCAGGATGCTCTTGATTCACATAAAGAAGGAGAAATATACAGGAATGACAGCTGGAAAGAAGATCCTTGGGTGACCATGCAACCTAGAGTATCCTTGAATGTCAAAAGCAAAAAAAATCTGGATAAGAAATCATCTAGACAGAAGAATTCTGAGAACAGCAAATGGTTTGATAACCATGGCAATCTGAGCTGGGCTATAACTAACTGGAGACTGAGTTAGTCTTGACTATTCCCAGAATTCCACTGAGGGGAAAAGGTTTGTGTCATCTCCTGTGCTGTTTTACCAACTGGACACAAACAACTCAAGGAAATTGCATAATGTTTCATTGGAAAAGTTCACAGAAATGCTTTCTTTGCCATGAGAGAAATGCCCTACAATTTCTTAAAGGCAATTGTCAGCTCTTTATTGAATACAGTAAGAAAATTACTTCCTTTGATCATCAAACAGGAATGCTTACCTGAAGTCAATTTTGTTTATGTTTGGTGTTAAAACTGATCCTTTTATTTGTTCAAGAGCTTCTTCTAAGCGAAAAGCTGCCTTTGTCTGGACTGGGGAGATCAGAGCTAAAAAGACACAAATGGGAAAAAGATTTTTAAAATTGGAATACTTTACCACAAATGGTTTGGTTAAGTTGCTGAAGTTTGGAAGCCTAAATCCAGACAGTTCAATAAACACAGCAGTTTAGCATTATTAGACATGCAAGAGCACCTCAAGTTCCTCTGAAACAAAATCCCAGTCTACTTATGTGTTTAGAGTCACGCAAGTATTCAACAGTTTTACTATTTGCTTTTAAACTGCACTGTTGAAAAAATATGAGGTTAAAAATATCTAACTTTGCTTTTACATCATGATTATTCCACTCATGCACTAAGCCAATGTTATGGCTTGCAGATATTTTACAGAGGCCAAATTGTAATTTAATAATTGAACCAGTGGGGAAAGAAGGAGTCCAGACAGTGTATTGCCACTTTCAAGTGATTAGAAGTAGAGTAGAGAGTAGCAGAGGCAGAATTCCTATAAACAAAAAACCAAGAGAAAAAACGGTGATTCCTTGTATTGCTACACAGTCTGGGCTGTCAGTAGAGTTATGAAGAAGCCCTAAGCCAGTACTGTTCTATTTTGTAATTTTAATCTGACATTTGATCTTGAAGTCAGAGACATTACCTCACAGCTGGCACAATTGCAGTTGGGAGAGTAAATCTGTTAAAGAATACCTAAGTAATAGACCATATCTTAAGCATTTGAACACTGGCAAGTTGACGGGAAATCAGACTTGGCCAATGCTGTTACAAACTCCTGCCAATCTGCACCGAATCCAAGAAAGCAGGAGCTGAGCTGAAGTGATCGTTGCTTCCCAACAAGAGAACAGCTTAGAAAGAGGACTAATTCAGAAAAAAAAGTTATGTACCATATCAATATATCCTAGGACTGCCTTTACTTAATGATAAATAAAATGCACATTTTTTAATATTTTATATTCAAAGGTTCAAAGAGGGAATCATTATGCTATCCTAGTAACTGTCGGTGGCCTTGTAACACCTCTCACCCAGCTGTGAAAGCACAGTACGGCAACCAGTAAGCACACTGCAATCAAAAAAGTGGGGAAAACCCAGGAAGTCACAATACCTCAAGGAGGTCATGCACTTACTGTGACTGGAATATTGTGAAATATCTCACAGTACAATTTTAAGAAAAAAAAATCAGTTTTTATTTCCCCTACCCAATTGTCATATGTATCAGATCTGAGCTTCTTGTCAGTTGTCTTGCTTTTGTGAATTAAGTTATTTGAGTGAAGTTAATTGTTCTGTTTACTAATAGAAAAGACTAATGGCCTCCAGAAGTCCCTTCCAACCTTAACAATTCTCTGATTCTGTGAATATAAAAACACTTGTATTGTGAGTAAGGGTTGATTTTTAATTGACAAACCCGTTTGTCTGTGTGGAGACAAGGACTGATGAGCATGCCGGAACTTAGCAGTCGCCTCCTGAAATTTAATTTTCCTCTGCTGCAGAACTTTTTCTCTAAATCTTTGTTCTTTTGCTTCTTCTTCCTTCTGTCTTTCTTCAAAAGCTCTGTATTTAAGAAGCAAAAGTAGATCATTCCTATGTTTGTGAATTACATTTACCAAAATATTAGTACCATACTTGCTTACCAACTTGACATTTTAGTACAGCAGCTTGCTTGTCCATAAGTTTAATGCTATTAACTTCAGCACAGCCAGATTTTTAGAATTTGTGGAACGTAAATAGGACAGAAGAGTCACAACATATTTTTATTTTTTAGCCTTAACCAGGAATTTGATTCTTTTTTATATGTGAATTAACATGCAGGCTCAACCAGTTCTTGTCACCAATGTGACTTTTACAACAGCCTTTACATTACCATGTAAGTGTTCACAGTGAGCAGATCAGTAGGAAGATTAACTGTAAATGCTCTGTGCATGCATTTCACAAGTTCTTGTGGAAATAATAACAGTTTAAAAGTTACAGTTTAAAATAACACAAAGGACTACAGCTTTTATCTATAAATATGCAAGAGTAAGTATCAAGTCATAGGTGTTAAGAATTTTCCTGAAAGAATCAGTTTGGCAGCAAAAATGGGATAAAACAGTAAGTAACATGAAACTATAATTGACAATATCTGTTATTATTAAAAAATACGTTAAATGTGTTTTCTCACTGG
Organism: Turdus rufiventris; assembly: GCA_013186435.1. Classification (NCBI taxonomy): domain Eukaryota; kingdom Metazoa; phylum Chordata; class Aves; order Passeriformes; family Turdidae; genus Turdus; species Turdus rufiventris. Next base: position 5,303,244 of record PYHW01010840.1, read on the forward strand.
ATGGAAAGTAAAGCAGGCTCTAGTGAAAAAAAAACATCATCACAATAGTTTCCTTCAGTAGGCATAAGCTTCATGAAGCTATGTGGAATCTTTTCTCCTGCTGACAGAATCATCAAGTTTTAGTTACAAACTAGCTCCCTGAGTGAAATATATCCAGAATATTTACTGGCACTGTGCCTATGTAGGTAAGTCATATTTAATGGTTTTAAACTAAAAGAGGGTAGATTCGGACTAGATGTGAAGAACAAATTTTTTACAGTAAGGGTGGTGAAACACTGGAGCAGGTCACCCAGAGAGGTTAGAGATGCCCCATCCCTGGAAAATTCTATTCTAAAAGCAGTAATACTATAAAAGTAATAGTCTTCACATGAAACTTTGAAAGCCTGCCATGCAAAGGTCACTACAGCTGGGAGCTTCCCATCTGTGTATTAGAAATGTGATTTAACAGGTCACTAGTACACTAAGTAGGGTCTCCCTCTAGCCAGCATTAGTGGAAAGAAATGTTTAGCCATATGTTCTTAATTTCTCTCATCATAATAAGATACCTTCCCATAACTCTGATCACTAGCAGTTGCTTCATAGTTCCTGCTTAATGGAGCAAAGCTGCTACTTCACAAAGCTACTCCTTAACACCAGCTATTTTATTTATTCTTCCCTTTGCTTTTCAGGGAAAAAGTTACAACTGAAATATTCAACTTGACCCTCTCTATCCCTTCAAAGTGATGACTGATCTCCTGTGAAAACAGGCATAAAAATAATTTGAAATAGGTACTTTTTATTTTAGAAAGCTTAAAGGCTGTAATTGCACAATAGTAAAAAATCTGAAAAACTGCCAACTAATTCCCAAGTACACACTCATACAGGAATATCCACTTTAATCCACTTGGAAGCCAAAGCATAGCAGACAAAGAACTTTCACTATTTTGAAAACTCATATATACATAGCTGTCAAAGCATGTTAGAACTAAAAAGTTGTCCATTTTCAGTATTGTCCACTTTCAGTATTCCTGAATTTCATTCACGTTAAAATCTAATAGAGAAATCTGCAATTTTATCTTGAGTGGATGAAAATCACAAGAGAGGAAACAGACTTGCTTATCCTTGTAAGTACTTTAAACACATTCTTCTTGATGCCCTTTAATATCTCTAGAAGCTGATCAAGAAGGCCTTTAGTTGAACTATAGGTGTTAAATTCAGACATGTGGGAAATTCTACAACTTTACACCTGGAGTAATTCCAGTGAATAACTCCACAAAGCAAAATAGTCAATTCTGACAGAGTATTTATTTTTAAAATATTATTTTGAATATGACTTAGCTGCATTCTTCCACATTCCTAATAACAAGTATTAAAAAGAGGAAAGTTGTTCCATATAGTTGGGAATGAGCAGGTCCAAATGCTGATGCAAGAGGTCTTTTTTAGCACAGCTCGTAATGATCACAATTGGTTTGGATTAAGACAAGGACAAAAAAGGATCATATTTTGATGTAAGGAAATGCACTAAAGTTATTCAGTGAAGCCTTATTAACTTCTTGACCTGGCAGAATGTAAATTGTAACACCCAAGTGCATTATAAAATAAATAATTTTAAAAATACACATTTACATCTTACAGAAAAACAGTTAAAGCAAATGTTTGTTCATGCACTCTCCTTAAGCCACCAACTTAGGTTCATATCACAGATGTAACATTGGCAAAAGAGTATGGCTTTAAGATGGATATTTAGCAGAAGAATTTCCTGACTGGTGTTTTTTTAACCCAATTTTTCTGTCTGCTATAAACAACTCACTGGAGCAGCAATTTTTGAAATGGTTGCCAAAATATTTATGGAGAATTTGGAATACGAAACTTAAAATACTTAGCTGTCTCACATATACAGACATTATGTGGAAGGCATTTTTATGTAAAAAACAGTATGACTAGATGGTGGAACTACTTCCTGGATAATTGTATTAAATTGTCTTCACAGTGAAGTGATAGATGCTACATTACCAGGGGGACTAAATGCTTACTACTGCCTTGGATGAAAATTATAACTAAAAATGGAATGTATACAATGTGTATAGAATGCTATGAAAGGGACCTTTTGATATTGAGTTGATATTATTCTTCCATTGCCATATCATTTTGCAAAACAGTGCACAGTAATTTTAAAATTGAGGTAGGGAGATATTAGTATGGTTGAAGACTAAAGTAGGATCAAGAAAAGGCTAGAATGCAGTTTCACATTTAAAATTCCCTTCACGGGCAAGCAGGAAGCAATCTTATGTCCTCAAAAAGACCTGTGGACATTGCCCAAAAATCAACTTTTTTATCCGAGACACTTAGCAAGATCAGGAATATATATTAAATCTATTCCTTCATCTTCTTTGATTATCATATGTCGAATGCAATAAGACAGGCTGAAACAGCTGCAAGACTTCAGAAGGATGAACCCTTACAGTACTTTATGGTCTCACAGAGACTGTCCTGCAATACACCCCAAAGGTCCACAGGAGGGTTGCCTGCACTATGTACCAGTTGTCACATTCCAAGTCTTGTTCATAGGCGAAACCCAAGCACACTTTATATAGTCAAGCATTTTTTTTTTGTTAACATAATTCAAATCTCAAGAGTCCAAGTATTATCAATCCAGAATTGTTATGAAAAATAATAATACTCTTAGAACATATCTATACAGAAAAGGGCTCAATAATAGTGATAAATCAGTTCGAAGTGTTATTCACACATTGAGTTTCCATTCCTTTTCTCGATTTTCATTCTTGCATTGCTCTTTTGCATCCCAAGGCTTGTAATTCATTCTGGTTGTGCTGGAGTGTTAGTGTGAACTGGCAGCATCTGGAGACCCTTCAGCAGACCAACAGGATCTTCATGTAAATGCTTTCTTCTCCCA